>CM040126.1:80269371-80645590 GCA_022559845.1 Amorphophallus konjac | reverse complement strand
AATGAATGCAGCGTGCCCAACAGGGAATAGTGAGGAGAGATCCAGGGGAGGCCTCCAGCTCGAGGGGACCTAGCGCAGAGGTGACTGCGCTATCAGAGCAGCTAGCTGGAGCGGTTGCACGAGCCGAGGCAGCGGAGCGCGACCTTGCTTCACGGGTAAATTCTGAACTCAAAACTCAGTCAGTTCAATCATTGATTAAATATAGCATTGTGTACTGATAAAAATTCATTCTTACAGACCGAAGTGCTTCGAGCTGCTCTTATTTGCGTAGACGAGGGCTTCCGAGCGTCGAGCTCACAGGTGAGTAATTCAATCATGCATCGTTAAATTATTGAATTATTGTATTTATTATGGAATTGATGATTTGCTTACCCTTTTGCAGGTGGCTCAGCTTCGGGCGGTACGTACCGAGTTGGCGATCCGTGACCAGCGGATCGCAGAGCTTGAGAGGTCCCAGAGGCGACGAGAGGAGCTTCCTCAGGACGTGGCCGAGCTGCGGGTGGCTCTTGAGATGGAGAGACATGAGCGTGCCCGAGAGTGAGAGGAGCACCAGACGGAGCGTGCCCTGTTCCTTGAGCTTCAGCAGGCGGAGCGTGCCCAGTTCCAGGAGCTTCAGCAGGCGGAGCGTGCCCGGTTCCTTGAGCAGGTGGCAGTACGTGAGCGAGAGCTAGCCAACTCGAGGACTCAGTTGATCCTTTCTCAGGAGTGGCTACGAGTATCCGAGGAGCATCTTCAGCGAGGACGTGAGCGAGCACGGGCTGCAGGGTACTCCTTTACTAGCTCCACTTTTGTTGCGGGTTCTTCTCTTCGAGAGAGGAGTGAGGCAGGGGGCCAGGCTCGAGTTCCAGCTTCTTCACGGGGGCCCATGCCTCCTCCACCAGCACCAGCTCGGGACGGTGAGGAGGAGGTTGAGAGTAGGAGAGTAGAGGAGAGTGGAGGCGAGAGCTGAGAGACTTACTTGTACTCCTCCACCCTTACACCTGTACATGATAGACATGATGATATATATATATATGAGATTTGAGCTTTTGTTACCTGAGCACTTGTGTGGTTGTGGACTTGTGTTTGTGTACTTTTCTTTTCACGTCCTTCGTGTTTACTTTGCTTTTGCCCTGTATCTGCAGCTGCGGTTTTCTCTTGAATAAAACAGGTTAATTCATCTGTTCGACTTGGCCCCTTGCCCAATGAGCAAGGGGTGGCAATATTCTGACCTTAATGACGGGTCAAGGCGCCAAGCCTTTAATCAAATAAGGTAAAGTGAAATAACCAATAAAGGGGAGATGCATCATGCAAGCACACATATGCAAACAATAAAAGGAAATATGCACAGGCAGAATGCAAGCATGTGAATGAAGAATGCATCATTTATATTTTTTTTGTTATTTTCCTGAAAAACGCGCCTTAGATTAGGTCATGACTCAAGTGAAAGACGCCCTCGCAGACGGCGTGCACTTTTGAAAAGATTTTGGAATTTGACGAAAAGACGACCTGAACAAGGGCGTTAATTTTATAAAGACGACCCTCTCAAGGGCGTGAATTAAATTAAAAACGCCTTAATGAAAGGCGTGAATTATATGAAACTTCAAACAAGATTGTCAAGGCTATCCAGATCGCGGGCCCTACACGGTCACCATCTAGGATTCATTAATCTTTCTTGACTAATTAAAAGGGAGTCGACGTGCTCAAAGTTGACTTATATTCGAGATTTCGCACAGTGCAATTTCTTAAGTTCGTCTTGACCATCCTGCCAGTTCATGACTTTACCACATAGAAAGGATGGAAGAAAATATAGGGGAAGCCCATAAGGGGTTCTGGGATGCTCAAAGTAAAGTTACCTCCCCTGCCCTATGCCTGTTGGGGTTCGGTCTTTGGCGTAGGAAATTTATTGCCTTTTTGCCCATTTATAATGCATGCATACGCCCAAGGTTTTCCTTGCGGGGACTTTGCCCTCTTGACATGCTTTTCTTTTCATAACTTGACTTTCACTTTGGAATTGATTTGCATTGATGAAAAAAATAAACCTAATTGTACTTGGGCTCTTGTGACATTTGCTCCCTTTTGGGCCTTGACTTCCACCTACTAGGGCGGCAGACAGGCTTGGCGCCTCTGCCTCGAGGTCTCCCTTCCCCCCTTATGGGCCGAAGAAGAAAAGAACGGGTATTGTCTTTCACTTTTAGTCAGGTTTTTGACTTTCTATCAGATTTTGCACTGCTTGAGTTCAAGAATAAAGCGTGTAGTGTGTGCGGGTGTCAACCCCATTTTTAAGTTACCAAGATTGATAAATGAATTCTGAATTTTGACCTTTCAGGTCTTGATCTTTTGTGTGCCAGGACAAAAGCCTTTTTGTTTGTTTAAAATTTTTCTCTTTGCTTTTTTTGTTTTTTTTTATTTGGATTTTGGCAAATATTCTAATTTTTTTTTGGATTTGGAAAATATTCATTTTTTTGTTTTGTGGGATTTTGGAAAATATTCATTTTTTGTTGGATTTTGGAAAATATTCATTTTTTGTAGATTTTGGGAAAATATTCATTTTTTGTGGATTTTGGAAAATATTCATTTTTTGTTGGATTTTGGAAAAATCAGGGGTAGTATTTCTTAAGATATAAAGCGTTCCAAGGGTGAGTTAACTCTTCACCTTCAGCATTAGTTAATTTATAAGCATTGCCAGGAAAAACTTCTTTTATAACGAACGGTCCCTCCTAATTTGGTTGGAGTTTTGAACGGGGGCCACCCGGCTTAACAAAAATTCTCTTGATTACCATTTCACCGACTTTAAATTTTCTCTCAATTACTTTCTTTTGGTAAAAACGTGAGAGCCTATTTTGATAAACGCGCGCATGCTCAGCGGCGACCAGACGCTTCTCATCTAGGAGTTCCAATTGGGCAAGGAGTGAATCACGACGTTCATCAATAGAAAGTTCCTCATCCAATTGTACTCGCAGAGAGGGAATAAGAATCTCATAAGGGACTACTGCCTCCATTCCATAAGTGAGGGCGAAAGGGGTTTGCCCAGTGGGAGTGCGAATGGAAGTGCGGTAGGCCCAAAGAGCTTCAACCAGCTTGTCTGGCCAGTCCAAAAATTTATTAGCCTCACACGTCTTTTTAACGATCTTGATCAAAGTTTTGTTAGTTGCCTCTGCTTGGCCATTGCCCTGCGGATAATAGGGAGAAGAATGATGCAATGCAATGCTATACCTGTTGCAGAGATCCTTGAGATCTTGAGAGATAAATTGAGGTCCATTGTCGGTAACGATGGTGCTCGGGATGCCGAACCTCGTGATGATGTTCTTCATGATGAATTTGCAAACTGTTGATGCTTTAATTTCCACGTAAGCTTCTGCTTCCGCCCACTTGGTGAAGTACTCCGTTGCCGTGAGAATGAATGATTTTTGCTTGGTCAGGAGGTTCGAGTCACCAAGAGGTCCAATGATATCAAAAGTCCACATGGAAAAAGGCCATGGGGAGGACGTAGGACGGAGTGAAGAAGCAGGAGAATGAATCTTGTCGGCGTGCAGCTGGCACTTAACACACCTACGAACGTAGATAGAGCAATCCTCTTCTAGAGTTGGCCAATAGAAACCTAGCCTAAGGATTTTCTTAGCTAGCATCTGGCTGTTCACATGACCACCACACACACCAGAATGCGCCTCTTCCACGACTTTCCAAGATTCATCATCATCGAGGCATCTCAATAAAACACCGGTGAGCCCTCTTCTGTAGAGCACACCTCCAACCAAAGTATAACGTTGAGCCACTCTTCTAATTGCTTTCCTTTCTTCTGCTGTGGCTTCCTCGGGATAAGATTGATCATTACAGTATCTGGCAATCTCATAATACCAAGGCTTCTCTTCGTCAGCCAACTCTTCTTCCCAGTCCAAAAGCATGACCTCTTTGCCTTTAAGAGTTTCTTTCTGCTTGGCCTTCTCGAGCTCCTGATTCCTAATATCAAGGAAAGCACGATCCTTAATAGCTGGAGTGTCACGCTGATGAATCAGAGGGACATGGAAATCACGCTCAGGAGGGAAGACTAAAGCAGAAGCTAAAGAAGCAAGAGCGTCAGCTAGAATGTTCTGACTGCGAGGGACGTGAACGAAGATCAACTTGATAAAGAGTTTGGCATAAGCTGAAGTGAGTTCCTGGTAGGGTTTAAGCTTAGGATTGATAGTGTGGCACTTGACCAACACCTGGAGCAAAATGAGTTGACTATCACCGACAATCCGCAAGTGAGTGACACCATATCGATGAGCGGTTTGCAGGCCGGCCAAAAGAGCTTCATACTCGGCTATATTGTTGGTGATGGGAAAAGTGAGCCGAGCAGCAAATGGAATGGTGACCCCTTCAGGTGTTAAAAGAACCATGCCGATCCCTCTTCCTTGAGAATTAAGAGCTCCATCAAAGTGTAACGTCCACATAGGATCAAGGGGTTGATTAATGGACATTAATTCTTCATCTGGGAACTCAGAATTAACAGGATCAAAATGAGGTAGAGGGTGATGAGCAAGATGTTCGGCGATGGCATAACCTTTGATAGCTTTTTGTTGAATGTAAGTGATATCAAACTGGGAGAGGAAGCTTTGCCAGCGCGCTAAACGATCAGTGAGGACAGATTTTTCAAGGAGGAATTTGATTGGATTCATGCGTGCAATGAGGTGAACCTCGTGAGCTAGAAAATAATGTTTTAATTTCTGAACTACCCAAACCAAAGCTGCACAAGTTTTCTCCATGGCTGAGTACTTCTGCTCACAGGGGTTAAGAAGTTTAGATAAGTAGTATGCTGCCCTTTCCTTACTTTCTTCGTCCACTTGAGCTAAGACAGCACCTACAGAGTCATCCAGGACTGAAACATACAGAATAAGTGGTTTGCCTGGAATTGGCGGCCTCAGGACAGGTGGATTGGCCAAATAATCCTTCAATCCATCAAAGGCTGCCTGACACTTGTCATCCCAATTAAACTTAGCCTACATCTTTGTGAGTGCTGGGAGACGAAGCGGCGAATGAACTGCAACCTCCCGATTAATCCTCGAACTTCCTTCAAATTCTTGGGAAGAGGCATATCTCTAATGGCTCTCGCCTTGTTGGGATCGACTTCAATTCCCCTCTTGCTGACAATGAAACCAAGCAACTTCCCTGAAGAAATGCCAAATACGCACTTCTTGGGGTTCATTTTCAATTGATATTCTCGTGACCTCTGTAGAACCTTGGCCAGAACCCCAGGGTGCTCAATCCTTGTCCTAGATTTCACTACCAGGTCATCCACATACACCTCAATATAAATATGAATCATGTCATGAAAAATAGCCATCATAGCCCTCTGGTAGGTGGCTCCAGCATTCTTAAGTCCAAAGGGCATAACCACATAGCAATATGTACCCCATGGTGTAGTGAATGATGTTTTCTCTTGATCCTCCTCAGACAGACGAATTTGATTGTAACCTGAAAATCCATCCATAAATGAAAGAGTTTCAAATCCTGCCGTGTTGTCGATCAGAACATCAATATGAGGGAGGGGGAAGTCATCTTTAGGACACGCCCGGTTGAGGTCCCGGAAGTCTATACAAATCCGAACTTTCCCATCTTTCTTCATAACCGGGACAATGTTAGCCACCCAATTGGGATAGAGGACGACTCTAACAAATCTAGCCTTATGGAGTTTATCGACCTCTTCTTTCATTTTCAAAGCCATGTTAGGGTGGAAACGCCTCAACCGTTGTTTGACCGGGACAGACCCTGGCTTAAGTGTAAGGTGGTGTTCAACAAGCACAGGGTCTAATCCAGGCATATCTTCATAGCTCCATGCGAACGTGTCCTTGTATTCTTGCAGAACCAAAATGAGCGCCTCCTCCTCGGAGGGCGGTAAATTCTTACTGATGAGGACAATCCTAGGGTCTTCCTCAGTACCCAGATTGATTTCTTTGGTTGGCTCTTCTACAGAGGCTGATGGTTCGTCGAATCGTCTCATGCCACTAGCAAAGGCATCAGCCTCGTCCTCATAGTCTTCATAACTTTCTTCCCCCTCTTCAATAGGGTCTTCATCATTCATGATTTCATAAACGCCCAAACCCTCATAAGAGGCAACAGAATCCTCATATTCTAATTCCGACAGGATGATCGGTTCTTCCACAAATTCAGGGATTGCTAAACAAGCTTGGCATCTGACAGCCAACTCGAACAGAAATCTTCGGGGAATCTGCTTACCCTTGGCCTTCTTATGTGGAACTAACCCCTGATTTTTATTATTAGAAGGAAAGGAGGAAGAATAGGAACAACTAGCTTGACCAGGGGAAGGAGATGAAAAAGCGGATACAGGAGGTGATACAGAGGAGGGCCCCTCACCAGAGGGGGAGAAGAGTCTTACCAAGGAATCTTGGAAGAGCGGCCCCTGGGTTGGGACGCACTCGGGAGAAAAATAGGAGGTCTCCTCAATAGAAATGGAGGATTGGAGTGTTGGAGATTTGGTGTTTTTTTTTCGTCTTTAGCTTTTCCTTTGTTTTTATTTTCTTTTTCCAGTAAGAAGCAATGTGAAGGGAGAATAGCAGGAGGAGTGGAGATTGCAAGATTTGAGAAAGATTTAATCAAAGATGGCCCACTCGGGGGCGAGATGGAGATTTTAGAAAATCGCTCGAGGAGCGAGGGAGCAATCGGGAGGGAAATCTGAATTGAATCGGGAGACAAGTTGATGGTAATCGGTGGTGGTCGCGGCACGTGACCAAACCAACGGGAATAGAGAGAAGCCAACACAGATGGATGCACAGAAGTGAGGGAGAAAAGGCCGGCCCACAGCCTATCCACGGAAAAACCTTCTTCAAAAGGGACATCTGGCTCCCCAGTATCTGTGTAATCACTTAACATCTGCCTTTTATCTGTGATTGCTACTGGCATTTCAATCAGTTCTTGAATCAGCGGCGGCCACTCTGGATCTGTCGGCATGAACAGGCGGCTCAGAGAGATTGTGATGTCATTCATGTCAAACCACCTATACCAGTCACATTCTGGATCACCCATTTTTCTTCTTTTATCTGGCCTTAAAGACTCCAGGGCTTTGTAGGTAGCTAGTGGGGCAATGTGACGAGCAAACTGTCTGGCGTGCACATCTTGACAATCAAGTAATGAAGTAATGACGGTAGTCTGCTCATTATTCTGAATGCCACCAGTAACAAAATGTGTCTTTAAAGTCCAGGTGAGCGGTTGGCGGTCTGGCTTGAAAGTGGATGTCATAACGGCCCACGGCTCTCCTTCATTCTTGCCCGGTGCTTTGTAGCCTAAGCCGCCTCGTGCAATCATCTTTTGAGGCTTAAAAGGCCTAATCCTGCCCTGGAGTTTGGCGCCCAGGCCCTTGCCATCTTGATATCCCATTCTTATCAGAATGTTCCAGCCGGGGGTATTAATCATGTTCTTTTTCTTCTTCCCCTTAGAAGGCAGGGGTGTCATAGCAACTGTGGTAACAGTCTCAGATAGCATCGGTCGTGGACGGGGAACGTCCAGCACAGATAATAATGGCTTGTTGGCAGGCCATATGGAAGGAACTGATGGAGCTACGTTAATGTCTTCCTCTGGCAAGATCGGCACGCTGGTCACCTTGATAATGCGGCCCTTGTGCGGAAACTTGAGGCACTGATGGTTTGTAGAGGGCACTGCGTCAAGCTGCTGAATATAAGGGCGACCCAGGATGCCATTAAAGGTCGGATCCATATCCAGAATGTGAAAATCTGCTGTAATGGTGGCTGGACCTAAGCTGACTTTGAGAGTAATCATACCCAGAGGGGGTTTCTTTGTATTGTCGTATGCCGTGACAGTAATAGTAGATGGCCGAATCTGGCTTTCAGGGATACCGCATAGCTTCAGAGTGTTCGGCGGCAACACATTGATAGATGCACCGGTGTCTACCAAACATTGCCTGACAGTCACTTTGTTGATATCAATCGTAATACATAGGGCATATTTTCTTGCCGGTAGCGGTGCTAACTCATGTTCATGGAATGTGATTGCCGGCTGACTGCTGGCAGGGGTCAAGACTATAATTATCTGTTCAACGGGAAGGTCCTCATTGACCATGACCTTCTGCAGATATTCTTTCAGGGCCAGCTGATGAGTGGTGGACCTCTTGATCAATTCAAGAATGGAGATTCTGGCTGGAGTGCGGTCCAAGTGTTTTAATAAATCATACTGAGTTCCCGGCACTGAATCTTGTTCCTGCTCTTGCTCTTGTGGCCCCTGCACGGGCTCTAGCTCTCTCTGTGGGAAAATACGGTGGAATATCCGTCCACTGCGGAGTGGCGCTACGCCTTGACGCGCCTCTGTCGGGACAAGATTAGGAGGAGGGTTGGAAGAAGAAGAAGGAATGTTGGTAGCAGAAACCCTGCTAGGGGATATCAAAGGGGAATTCACTAAAAAGGGCGCCTCCGTAGGAGACGTGGTAGTGGTGTTTAACAAAGATGCCCCCGCGGGAGGCATGGGAGGAGTATTTGATGAAGGTGCCCTTGCAGGGGGCGTGGGAGAAGAGAGGGATATCCGAATGCGAGGAGCATTGGCAGGTGGTGGAATAAGGAGAGATCGTGGCACAAAAGGTGGTTGAACCGATGACGGAGGAACTCTTGCTGGTGTAGGAGTGGTAGAGGGGGTAGCGGGTGCTGGCGGTGAGCGGAGTAGGAGTGGCCTGGATGGCGCGTGTGTGGGATTGGTGGCGGAAGGTGGAATGGTAGGTTGTGGAGGTGATAGGCGGGTAAGCAGAGAGCGAACCGGCAAGGCCGTGGAATTGGTGGAGGTAGAAGGATTGACGGGGCGTAAAAGGGGACGTCCCGATAGGAGAATAGAAGAAGAAGGAGGTGTGCGCAAAAGGCGCGGAGTTTGATTTTGAGTTGGATCATGGTGAAATACCCCAACAGAGGCGTTTTCTTCGTGCCATCCCTGCCCTCTCTCCACCTCGTAGAGAGACGTGACAGGGTTCACGTGTTGATTAGGAGCGTGCTCCGGCAATGGATTACGGACGATCCCCATATCCTGCTGGGGTGCTGGAGCTTGCTGTGGCTGAACTTGCTGCGAAGCTGGCTGTTGTTGTTGCTGATTTTGCTGTTGCCGAGAAGCCCTTCTTTCTTTCATAGCGGCTATGTATTGTCTCATCTCATCCCAATTAATGTCACCCTGGTCATTTAGATCGTAGATGTAATCTCTGAAGTGGAAGCAACGATCCAGGTTGTGACCAGGGCCACGATGAAAGGCACAATAGCGGGATGTGTCAACATTAGTGGGCCACACAGTTCTTTCCCTTGGCAGGGCGAGCAAGTTGGCGGCCATCAGGGCATTAAAAATATCGGTGAGACTTTCAGGGAGTGGAGGATAGTGGTCCCTTTTGGGGCCAAGTGGCAGTCTCCATTGTTGTTGCTGGCCGTAGTTGGCTGGTGGGGGTACTTGATGGTATTGTGGTGGAGCTGGGGGGTCTATGCGGGGGGCTTGGTTTTGTGGTGGAGCGAAGGAGCGCTGAGGCGCGAATTGGAATGGTGGAGTAGGGTTAAAATGAGGGTTCTGTCATGGAGGTGGTGATGGACGTGGGTTAGCTTGATTATGGGGGTTGCCAACTACGCCAACTTGCTCATTTGTAACAGTGCCCTCAGTCGTGGGCCCGCTGTTGACATTTGTATTCTTTTTAAATAGTCGAGGCTTCGGCTCAAACATGCCCATGATGGGCGAGTCCTTCATTTGCGTTTGTATGTAACGAGCTCTTTCATAGAGCTCTTCCATAGTTGTTAGCCGATTCATGGCCAAAATGTGCCGGAATTGGGGGGTTGCATTAGGAATGACCATTTTCACCTGCTCCTATTCCGACAATGTGTCCTTTAATTTCTCGGCCATAGACCGCCACCTATCAGCAAATACAATGAAGTCCTCCTCGGGCTTCATTTTCTCGGCAACTAAATCTGTAACAGAAAGGGACGGTCCCACCCGGTCTCTGTACTTTTGCATGAATTTTCTTTGAATAACATCAAAATCGCCGGCATCAGCTGGCTCCAAAGAATAAAACCATTCGAGGGTTGGCCCCTCAAGAGATCTCCTGAATAAGTAGGCCAGGGAGGCCTTATTGTCTTGCCAAAAGGAAGTCTCATATCGGAAATCCTTTAAATGAATGAATGGGTTGCCTGTCCCATTATATCGCCAAAAATTCGGCATTTCAGAAGGTGGTAAATGGAACACTGGCAATGTAGGAAGGGAAATTTCCGGAGCATTCTTAGTCGCCGTAACCTTCTTGAGCTGTTCCTCCATGCTGGCCAGCTTCTGAAGCAAGAGAGTGTTGGTATCGGGCTCGACCGGGGCCTGATTCTGAGCAAAAGAAGGCGGTATAGGCGTTCGTAGAATCCGAGGAGGTTGGAAAGATTGATGCCTAACCGCTGAATAGCTTGCCTGCTGGGCCGGCATGGCCGCAGTAGGCGTTTGTGGACGAGAGGAGGGGTGATGCAAGACCGCCTGGTCATTAACAATCTGATGGCCACTCACGGCTGGAGGGGGATTAGAAGAAGAAGAAAGAACCGACTTCCCTTTTAAAGCGGCCTGAATGGCTTGCCGCTGGGAGTCATCCAACTGGGAGAGAGCCTGGATCAAATCTGTGACATTAATGGATGGGGAAGGGTTCCCCGAAGTATTGGAAGATGGAACTTGAGACGGAGGGTCTGCCTCATGATTAGTGGTATCAACCACATGAACTTGTGAGTAATGGGGGTGAGGAGGAAGGTAGTTCCCCTCATAATAAACAGAATCCTAGAGAGGGTCCTCATATTGACCAAATATGTTCTCATTCTCATCATCATAAGAGTACCCGTTGCCTGACATGTTGATGGTTTTACCTGATCGGAGTTTCATTCTTAAGGGAGAGAGTGTTTAATGAAGGAACTAACACAAAATATTTAATCCAAACAAAGCAATCAAATCACCCAACTATGTTTATGCAAACAAGGTTGGCAAGAAACGCAAGATTTTAATGTTTGATGTTTGAATTAGAGTGGATTATTTGTGAAAGTTCACTCTTTTGCCAAATGAGACCTAGTTTGATCCAAGTGTAACCTCCGGGTCAACTAAGTTTTTCTCTCCTTTTAACCACGCATAGGTTCTCTAAACTCCAGGTACTTCAAGGGTACAACCAGCCCAGCGTCCGTGAGGGAATCCACGGGTGCGGGGACTTATGGAGGTCTTGGAAAAGGGATTTCCGGTCCAAAGAGACGGAATGCTCAATGGAGGGTAGTCCCGATTCCAAGAAGGGTGTGTGGATCCTAGGATAGAGAGAGGAGGTCTCTCAACCAAGCCAACAAATCAAGACAATCCAACAGCAATATAATATCAAGATAGATGCCAAGCAATGAATCAGAGCTAATCTGTGAAAAAGAACAGTAAAGAAACGCCCTGGGGAAGGGCGTTTTCACAGGAGGAGAAAAAGACACGCCCTGCGGTAGGTCGTGACAAAAGGCAAACACGGCAGCGTGGCTGTCGTTAAACTCTGTGAGGGGCTCACAGACAGTAAGAACACACGCCTTGAAGTGAGGCGTTATCCAGAAAAGACGCCTCCACTGGAGGGCGTCAAAACTCAGATAAATTACCCTGCTTATAGGCGTTACTAAAAACCTGAAACGCCTCTGAGGGAGGCGTTAATCCACAGACAATATGTGAAGCAGCAATTACCGGCAGTTATGATGAAAAGAAACGCCCTAATGCAAGGCGCTGGTAAGAAATGAAACGCCTCAGGGGAGGGCGTTAATCCACAGGCAATATTATGAGCAAGCGGCAGACAGCAGTTATAGTAAAAGACGCCCTGGAAGTGGGCGTTAATCAATAAAACACGTCCCTGAGAGGGGCGTTAAATATCAGACGATATGATGAGTAAGCAGAACACCAGCAGATGCAATAAACCCACGCCCTGAAAGGGGGCGTTAATCAATAACACACGTCCCTGTGAGGGGCGTTAAATCAAAAGACGCCGTAATGGAAGGCGTTACTAAACAGCAATTGACTGATCCGGGGAGTGTGCAGGGTGCACAATAAGGGAGAGGGTACCGAGGGTACCGAGGGGAAAGGGCACACGAGGGTGCCTAAGGGGAGAGGACACACGAGGGTGTCAAAGGGGAAAGGGCACACGAGGGTGCCAATGGAGATGGTAATCAATAAAGAAAACAGTGGAGGTCCCACCGTGATCGCCAATTTGTAGATCGGATTAAAATCCGCTCTTTAATATATAAAAAAAAGAGAGTAATATAATGGTGAAAGCAATAAAATAGCACGAGGTGCTAATGTGGAGAGTGTGTGATCGCCAGAGACACGAGGGTCTCAAGAGGAGATGAATAAGAGGAAAGTGATCGCAATTACCTAGTAAAGATGGAAACGCGGGATGGTGTGGATTTCCTCCTCCAACTTCAATCGGCCGGCCGATGAAGTGGGTTCTCTTCAGTTGATTACCTTGTAAAAAAAAGATAATAAAAGATGGACAAAAGAGAGGGGATCAGCCAAGGTGCAGATAGTATCAATCCAAACTAACACAAAATGATGAAAAAGGCATCAATAGCGCACCTCTTTTTCATTTTTTTTTAAACCCCTAGCAGGGAACTGGGGAAAGGATATAAAAAATGATGCTTAATGCGATAGAATAACTAATGACCGGGTGATAATGAGGAGATGAACAACAAAACAACAGATGGAACCCTGCTCTCCCTGACGAGAGTAAAGGGAAAACCGTGGAGATGCTTAAACGGATGCAGAAAGGATGAAGGCAACAGGCGCTTGATTGGATGCAGAGAAGGATGAAGGACGTGCCTCTTAACCCTTTTGAGTTGTTAACCTTTTTACACGATCAAACGAGATTTTCTTTTATAGCTTCAATCGGATATGATCAAACAAGGAAGTGATAAGAACAGGTAATGAGGCATCCAGGGAAGGATTAAGATCGAGCAAGAGTCCAGGGATGGTAGGGAACTGTAAGGGAAAGACAAAAAAGGAAGGACTCTGGAGTAAAACACGACTTAGGACAGGGCGTCAAATCATGAATTGACGACCTTCACAGAGACATTTCTTGAAATACGACCTAGGAAAGGGCGTTTCTTCCTGGATTTAAATTTGGAAATAAAACTTTCTTTATTTGAAACACGCCTGAGATAACGGCGTTTAGTGAAAACACGCCCTGAGGAAGGACGTTACTTAGAAAATGCTTTTATTTTGAAAATAGATAATTCCAGAAATTAACGGATAATACCAGGAATTGACGCCCTCAGGTATGGTCGTCCTTTCTTTTGAAACGCCCCATGACAGGTCGTTACTTTCGGAAGTAACGCCCTTCGTCAAGTCATGAATCACAAAAAATGCATAAAATGCATAAAATTCACAAAAAATGGAAAACTTCATGTTATAGGAATATTAAAGTCCACTTGGGGCGTTTACATAATGACATGAGATTTGATCAACATAACGTCAATTTTGGCGTGTCTACACCACCCAACCCAGCTAAAACAGAGTGTAACGGCCTGGGGCAGGCGCGTTACACAAACCTGACGCACCAGGGCAGGCGCGTCAGGGGAATCGACTCACCCAAAACGCTAGACGACAAAACAGGCGTGACGCATAACCCCGGACGCGTCAGAGAGATGTGACGTGCCTCCCCTGGGCCGTCACACTCCCAAAATCATGAAGAACTAAAAACGCCCAGACGCTGTGACGGTCTGTCGTAGGGCCGTCAGAGACATGTGACGGTCTCTGAAACGACCGCTACACCGGTCACGGCGGGAAAACCGTGGAAACGCCAAATCGGGCCGTTCCATGCCCCATTCATGCCGAAGCGCAGGGGAAACAAACCTAGATGATGAAAAACAACTCTAGGAGGCTCAAAAGCCTACATGCAAGCCCTAAAACGAGAGATCGGGGCGATTTCATCAAATCGACCCAAAGTGGGTCATCGAGGTTCCCGGACTCCTACCGGCCTCGAATGACAACCGATCGACACGAAACTTACGTGAATGGGATCCAGACATCCCAACGGTCAGTTTAACACTAACCACATCACAAATGGTTGCCGTTTTCTAGCGAACCCTGAAAACCCCAAAAACTACGGTTTTCACTAAACCGGCCCGATCTCCCCCGATCGAGCACCAAACAACGCACAGAAGCAGGGAAAATGTGCAGAAGGAAGTGGCGGTCCATCTCCCTACCTCCACCGAAGAAACCGTGCCCCGAAGGGACTAAACCACTCTAAAAACCACCGAATCACGAACGACGCCCTCTCGAAATCCACCGAGGGATCGCGCCCACCACGCTCCATCTGCTGCTCCTTCTCGCGAACAGATCACTCGAGCACGTCCACGCCTCAGCCAGCTCCGCAACGGTGCGTGCCCCACGCCGAACGAACCAGAGACGGGAGAGAACGGAGTGAGATAGCGTGAAGTTGAAAATGAGCAGGAGAGATAGTGGAATTGAATTTATAGAAATAAATTAGGAAATTTTCCTAATTTCTGAAAAATCTGATTGTTGGCCCGGTCTCATAAAAATACACCAAAATAGACAAAATGATCGGCTCAAAGAGTACATCACCGATGTATCGTCCACGAGTCGATGAAGTGAGAGATAAACTCACCGCAGGGTTCCATAACTAGTACGAGAGAAAAACCCACACGGATCGTAAAACTCAACTCGGGAGCTACAAAAGTGATCCGAAACTCTCCGAAAAGGATCTGAAAGACCCAATAAAGATCCGGGACATTACATCCTCCCCTCCTTTAAGAAATTTCATCCTCAAAATTTAAGGACTAGCAAGGGTAAGCAGGGAAGAACAACCCGACAACCTAACTATGAAACGAACAGACACCAAGAAACAAAGCGACCGACACATCAGGGAGCAGCATAAACAAGGAAACACAGTCCTCTCAGCTGACAGCCTGACCACATCATCAGCTCCAGTGCCAAAGGCGACAGGGAACACCTGGCATACAGGACACCAACGACAGCAATAAACGAGAATCACGAAACCTAACGCCAGCTGAAGACTGTACTGGACTTAGCCTCTCTGGAAACTGTATATCTGAGATTCCCATGTACTTCACACAACAACACTCTGATACCAACTGTGACGACCCGGATCCCGGATACCAGGTATACCCGGTAGGACTACCGAATACACGTGATACCACTTGGAAACTGCGAGGCCTCCCAAGAGCAGTAAAGTTCCGAAGGGAAAAAGGATTGTCGTGTAGTACATTGAACTGACAGATATAGCGGCAAGCAATTAAATTTCATTAGATCGATTTGCTAAAGTAGCAGAAATAAAATTACATTTTTATTAACAGATTTTAAACAATTATATACCCAGAGTCAAGTCCAAAGGAAAGACAGCAAGTCTACCAAGTACAGTCGACAAAAAAGAAAGACGTATCGGAAACTCGGGGGAAGCCCGACGGAGGTACCAACTGGCAGCTACGACTCGAACTCCAAGATCCACGGAAGCAGAACGAACACATCACCCCACCTGAAAAGCAGGGGTGAGCCTCGTGTCACTGGCTCAGTAGGGGTCACGCGGATCCCCACTAAAAAACGTGCAGTAACACGGAACAACAGGGACAGCCGCAAGAAACAACACTAGAAAGCTGTAAAAGAAAGGGAAGCAGGAGTAGGGAACAGGTAAGGTCGAGGGGAATAACCCGAACAGGCAAGCAGGCCTAGAAAGGGAAAGAGGAGTAAGGAGCAACGAGGAAAAGGGGGGAAAACCACACACAAATGCCCCAACCTACACCTACAACAGGCATGCAAAAGAAAGTCTAGAAAAGACCCAGACAGGCACAGACCTCGAGTACAGCCACGGAAAGGCCAACCCGGACAGGTCACAACACAGGAAGAGCACGGGAGTCGCGCGCCACGCGACGAAAAACCCCCGCACCGGAAGAACGGCCAGATGCGTCCACTGACGTCTTACACTGCACCAGAACACCCACCACAAGTGTCCCGACCACCCGCCAAGCGCGACCAACACGGACAAGGCCAAGTCACAGACCCACGTGGAACCACAAATACAAGTACTAGTCAGGGTCACACCCATCGGCGTCAGTCCTCAGCCCCTAACCACGTGTGCACACACTGGCTCCTACCTAGAGTGAGGCCTCTAGCTAGTTTTCTCCCCCCGTAGGACGCTACGGTAACCGCATGAGCCGACGGAAACTAGCTTACAAACTGTATATCGGGGTCACCTTTCGACTGCTGCACGTCTAGGGCGACGCAAGGAAGAAGCTTGAAACGCGGTGCTGAAGTACAGACAGTCGAACATGCAATGTCACTTGTACCTCAAACACCAAAGGCAGCACAGGAAACTGCCGACAGACTCAGAAACATAGTCTTTGCCTTCATAGGAGCATCGACCGATGTCCACGGGGAAAGCGGCCAGACCACGGGAGCGACAGACATCACCCTAACATAGATAGACACACACACAGACACGCCATAAAACAACCCCTAATGTTAACTAAGACAGACCCACAACACACGACCACACACCAAAAAGCCCAACGGCCATCACGGCCACAACAGGACTGTAACGGCCTAGCACAGGAGCGTTACACGGTCCTGACGCACCAGGGCGGGCGCGTCAGAGACAACAGGCATAAAGACACAACGCGAGCCATGTAACGCACCAGGGCAGGCGCGTTACGGCGACCTAACACACTAGCGTAGACGCGTTACGCCCACCTAACGCGTGAGGACAGGCGCGTTACGCCAACTGACCCAAAACTGAAACTCGGACAAACAGCACGTAACGGTCCACGGCGGACGCGTTACAGCACTGTGACGCAAGGGGGCAGGGCCGTTAGAGACAACCGGCACAGCCACCCAACCCAGCTAAAATAGAGTGTAACAGCCCGGGGCAAGCGCGTTACACAAACCTAATGCACTAGGGCGGGCGCGTCAGGGGAACCGACTCACCCAAAACGCTAGACGACAAAACAGGCGTGATGCATCACCCCGGACGCGTCAGAGAGCTGTGACGCGCCTCCCCTGGGCCATCACACTCCCAAAATCACGAAGAACTAAAAATGCCCAGATGCTGTGACGGTCTGTCGTAGGGCCGTTAGAGACATGTGACGGTCTCTGAAACGGCCGCTACACCGGTCACGACGGGAAAACAGTGGAAACGCCAAATCGGGCCATTCCACGCCCCATTCACGCCGAAGCGCAGGGGGAACAAACCTAGACGACGAAAAATAACTCTAGGAGGCTCAAAAGCTCACATGCAAGCCCTAAAACGAGAGATCGAGGCGATTTCATCAAATCGACCCAAAGTGGGTCACCGAGGTTCTCAGACTCCTCCCGGCCTTGAATGACAACCGATCGACACGAAACTTACGTGAATGGGATCAAGACATCCCAACGGTCAGTTTGACACTAACCACATCACAAATGGTTGCCATTTTTTGGCGAACCCTGAAAACCCCAAAAACTATGATTTTCACTAAACCGGCCCGATCTCCCCCGATCGAGCACCAAACAACGCACAGAAGCAGGGAAAACGTGCAGAAGGAAGTGGCGGTCCATCTCCCTACCTCCACCGAAGAAACCGTGCCCCGAAAGGATTAAACCACTCCGAAAACCACCGAATCACGAACGACGCCCTCTCGTAATCCACCGAGGGATCACGCCCACCATGCTCCATCTGCTGCTCCTTCCCGCGAACCGATCACTCGAGCACGTCCACGCCTCAGCCAGCTCCACAACGGTGCACGCCCCACGCCGAACGCACCAGAGACGGGAGAGAACGGAGTGAGATAGCATGAATTTGAAAATGAGCAGGAGAGATAGTGGAATTGAATTTATAGAAAGAAATTAGGAAATTTTCCTAATTTCTGAAAGATCCGATTTTTGGCCCGGTCTCATAAAAATACACAAAAATAGACAAAACGATCGGTTTGAAGAGTACATCGCAGTTGTATCGTCCACGAGTCGATGAAGTGAGAGATAAACTCACCGTAGGGTTCCGTAACTAGTACGAGAGAAAAACCCACACGGATCATAAAACTCAACTCGGTAGCTACAAAAGCGATCCGAAACTCTCCGAAAAGGATCCGAAAGACCCAATAAAGATCCGAGACATTACATAGGTCAACCTCCTTCTGGCTCTTGTCATCATCGGCAAGATCGGTCAACCTCCTTGCGACCCTTGTCATCGTCGTCAAGATCGGTCGACCTCCTTGCGACACGTGTCATCATCGGCAAGATCGATCAACCTCCTTGCGACCCTTGTCATCATCGATAAGATTGGTCAACCTCCTTGCGACCCTTGTCATCATCGGCAAGATCGGTCAACCTCCTTTTGGCCCTTGTCATCATCGATAAGATCGGTCAACTTCCTTTTGGCCCTTGTCACCATCGACAAGATCGGTCCGCATCTATTGACCCTTGTCACCATCGGTAGGACCGGTCAACCTTTCCCCTAACTTGGACCTTTTGTCCTTGTTATGTAAACAAACTTCTTCACCTCGGCATTTAGCCAATGTCGATGACCAAACCCACCACGTGACCCCTGTCACCATCGGCAAGACCGGTCAACATTCCCCTAACCTGGACCTTTCATCCTCGTTAACCAACAAGCCTCCTTTGCTTCGGCATTTAACCCATGTCGATGAATAAACCCTACCCTCAGTTTCCGTCACCATCGACGAATTCTTTTGATAGGCCTTCTGACCTTATTCTTTGGTCCTAGGAGGCCTCTACACCCTCATCCTTTAAACTTTCAGCCTACATCAGCCATATTTTGGCCCCGAGAATAGTTACGCCGCGGTGGAGTGAACACCTCACTCCTTTACTGAAGGCGTGAGCGCTCTCCTACCCTAGTAACTTACATATTCGGGCTAAGCTAACTGGCTAAAAAAAAGAGAGAAAGAGAAAAAAAATGAAATAAGAAAATGAAGTCGCTATTTAGCGGCAAATAAAAATATTTCATTGCTATAAGGCAGCAAAATACATGATTACTCGAGGCATCCCCCGAGATACATAAAGATCTACCAAAAAGGGGGGGAATCGACACAAGGGGCTATTGCAGTGGACATCGGAAGATATCCTCCAACTCCAAGATACCCAAGGAAGGGTGGCGGGTCAGCTCCTACAGTCGAGACTCGGCAGCCTCCAGTTGTGATAGCTTCTCTTCGAGAGAAGCGGCTTGTCCTTCGACCAACTCGGCTTTCTCCACATTCTGGACTTCTAGACACTCAGTCTCTCGAAGCTCGGCTTCGGCCCTGGAAAGTTCAACGCGCAGTTCTGCTATCCTAGCTGTAAGGAAAGTTCGACGCTGCGAAGAAGTGTTGGCTACATCTCTCATCTGCTCTGCAGTCCCTTTCAAAGAGGCAAGAACAGTTCAGCTTTCAGCTCGCTCCAATGTTATGGCCGCCAGTTATTCAGCTACTTCTCGGCCAAGAAATTCCCTTTTATTCACATACTTTAGCAGCAATACCACCCGTGGTGTCCAATCATCCATGGGGTAGCCAAAAGCCAGTAGTGAACGGGAAAGGTGCTCCACCAAGTCCCTCAGCTGTACATAAGTTAAGTATCGACTGGCTATTATAGTCTGCTGAAGGGTTCCCAAGAACTGCCATACCAGGTCGCTTGATGATTACAGACTAAGTGGTGACATCTTAGGAAGCTGGAAATCCATCCTGCTATCCACGGTAGCCCAGATATCATCGCTCATCTCAGAAGATGACGACGGCATGATTTGTAGGGCACCTGCACTGGAACCAACTCCAGCAGCTGACGCAATGGGCAAAGTCTCGACAACAGCAACTTCCCTGCCAGCCTCTTGGGGTGGAGCTGCACCGGAAGCATCGATAGTCGAGGACACTTGCTCCTCGCACTCAGCCTGGCTGACCTCCACAGGGGCAGTTTCAGTAATAAGAGCCAAGGCCCTGGAAGCCCCGCCCTCTCCTTCAACAATTTCTCCCGCTTTTATCTCGGGAGGGCTACTTTTCTCCGGGGATAGCCCTTTTGTCAACATCAAGTGGCTAAGGTTCCGTGACTGCTGTCAATTCATCAACCCCCGCAACTGCCCCAGGTCCCTCCAAGCCTGCTGCTGCCGCATAGTCATTGGGATACCGCAGAGCGATAGGCCGCAAGACTGGCAGGAATGTTGGTTGGCCCGTGCCTAAAGCCGGGAGAGGTATCTGCACCGTTATGGTTGGCAATGCCACCTTAGTCTACACCATAAACATATGTATTAGGTAGTCGATATAAAACGAAGGGAAGAGCGAAAAAGTGAAAATGGTGGAGGACTTCTCACCTCAACTGACACTAAGCTCAAATCTCCAAGGGCGGCCTCTGTGGCTCCAGCCCCTTCACCTACAAGTGAGCCCGACGGCCCAGGGCCGCTCCATACCAACCGGGGTGGGTTGAAGGTTGTGTAATCGCTTTCATATGCCGAAGATGCCCCGACATCCTCAATCTCTGTATCAACAGGTGGAAACTCCTCGTCACTGGAGTCGCCACCGTAATCAACCTGTTCGGAAGAGGAAGAGCCCTCTGCCCGTTCTTGGTGTTCCACCATCGGAGCGGATATCTCGCTAACAGGAACGTCACCCTCGGCAAAGACTTCCTCGGTTGGCTCTATACTAGGAGCATCGGCTGAATGAATCTTTAGGGTAGGCTCGCCCCCTGAAATGGCTTGCTCCCCAGCAGCAGCGTCAGCTTCAGGGAGTAATGTCGATTGTATTTCAATTGAAATTCGAAGCAAGAAATAGTCAAGCCGACTGAAGACATCATGGTTCATGGAAGCCCCATGAACAAATTGCAAATTGCCATCCATTTCCCGGCCGGGCGTCAGAGAAGGTAGATCCCCCTCCACAGGAGCTATGGGGACTTCCCATGCCCTTTCTCTAGTCACGGAGCCTGCCACTGCCTCTAGTCCGACGACTGCAGCAACGGTGCCGGCAACTGTAAAGAAAAATTAGCCAAAGCGGCCAGAATAAGCAAATAAACCATGGGAGAATGAAGAGCTTACCTTCAGCTTCAGGCCCATGCGCACGAGAAGCCTCAAATTCTTCAAAAGATACAACGCGAGGAGGGATGATTGCTGGTTCCTGTTCCGCAGCCTTCCTCCAGCGTGCCCGTGTCACCCGGGTCACGGCCTCTTTGGCTTTGCCAACAGCCTCTCTCAATTGGGACCTGGTTCGCTTTCGTGAGTCACCAGGAGGCAATGGTGTCGTGGTCGGGGCCGGCTCAGGAATCCTGAAATATGTCGGCTTCTGAGCTTTTATTATTAGCTCCCTGAAGTGCCGAGTCTCCTCCAAAATGAGTCAGACTGCATACGCACAAAGGTGAGAATGATATGTACTACAACAAAGAAAGGAAGCTGGCCGAAGAGCCGAAATGAAGAAATGCAAGATACCTGCTGGCCCCATATAGAAGGGGAAAAGAGGCCAATAGAACAGTGATGGCACTTTGTCTCTTGAAGCTGCCTCGCGAATGAGCCAATACACATCTCCTATCTTCTTGCTCCGCTCGGCCAGCAACGCCAAATCTGTGTGACCATGAGAAGACAAATGATAATATAAGCTCAGATGATCTAGTCCCTATCCGTCAACATACTTGAAAGAGATAAGAAGGGGCTGATCTAGAATAGCTTCACTTGGGCCACCCACTGAGAGCCCATGGGAGCGGAGAAGGGCAAACAACCAAGGGGTATTGCTATACAAAGCATCCCGCCTATCTTCCCCTTATGAAGGTCTGATAAAGATGCAGTATGTCAATCTCGAGACGCCAATCAGCCACGGACGGGATAGGCTCCTCCACCGGAAGAGGAAATTGCTGAAGAACCACCCGTTCGTTGCTCACACGGCACAATCCCCGAAGCATCTTCACATAGTCATCCCTGTCGATTGCAGGCAGCTTCGGATCGGCTCTGGATGAACGGCCCTTTGCAGTCTTCCGGGCTTCCAGATGAGCCCTCACCTCTGTGTTAGTCCAAGACTTTAGCTTCTTCAAATAAGAAGGTTCAATGTCAAGGATCGGCTCTGGTTGGGAGTCCAAAAATCTGTGCTCTGCGACGGCCCAGCAGTCTCGATGGGAGTTCCTGTAAAATCACGTCCGCACGTTCCACCACTTGATGTATTCAGGGGTGACGCGGGGGAAGCAAGCAAGGGATGGCACCCTGAATGAAACCTCCGCTCGGTGGTGGAAGTAATCCCACCATATTCGAGCATCGTCACTGGATACCTGGCCGGCTCTATGCCTGTTCGGCAATGCAAACTGCGAAGAGGAATGAGGGATGTGCTGATCATAGCCAAAATTTCGACTAAATCGGAATGGATAGTATGGTTCCAGCCACAAAATGCCACTCTTCTGAAAAATAAGGACGCTTGGTCTGATAGCCAGCGCCCAATCAACCAGCTCCTGCTCCAGAATGGGCCTCGTGCACTTGGCACCAGAGATTGGATGAATGTATTCTTCTGTCTCGAAAAGACGGCACTACATCGTCCTGTTCACCAGCAGGCTTGAATGGGCAGCCAAGCTCCAAAAATGAAGAACTCCATGCAAATCCATGGGAATCCAGGTCAGCTTGGCCCGAATGGTGAAAATCTGTTCCGCTACTGACGCCGGTTCAGCACTCATGAATTCTATCATCCTTGGTACAAGACGAGCTGATTGCAGCACCCGAGGAGTAGCCTCCGGAAATAGGGTGCAGACCCAAGCATTGAAAAAGTGTAACAGACCCACCGTCCGCAAATTCCTGGGGAGACGCGACTTGTGCAAGTCTCCCAGCATTTTGAAGATAAGGCATAAAGCCACCAGGCAAAGGGATAGCTTCATGCCCCAAGCCATCAAACAGGCGGGATAGATGGCCTCTGCTCTGATTACGCTCTCGTCACCCTGCGGGAGAGCAAAAGAACAAATCAAATAAGTCAGATATGCAGCACAGTGCATGACTGCATCAACGCCAGTAGGGTTCGGGTCTCCTTGTTGCCCTCCCTTCGAAGTGGACGAGATGGCGGCCTGTCACCGGACCCTTTTCTTCCGCCTCAAGGTAGTCGGCGCTATTGTGGGGAAGTCCTCGTACTTCTGCTTCCCACTGAAGAAATGCTGGAGCCAAGTGCCCATCCGCACGCGCCTCTTCTCTCCAGGCTTTCGGGCCTCCCTTGTGTCGTACGACGAGCAACAAAGTGTACGATACGCCTTCATCAGGTAGCGATAGGCATAACCTACCAAGTACCGACCCTCACCGTGGATCTGGTCTTTCAGCCAGTCTGGCCAGCAAACTTCCTCATATGGTTCTCCGTCGATTGGCAAACCGCTGAGCTGCGAAAGGCTCTAGAGATCCAAAGAAGTCTCTCTCTCCGAAGTATAGAAAGTATTGTACTTGGGGTAGAATACTTCAATCATGTCACAGCACATGCCTCTGGATATGGGGTAGCGGTACCTAGAGGCGTACACACTTTGATATATGCCAGCCTTGGCCAAGATGGGAGCATAGTGTTGCAGCACATAGTCTGTAAACTCCACTGCTCCAGGTTTGAATGCATGGGCATCGGTGGCCCTCAGCTCGGCAAACCACCCCACAGAAATCTGATGTTTGAAACGGACCGCCAGGCAGTCCAGCAAGAAGGATTCTTCCCTATACCCCCATTTCAACGGGGCAAGAAACAAACCAAAGACTCGCTTCTCCCAGTCAACACGGCCTGCAGTCTCGTTCCACTGAGTAGGCACGAACTCAGGGGCCCTGGTCAACAGCCCATCTTTTCGAGCCAGATCCTACAGTCCAAGCACAGTGCTCCATTTTCGGACTTCCCCGAGGAGGTAGATAGGCCTTCCCCACACCACGCAGTCCGTCAAGCTGTCCCTCTCAACTAGCAACGCTTGCTCGGCCTTACGAACGAGGAACAAATCTCTCTTCCCTTGAAGATTGAACCGCCTGAGGAAGGACATCAAGTGCTTGTCTTTGGGGTGATCCTTCCTGACGGCGTCTCCTTGGTCATACTGAAAAGAATCACCTCCGATGATAAGGACGCGACTAATGTCTACCGTGTCGGTCTCGGAGCCCGAGGATTCCGCGACCACGACAAGCTGTTCAAGACTCCGGTCCAGGAAGTTCACATTCTCCCATGTCACCATGGCAAGGGATGCAGAAGAAGAAGAAGAACCAGATGCCATTTTATCTGCAAAAGGCACATTAAGGAAAAATAAACAAGGTCAGAAAGTAGTTAATCAAGACGAAATTTTTGACAAAATTTCGGTAGAGTCTCCCCAACTCGGGAGATTGCCAGAAAAAAGTGGGAACATGTCCACCAAGGGAACGGTCCTTAAAAGTAGCCATGGGCATTACACCGAGGCAAAATGGAACACCCGGAGGAGTAGCTTCGAGGGCAAGCCCTACTAGAAGCCTCCCGGGGTCCGAAAATTGGGATTCAAATCCCGAATAGCAAAGACTCTCCCTCACCCGCTCAGGGGACGCCCTCTCGGCTCTCTCGGTGCCGTGGAAAAGATGGGAAGGAAGAGAGAGAAAGAACTATTGCAAATGATAAAGATTGAAGAAAAAACAAAGAAGAAGAGGCGTACATAGGGGAGCCTCCCCCTTGTTAATCCGGCGCGCTAATTAGCGCGTCGTATTAACTCCCAAGCCAAAGGGCGCACCGGTTAAGGGCACGTCGTAATAGGCCTCAAGCCCATGGCGCGCCGGACTGAGCACCGCGCCGTAATAGGCCTCAAGCCCATGGCGCGCCGGATTAAGCATCGCGTCGGATTAAAGGCCATTCCAAGCCTCTGCCGTCCAGACGGGAAATCTGCCCAGACGGGGCTCATCCGCGGGTCCTGCTTTGCTCGTGCCTCGATCGCAACACCCACGGCTGGGGGGCATTTGTTGGCACTCAAAATATATCCAATGGCGATCAAGCTTAAAAGACAAAGGATGCAGCCCACTGAAGCAAAGAAGCCGAAAGAGATCAATACATTGAGCCTTCTCAAATTGCCAAGAGCCTCAAGTCACCCAGTGTGAACAGAGGGACCTTCACCTCATGAGGATCAAGAAGAATACACCACAAGCCGGCAGTGATGTCAGGATTGCCCAATGAACCGGTATCGACTCGGTCGTACCGTGTAGATAATATCCATCGTCAGACCAAGGAAGAGCATGCATCCGTCGTCCGACCAAGAACAAGGATGTACCCATTGTTCGACCAAGGATGAGCATGCATCCATCGTCTGACCAAGGACAAGGATGTACCTGTCGTCTGACCAACGACAAGCATGCATCCGTCGTCCGACCAAGGACAAGGATGTACCCGTCGTCCGACCAAAGAAAAGAATGTATTCGTCGTCCGACCAAGGACGAGAATATATATCCGTTGTTCGACCAAGGAAAGGGGTATACTTGGCGGCCCGCCACCTGAATGAAAGATCCTCCAGAGGTGGAAGAACGCCCTTGGCCCTTCAGAATAAGGGATCGAAGGCTGTGTCAGTAGAAGACCCCGATGACCCGGCATGGGTACAGCTTCTCAGCATATTGGGTCCGTTAGTGACCAAATGATCGCCCAGTCAAGGCAAAAGCACCCTGGATGGTATTCCACCTCCCAAGAAAATTTCGAGCACAAGACAAACTGAGCCAGCGGCACGAACCACAACGTCGAAGGCCATGTCAGCGGAAGACCCACGTGTTCAAACTGAAGATGCATGAGGTTCCAAAAAAGGGTCGTATGTCGACCCGAGGGCTTTGTCAGAACTTCTCACCTAGGTTTTGCAAAACCCCGGAGAGATGAATGGTCACGGTGACCCCGAAACCAGTCTGGGACACAATGTCTAACCCATGTTAAGCAAACGGGGCTTATCCGGCGCGCCCTTTCACCGGCGCGCCTCCTATCCCGACGCCCACCTACCCGGCACGCTAGCTACAGGTGGGGCTTCCCCGACGTGCATTCTCCACGCCGGGAGAGCCTTCGTCTATATAACCACTTGGTTCGACCAAGTTAGAAAGAAGAGAAGATAGATAGGACACATCCAAGAGAACAATCCGAAGAGAGAGGGGCAGAGCCTGAGAGCCAATCAGAGCCTATTCGTCCGAGGGAGAGAAGAACCTTGGGGGTGAAGTAGGGTTTCCACTGAGAGGGTTCTCACCGCCGTCTTCCCCGTCTGCTCGCCTGAATATCTCCGGAGCCGGAGAAGAGATGTTGGAATCCAATACCCTATTTTTTCGGAGAAGAGTCTTAGGTGGGTTTCGTGGTTTTCTTCCGACGATTCTCTCTAATTTCTCCCTTCTGATATAATGTAAGTGAGGGGGGAGGGGCGATGACATGAGCCCATCTCCCCCCCCCCCTCACCATCTCTTCATTTCTTTCGCCTCTGTAATCCTTTCTCTGCAACTAATGAAACGGCCGCCGAGCAACGCTGTCGGGCCGCACCGCATGATTCTGATAATCCATGTAGTTACTTTCCCGTTGATGGAATGAATGATTTGCATTGTTGCTTATGATTCTCCTATTTTTTCTCGGTTTACATTTTCAGTCGCCTTGTGTATGAACGTTGTACCGATCATGCTCGGGAGCCATACGGACTATATTGATGTCACCCCCTCCCCGGGGCTCCTCCCTTCTAGCACAATGCCCATGCCTCGCTGTACATGTGTTGTAGGTTTTGTGGTTAGAGACACACTCGTGTGTGCATCTCTGCCTGTTCCCGTTC
Source organism: Amorphophallus konjac (assembly GCA_022559845.1). Taxonomy (NCBI): domain Eukaryota; kingdom Viridiplantae; phylum Streptophyta; class Magnoliopsida; order Alismatales; family Araceae; genus Amorphophallus; species Amorphophallus konjac. Next base: position 80,618,938 of record CM040126.1, on the reverse strand, counting down.
TGAGGTTGATCATGTCAACACCCTTTTGTGCTTCTTCATAGTCCAGAGGGAACGGGGTCATCTCCATACCCTATGCATTCATTATATGCTAATGGTTCTAATGGCTGCTCTCTGTATCTTGATCATTATAATTTGCAATGCTAACCCATTAACCTCGCGAGAACTAACATGCTAACCATGTGAGTGACGATTTGCCAACTCATTGGAGGTTGTGTTATGCTATTGTGCTTTCCCCCCTCTTCTACATATGATTTATGATCGCCGAGCTTTGTTATTCCTAAGAACACTAGCTTTAATACCTTGGGGAGGGGAACATTCTCTGTGGGGATATCCCCCATGAGTCACCAGTAGGTCACGGAATCATGCCTCTTCATGGCATGTATTCTTATGGGCCATGAGGTGAACATTGAACAGGGCTTTAGCCCGATATCAAATCCATTATCCTTAGGGATATTGTGGTGGCCATGGCTCGTATGCCCCTCGTAGGCTAGTCCTCGGGGCTCCCCTTCCCTATCAGTCGTCCCTCCTCGGATTGTGATTTGACCACAGGTCGTGTGCCCCTCGCAGGCTAGTCCTCAGGGTTTTCCTTCCCTCATTGGTCGTCTCATCCGATCGCTTTCAACCCATGGAGCCATGGTGCCCCTCGTAGGCTAGTCCTCGGGGTTTCCTATCCACTTGGGGTCCGCTGGCTGCCGTTGTGACGTCCAACTTGTTAGGGGCTTACTCCGCTACGTGAGTATGTCCCCGCTTTTTCCGCTGTAATCCTCCAAGGATGGGGAGATGCTGCCCAATTTTCACCAGGTCCTAACTAATCGGTTACCTTCATGATTTGGACTTGATGAGACATATTCTTAAACAATGAACCTCCGTGCTTGAGTATGAACCTCGCACGAGCTTATGACTCTGCTCCTGGAGAGTCAAGGCTCCAATTCAATAAACAATTAACCTAATTAACCTCAAAGTACTCTAAAACATCTTAATAAACCAAATAAACTTAAAAATACCTCAAAAATCAAATTAACTGGCACGGCCTTAAACCGGCGCGCCCTAATACGGCGCGGTACCCACCCGTACCGAAATAGAACTAGACTCAAACTCAAGATTTTTAACGATCTATACCCGGCGCGCCCTAATCCGGCGCGCCCCAAGCCAGCCGCGCCGGGTAAACCATATACCCATGGCCGCGCCATTTAACCCCCGTTACCTACGTTTGACTGCACCGGGGAAATCTTCTCCTACGCTGGGTCACATCGGTTTTGAATAAGTACTCCCTATCGCACCGTTTTAATCCCTCACTCGCCTCCGGAGCAATATTTGCCTCTCACGGTCGTGGTTAATAAACCCAATCAATAATAAACCAAATAAAAGGGGACTGTTCAAAGTCCAAACCATTTTCCTATTATGCTTTTTGTAAGACCCCAATTTTCTGTATAGAATATTAAATTTCGTAAATAGTAAATTTTGAATAGTGATGTGGTAAATAGTAAATAGTGAAATTTTTGACTATCATATAGAAATTCTGAAAAATGGTAGTTAAATAGTAAACACGATGATAAACACTTTGGTCTTCTGTGCCTGACCCTAATAAAATCATTTACATGGCTTAATCGGTGATTTAAGCCTGACTTAAAAACGCGGAAAACACTATTCATAGTAAAATACGACTACCTTAGAAACATCTATAAAAATCACAATTGATAGAGCATATTTTTATTAACAACTTTGTCTTCTTGAGTATAATCGGTAAAATATCAGAAACTCTATCTATCGACTAAATCGTTAGAATTCGTTAGAATTTGATTAACTATTATTTTAATCCTAAGATTGGATCGGTTAGAAATTAACCTTGTGATAAAAATCCACAAAAATAATAAATGGATTCCTCATAAGTTGTATAACAATTTTGTCTTCTGGGTCAAACTCATTAAAAATCATTTAGTGAGGTTAATTAGTGGTTTTAGTTAGAAATACTTAATCACATGATTAAGGAGGATTAGCCAAATCCTTACCCAAATAAACACGTGGAAACGTGTTTCAGTCGGCAGCCCGCGTCGTCAACGCCGGCCATCCCCTTTGCGGCGCCGTGTCCGACTAACCCTTGGCGCGGGAGAGTCTTCTACGAGTATGCAACCCTATAAATAAGGAGGCTTAGCCTCTTCCCTTCTCTGCTAAAGCCCTGTTAAGCTCTGTTGCTGCAAGGGATCGCAGGAAGATACTATTCATCTTCTTCTTCCTCCGTATTCTTCTTTGTCCTTCAATTAAGGTAGGTAACCAAGGCCCAAATGATTAAAGTGAAAATATGGATTGTTAGTAATCATGATAGCTTTCATTTAGTAGCAAAATCATGATTTATCATTACAGTTATGATTTAATTCAGATTTTATCACCATCGTTATCATGCTTAAACTTATCACCATCGTTATCATGCTTAAACTTATCACCATCGTTATCATGCTTAAACTCAGTTTTAAGAGTTCCCGGTTTGATCGGACTTCTGTTCGTTTTAACGGTTAGTACCTGTTTTTAACTCTTTTGACACCCCAGTTGTATAACAGCCCAAATTAAACCGCTGTATATATGTCAAAACGGCCTAATTAGAACCGCTGTATGTCCAGTAGGTTTAGCGGCCCATTTAAGACCGTTAAATTGTCCAGAGACCAAAATACTCAGTCCAGAGACCAAAAATACTCAGTGTTAATCAGGGTAAAACAACGTTAATCAACAAGATTATCAACCCATATAACAACAGAATAAATAGATGAGTAAATGATAAAAATTTACTTTCTGTTGCAATATTTACTTTTTGGAAAATTCTGGTTAAAATTACTAAAACATGGTTAAAGTGAAATTATTCACTTGTAAAATTCTTGGTAAATTGGTTAATCATGTTAAAATTTACCTTGGGTAAATTCTGTAAATTTTACTGTAGAACAGAAATTTAAATGGCAGACTTATGGCAAGTCTTGGCCAGTTAGACCGGACACTCCATCCGGTAAATTACCCATTTTTACCGTGTGACATTTTTACCGTGGTAAATCCCGAGTTGGCAACAGGATTACATGATTACTGGTTTTACTTGAGTATATTAAATGGCCCGTTACACATCGTTTTAATTTGATTAATTGACCGATTACCCTTGGTTAAATCTTCGGTCATATTCGAGCCCGGAATCGACCATTGGGCAGTAACCATATTGGTTTACTTGTCATTGGCGACCCGGAAGCCATTTGGCATATTTTACTTCTCTTCTAGTCGTACCGACTACGACCGGAAATTGTTACCGTTATACTTAATACGGATTCTCTAGAACCGTATATCTTGAATACGGCCTCGTACAGTCCGTATAATCGTTCTTCGGAACTTACTTCCCTTCTCTCGAACGATTACTGTCGACCGTTCTTTCTTGATTCCGTAACTCGTTACTCGTGTAAGTACGGCCCGGTATTTGCCGTACGACGACCCTCAGTTTTGGGTTTTATCGTGATTATATTCTCGAATCCGAGGACAAGTGTGGTCCTCTAATCTGAGCATTGACAGAAATTCATCTGATTAAATTGGCCATAATTTGATTATGTCTAGACGGTGGATCGTTGATCCAATAAAATCAATGCTAACGCACCATAAGGGCCCGGTCTGGTCCTGGGGAGAGCGCCCGAAAGTTAGTGAGCCCATGGGATGTTAATGACAGGGTGTGGCATTGCACCCGAGTGCAGGAATATACAGTGTACGTCTATGACAAACTCTCGTTACTTGATCGTGTGATCGTGCTGGAATACGTATTTATACTACTTGGCCAAATTTACTATTGTTACTTGTTATCTCTTGTTCATTACTTGTGGTAAATTCGTGTACAAAGTTATTTCTTGACCTTGCAAGATATCTCTCTACATTGTTTATTGTCTTTCTTTATCGTATCGTTATCTCTTGTCATTAGTTTTACTGCATTTCATATAAACTGTAATAAATTGTTAATCACTTATATTTGCCATGGTTATCTACTGAGCGCGTTAGCTCATACCCTACTTGTTTCCCCCCTTTTTTCCAGGTAATGATCTTACTATCGGGGATGGACTGGAGTGACACCGAGTGATAGTTAGTTAATTGAGTCAGTTGAGTTTAGAGAATTGTACTAGTTTCAGTCATGTTATTTGGCTGTAGTTGTTCTACTTCAGTTGTAACTTTTATTATTATCAATAAAAGGAAGTTTGGTTATTTGGTTAATTGTCTCTTTCAACTCTGGTGTAAATGGTTTGGAAATAATACCATTTCTTTCTAGCTCGCGTGCCCCTAACTGTACGTCCCGAGATTCCGTATCGGGGCGTGACAGTTAAGCTGGTATCAGAGCTTAGGTCAATTTGTCCTAGGTATTTTACTTTAAGGTTATAGGTTATTGGTTATAGGTTTAAGTTTAAGAACCCGACCTGGTGAGATTGGGTAGAAATTGGGTTAAGTCTTTAGCCGTAAATCATACTCTTCTTTTATAAGAAGTTCTTCTCTCATAAATAAATTCTTCTTCTCTCATAAATAATCTCTTGACTATTTTAAATAAAGGTACTAGAAATGGCAGCTGACCGCGCTGAGATGAGGAACCTCCAGCGTACGGTCCAAGGCCTGACACAGGCGTTGCAGCAAGTGGCTCAAGCTGGAGCCGCAGCACATCATGGCACTGGTGACTTGTACCGGAACTTTCAAGGAATGAACCCGCCTAGATTTGCTGGTTCTACTGACCCGGATGAGGCCGAGCATTGGCTCGATGATATGAGGAGAATATTTGAGGTTATGCAATGCACTGACCAAGAGCGTGTCCTTCTATCTACGTTCCAACTGGAGCGAGATGCACGTACTTGGTGGGAGTCCGTCAAAGCAACTCTCGGTGATCACCAAGTATCGTGGGAAGAATTCGAGGAGTATTTCAATGGGAAGTATTTCTCTGACCGTGTCCAAGAAAAGAAGGCAGCGGATTTCGCAGCTTTGAAGCAGCGAGGTTCGTCAGTGGCAGAGTATGAGGCACAGTTCGCCCGACTTTCTCGCTATGCAATGCATCTTATTTCTACTGAGAAGATGAAGGCGAGACGATTTCTCAACGGGTTGAAGCTCCATTATATTAATCAACTGGCACCGTTGGAAATTTCTACCTATTCTGAGATGGTGAGAAAGGCACAAGTATTGGAGGATACTCTTGAGATGACGGAGCGTATTCGTGGTCAAGGTAACAAGCAAGAACAACCAAAGCCATTCAAGAATGCCAAAACCGGATTTGGCACTGGCACTAGCACTGGCAAGAAGAGACCTTTTATTGGTTCTGGAACTGGTTCTAGCTCTGGTTCTGGTTCGTGGAAAGGCAAGATGCCGAGACAAGAAGACAAGAAACCTGACACTATGGTACCATTCAAGGGCATCTGCAAGTTTTGTGATCGTCCTGGCCATAGATGGAGGAATGTTGGCGCAAGATAGGCGCATGTTTGCGTTGTGGGAGCAAGGAGCACCGTATCCCTGATTGCCCCTTATTGGCAGAGAAAGCTACCCCGGCAAAACCTTTGGCTTTCAAGAAGCCGCAAGGAAAGCTCCAGACTCTTCATGTTAATAAAGCGGAAACCGCCGATGACGGTGGGCTCGTCGAAGGTACTCTCATTATACTCGACAAGTCAGCTTTTGTTCTATTTGACACTGGTGCAACACATTCTTTTATTTCTCGGCGATTCGCTAAGTCTTTAGCTGTGGAACCTGTTTTGATGAGTTCTCCATTAGAAATATCAACCCCTATTGGTTCTAGATCAGCTATTCAGCATTTTTATCCTTCTAGCAAGGTTATGGTGAATGATCAGAATTTTCGGCTGATTTAGTTTGCATGGACATGAAAGATTACGATGTAATCCTCGGAGCTGATTGGTTGGCTCGATATGAGGCCAATGTTCATTGCAGTTCTTGTTCCGTATCTTTTTCTAGACACCCGGATTATCCTTCAAGGGAGTTAAACACCCTAGCTCTATCTCTCTTATCTCGACGCTTCGAGCTGATAAGCTATTGAGACGTGGATGCGAAGCTTTTCTGGCTTTCGTTTATACGTCCCCGGAGCAACAGATCGAGATTAAGGACATTTCTGTTGTCCGAGATTTCCCTGATGTTTTTCCAGAGGAGTTACCAGGAATTCCGCCTGAGCGGGAAGCCACATTCTCTATTGATCTTATTCCTGGATCATCTCCTGTTTCTAAGGCTCCTTATCGCATGTCTCCTGCGGAATTGCGGGAATTGAAGCATCAATTGTTGGAATTACTCGAGAAGGGTTTTATTCACCCGAGTGTTTCCCCTTGGGGAGCCCCTGTGTTGTTTGTTCGGAAGAAGGATGGTTCGATGAGACTGTGCATCGATTATCGGCAACTCAATCAGTTGACAGTCAAGAACAAGTATCCATTACCGAGGATTGATGAGTTATTTGACCAGATAGCGGGAGCTCAGTATTTTTCTAAGATCGATCTTCGATCTGGATATCATCAGTTGCGGATTAAGGATGAAGATATTTATAAATCTGCTTTCCGCAGCCGGTATGGTCATTTTGAGTTTGTCGTTATGCCTTTTGGTTTGACAAACGCACCGGCAGCCTTTATGCAGTTAATGAACAGTGTGTTCCGACCCTATCTTGATCGGTGGGTCGTGGTATTCATAGACGATATCTTGATATATTCCAAGAGTGAAGAAGAGCATGCCAAGCATCTGAGGATGGCTTTGCAATTGCTGAGAGATCATCAGCTTTATGCCAAATTGAGCAAGTGCGACTTTTGGCTGAAAGAGGTGTCCTTTCTAGGGCATATTATTTCCAAGAATGGAATTTCTGTTGATCCATCGAAGGTGGAAGCAGTAAAGAATTGGGAACAGCCTACCTGTGTGACTGAAGTAAGGAGTTTTCTAGGCCTAGCTGGCTATTATAGAAGGTTTATTCAGGATTTCTCGAAGATTGCGGTACCTCTTACGAAATTAACCCGCAAAGAGATCAAGTTCGAGTGGTCAATTGAATGCCAACGGAGTTTCCAGACTCTAAAGGATTGTTTGACTACTGCACCTGTTTTGACCTTACCTTCTGGTGAGGGTGGTTTCGTGGTATACACGGATGCATCAGGTATTGGCTTAGGCTGTGTACTTATGCAGCACGGCAAAGTGATTGCCTATTCTTCTAGGCAGTTAAGAAAGCATGAAGTTAATTATCCAGTTCATGATTTGGAGTTAGCAGCAGTGGTATTTGCATTAAAGATTTGGAGACACTACCTATATGGTGAGACATTCACGGTATTCTCAGATCACAAAAGTTTGAAATATTTGTTCTCTCAGAAGGACTTGAACATGAGGCAGAGAAGATGGTTGGAGTATATAAAGGACTTCGATTTCTCTATTGAGTATCACCCTGGCAAAGGCAATGTAGTGGCCGATGCTTTAAGTCGGAAGACTGCAGTTAAGTTATCCAGTCTTATGTTACAAGAGTGGAAACTACTGGAACAATTGGCTAGTTTGGATCTCAATGTAGATAATGATCGGGTTTTGATTTCCCAGATTCAACTCAAGCCCGAACTATTAATGGAAATCAAGTTATTACAAGATAATGATCCCGAGCTAGTAGAGATTAAAGGGAGCTTGAATAGCAGACCTGATTTCTCGGTAGCTGATGATGGAAGGCTATTATTTCAAGGTAGAACTTGTGTACCGGATGAGGCAAAGATAAAGAATCGGATTCTCGAGGAAGCTCATAGATCCCGATATACTATCCATCCGGGAGGCACTAAGATGTTCAAAGATTTGAAAAGATCTTTTTGGTGGCCGAACATGAAGAGGGAAGTTGCTGATTTCGTGAGTAGATGCCTAGTGTGTCAACAAGTGAAGGCCGAGCATTTCAGACCGGCAGGAAAATTAAAGCCACTCGATATACCCCAATGGAAGTGGGAGAGTATTGGCATGGATTTCATTATGGGTCTTCCTAAGACTCGAGGTGGTTATGATGCAATATGGGTAATTGTGGATCGACTAACTAAGTCGGCACATTTCTTACCTATTAAGTCCAAGTGGACAGTTGATGTTCTAGCAGCTTTATATTTGAAGGAAGTGGTTAGACTTCATGGTATTCCAGTGAATATTATATCTGACAGAGACCCGAGATTTACATCACATTTCTGGAAGGGATTACAAGAATCTCTCGGTACGCGTCTGAATTTCAGCACTGCGTTTCATCCGCAGACAGACGGACAGACTGAAAGGACTAATCAGATAGTAGAAGATATGTTGAGAGCTTGTATGATCGACTTCGGCGGAAGTTGGAGTGATCATTTGGCATTAATAGAATTCGCCTACAACAATAGTTACCAATCCAGCATACAGATGGCACCTTTCGAGGCTTTGTATGGAAGAAGCTGTCGTTCTCCATTATGTTGGGATGAGGTAGGCGAAAAGATAATGGCTTGGACCGGATCTTATCTTGGAGTCATCACAGAATATTTGTATTATCCGAGACCGGTTACTAGTGGCTCAATCGAGGCAGAAGAGTTATGCCGACAATAGAAGACGAGATTTGGAATTTCAAATTGGCGAGCATGTGTTCTTAAAAGTCTCTCCTTCGAGAGGAATTCGCCGATTCGGTATTCAGGGCAAGCTAAGCCCGAGGTATATTGGTCCATTTGAAATCCTTGATAGAGTGGGTGAAGTTGCTTATAGACTGGCTTTACCGCCGCAGTTGTCTGGCGTACATAACGTATTCCATATTTCTATGTTGCGGAAATATGTGTACGACCCCACTCACATCATTCAGCATGTGGATTTTGAGTTAAAGAAGGATCTGACTTATGAAGAAAGACCAGTGAAGATTCTGGATCGGAAGGAACAACAACTTCGGAATCGTTCCATACCGATGGTCAAGATTCAGTGGAGTCGGCGTGGAACCGAGGAAGCCACCTGGGAATCCGAGGACGCTATGCGGAAGCGGTATTCCGATTTGTTCTAAGGTGAGCTATTTATTCCCTTACTGTTTTTGGTTCAGTGAATTTGGAGGACCAAATTCTTTAAGTGGGGGAGGGTGTAAGACCCCAATTTTCTGTATAGAATATTAAATTTCGTAAATAGTAAATTTTGAATAGTGATGTGGTAAATAGTAAATAGTGAAATTTTTGACTATCATATAGAAATTCTGAAAAATGGTAGTTAAATAGTAAACACGATGATAAACACTTTGGTCTTCTGTGCCTGACCCTAATAAAATCATTTACATGGCTTAATCGGTGATTTAAGCCTGACTTAAAAACGCGGAAAACACTATTCATAGTAAAATACGACTACCTTAGAAAAATCTATAAAAATCACAATTGATAGAGCATATTTTTATTAACAACTTTGTCTTCTTGAGTATAATCGGTAAAATATCAGAAACTCTATCTATCGACTAAATCGTTAGAATTCGTTAGAATTTGATTAACTATTATTTTAATCCTAAGATTGGATCGGTTAGAAATTAACCTTGTGATAAAAATCCACAAAAATAATAAATGGATTCCTCATAAGTTGTATAACAATTTTGTCTTCTGGGTCAAACTCATTAAAAATCATTTAGTGAGGTTAATTAGTGGTTTTAGTTAGAAATACTTAATCACATGATTAAGGAGGATTAGCCAAATCCTTACCCAAATAAACACGTGGAAACGTGTTTCAGTCGGCAGCCCGCGTCGTCAACGCCGGCCATCCCCTTTGCGGCGCCGTGTCCGACTAACCCTTGGCGCGGGAGAGTCTTCTACGAGTATGCAACCCTATAAATAAGGAGGCTTAGCCTCTTCCCTTCTCTGCTAAAGCCCTGTTAAGCTCTGTTGCTGCAAGGGATCGCAGGAAGATACTATTCATCTTCTTCTTCCTCCGTATTCTTCTTTGTCCTTCAATTAAGGTAGGTAACCAAGGCCCAAATGATTAAAGTGAAAATATGGATTGTTAGTAATCATGTTAGCTTTCATTTAGTAGCAAAATCATGATTTATCATTACAGTTATGATTTAATTCAGATTTTATCACCATCGTTATCATGCTTAAACTTATCACCATCGTTATCATGCTTAAACTTATCACCATCGTTATCATGCTTAAACTCAGTTTTAAGAGTTCCTGGTTTGATCGGACTTCTGTTCGTTTTAACGGTTAGTACCTGTTTTTAACTCTTTTGACACCCCAGTTGTATAACAGCCCAAATTAAACCGCTGTATATATGTCAAAACGGCCTAATTAGAACCGCTGTATGTCCAGTAGGTTTAGCGGCCCATTTAAGACCGTTAAATTGTCCAGAGACCAAAATACTCAGTCCAGAGACCAAAAATACTCAGTGTTAATCAGGGTAAAACAACGTTAATCAACAAGATTATCAACCCATATAACAACAGAATAAATAGATGAGTAAATGATAAAAATTTACTTTCTGTTGCAATATTTACTTTTTGGAAAATTCTGGTTAAAATTACTAAAACATGGTTAAAGTGAAATTATTCACTTGTAAAATTCTTGGTAAATTGGTTAATCATGTTAAAATTTACCTTGGGTAAATTCTGTAAATTTTACTGTAGAACAGAAATTTAAATGGCAGACTTATGGCAAGTCTTGGCCAGTTAGACCGGACACTCCATCCGGTAAATTACCCCATTTTTACCGTGTGACATTTTTACCGTGGTAAATCCCGAGTTGGCAACAGGATTACATGATTACTGGTTTTACTTGAGTATATTAAATGGCCCGTTACACATCGTTTTAATTTGATTAATTGACCGATTACCCTTGGTTAAATCTTCGGTCATATTCGAGCCCGGAATCGACCATTGGGCAGTAACCATATTGGTTTACTTGTCATTGGCGACCCGGAAGCCATTTGGCATATTTTACTTCTCTTCTAGTCGTACCGACTACGACCGGAAATTGTTACCGTTATACTTAATACGGATTCTCTAGAACCGTATATCTTGAATACGGCCTCGTACAGTCCGTATAATCGTTCTTCGGAACTTACTTCCCTTCTCTCGAACGGATTACTGTCGACCGTTCTTTCTTGATTCCGTAACTCGTTACTCGTGTAAGTACGGCCCGGTATTTGCCGTACGACGACCCTCAGTTTTGGGTTTTATCGTGATTATATTCTCGAATCCGAGGACAAGTGTGGTCCTCTAATCTGAGCATTGACAGAAATTCATCTGATTAAATTGGCCATAATTTGATTATGTCTAGACGGTGGATCGTTGATCCAATAAAATCAATGCTAACGCACCATAAGGGCCCGGTCTGGTCCTGGGGAGAGCGCCCGAAAGTTAGTGAGCCCATGGGATGTTAATGACAGGGTGTGGCATTGCACCCGAGTGCAGGAATATACAGTGTACGTCTATGACAAACTCTCGTTACTTGATCGTGTGATCGTGCTGGAATACGTATTTATACTACTTGGCCAAATTTACTATTGTTACTTGTTATCTCTTGTTCATTACTTGTGGTAAATTCGTGTACAAAGTTATTTCTTGACCTTGCAAGATATCTCTCTACATTGTTTATTGTCTTTCTTTATCGTATCGTTATCTCTTGTCATTAGTTTTACTGCATTTCATATAAACTGTAATAAATTGTTAATCACTTATATTTGCCATGGTTATCTATTGAGCGCGTTAGCTCATACCCTACTTGTTTTCCCCCCTTTTTCCAGGTAATGATCTTACTATCGGGGATGGACTGGAGTGACACCGAGTGATTGTTAGTTAATTGAGTCAGTTGAGTTTAGAGAATTGTACTAGTTTCAGTCATGTTATTTGGCTGTAGTTGTTCTACTTCAGTTGTAACTTTTATTATTATCAATAAAAGGAAGTTTGGTTATTTGGTTAATTGTCTCTTTTCAACTCTGGTGTAAATGGTATGGAAATAATACCATTTCTTTCTAGCTCACGTGTCCCTAACTGTACGTCCCGAGATTCCGCATCGGGGCGTGACAGTTAAGTTGGTATCAGAGCTTAGGTCAATTTGTCCTAGGTATTTTACTTTAAGGTTATAGGTTATTGGTTATAGGTTTAAGTTTAAGAACCCGACCTGGTGAGATTGGGTAGAAATTGGGTTAAGTCTTTAGCCGTAAATCATACTCTTCTTTTATAAGAAGTTCTTCTCTCATAAATAAATTCTTCTTCTCTCATAAATAATCTCTTGACTATTTTAAATAAAGGTACTAGAAATGGCAGCTGACCGCGCTGAGATGAGGAACCTCCAGCGTACGGTCCAAGGCCTGACACAGGCGTTACAGCAAGTGGCTCAAGCTGGAGCCGAAGCACATCATGGCACTGGTGACTTGTACCGGAACTTTCAAGGAATGAACCCGCCTAGATTTGCTGGTTCTACTGACCCGGATGAGGCCGAGCATTGGCTCGATGATATGAGGAGAATATTTGAGGTTATGCAATGCACTGACCAAGAGCGTGTCCTTCTATCTACGTTCCAACTGGAGCGAGATGCACGTACTTGGTGGGAGTCCGTCAAAGAAACTCTCGGTGATCACCAAGTATCGTGGGAAGAATTCGAGGAGTATTTCAATGGGAAGTATTTCTCTGACCGTGTCCAAGAAAAGAAGGCAGTGGATTTCACAGCTTTGAAGCAGCGAGGTTCGTCAGTGGCAGAGTATGAGGCACAGTTCGCCCGACTTTCTCGCTATGCAATGCATCTTATTTCTACTGAGAAGATGAAGGCGAGACGATTTCTCAACGGGTTGAAGCTCCATTATATTAATCAACTGGCACCGTTGGAAATTTCTACCTATTCTGAGATGGTGAGAAAGGCACAAGTATTGGAGGATACTCTTGAGATGACGGAGCGTATTTGTGGTCAAGGTAACAAGCAAGAACAACCAAAGCCATTCAAGAATGCCAAAACCGGATTTGGCACTGGCACTAGCACTGGCAAGAAGAGACCTTTTATTGGTTCTGGAACTGGTTCTAGCTCTGGTTCTGGTTCGTGGAAAGGCAGGATGCCGAGACAAGAAGACAAGAAACCTGACACTATGGTACCATTCAAGGGCATCTGCAAGTTTTGTGATCGTCCTGGCCATAGGATGGAGGAATGTTGGCGCAAGATAGGCGCATGTTTGCGTTGTGGGAGCAAGGAGCACCGTATCCCTGATTGCCCCTTATTGGCAGAGAAAGCTACCCCGGCAAAACCTTTGGCTTTCAAGAAGCCGCAAGGAAAGCTCCAGACTCTTCATGTTAATAAAGCGGAAATCGCCGATGACGGTGGGCTCGTCGAAGGTACTCTCATTATACTCAACAAGTCAGCTTTTGTTCTATTTGACACTGGTGCAACACATTCTTTTATTTCTCGGCGATTCGCTAAGTCTTTAGCTGTGGAACCTGTTTTGATGAGTTCTCCATTAGAAATATCAACCCCTATTAGTTCTAGATCAGCTATTCAACATTTTTATCCTTCTAGCAAGGTTATGGTGAATGATCAGAATTTTTCGGCTGATTTAGTTTGCATGGACATGAAAGATTACGATGTAATCCTCGGAGCTGATTGGTTGGCTCGATATGAGGCCAATGTTCATTGCAGTTCTTGTTCCGTATCTTTTTCTAGACACTCCGGATTATCCTTCAAGGGAGTTAAACACCCTAGCTCTATCTCTCTTATCTCGACGCTTCGAGCTGATAAGCTATTGAGACGTGGATGCGAAGCTTTTCTGGCTTTCGTTTATACGTCCCCGGAGCAACAGATCGAGATTAAGGACATTTCTGTTGTCCGAGATTTCCCTGATGTTTTTCCAGAGGAGTTACCAGGAATTCCGCCTTCTCCATCTCCATCACCTTCGCCATCTCCATCTCCATCTCCTACCCCGTCTCCATCACCTCCACAAACCCTAGCCTCCGCTCAGGCTAGTGACATCCCTTCTTCCTCCATTCCCGTTACCACTACTTCTACCCCCAACGCCGCTCAACGCATTGTGTCGATACGTCGACGGTGGGCACCACGACCCTCCTCTCCATCCCCCTCATCACCATCTCTATTACCTCTACCGCCATCCTCACCCCCCTCTCCATTACCTCCACCCTCTCCACCGCCTTTGCCATCTCCTCCACCTTCCCCGTCGCATGAGCCCGAGGAAGCCATACCTCCACCCTTACCTTTGCCTCCACCTAAACACACCACCCCCGTTGAAACCTCCACGCCTTCCAAACCTTCACCTCCACTACCTATTCCTATTACCTCCACTTCCACCCCACGGAGCTGGTGTGCGCTTCCTTTGGTGCCCCTCGGGTCAGGTCCCCAGGGAGACGATGAGCCGAGTCAGGATAATTCGATGCCGGTTCTACATTTCAAGCTTCAAGACTTTATCTACCGCATGCCAGTACGCATCCTAGTTTTTGGCTATTTTGGGGATGATGAGCCTTAACTTCTGAAGATAGTTGTCAAGAAAAGTTCTCTTGCATTAGTTCCAGTTCCTTCTCAAGCGAGACCGGTGGCAATCTCTTTGCTCGCCGGAGAGTTCGCCATTGATGCTATTATTTCTCCTCACTCCATTGTTATTCAGTTCATTGGCCAAGAGGGGTACTCTACCCGAATTGTGCTAACTCATATGGCCGCCAAGTATATTATGTACTCTATGTTCAAGGGACAATTGGTCGTATCTTCTGCACTTTCCAAGGACATTCTGCACACCTTATGTAATCTCTCTCAGTTTATCAGTGCACCGGCCATGTCAATGCCATGTATTAACCTTCCTCAAATTCCCCATGTCCTTCTATCAAGGGAGTTGTGCTTCAAGACTGATTTTCGAGTGGAGTTGCCAAATCTCATGCTCTTTGTGCCGAGTGACAAGACTCCATGGTTCTGCAATGCCGATCCATCTAAGGAGTTATCTGTCCGAGAATGTCCGCATATCATTAGCACCGGGTGTCTAGGGGCAATCGCCCTGATGAAGCTACATGTTCCTAATCGGGCCAGGCCGTCTGCTAGATGGGCTCGTTATTTGAGAAGATATTGCAAATCAAGAAGCCCAACGGTCCGAGTCTGCACCAGGCGGGCCCGTGTTCAAGAGATTTCAGCTAAGAAAAGGTGGCAGCGCAAGTATAAAGGCCGCATGCTATGCACTTAGGGGTCCATTTCTCTTTCTCCTTTCTCTCACTCATCATTTCTTCTGCTCGGTTCCCACCCCTAGGTGGTGTATCTTCCCTCTTCTAACTCTGTCTCTACGATTCTCTCCTCTCCTCTCAGGTCCGTGAACCGCCGCTTTTCTTCTTCTCGTTCGGGGCCTCCGGGTTTTCCACATTCTCATTGTTCTAGGCCTCAGCCTATGCCCTCTCATCATCCCGATCCTGAGATATCTTCTGATTCTTCTTCCCCGACCCTGTCAGGTGTCTATGATTCTCTTTCCCCGACTCTATCGGGTGGTCCTTATTCTCCTTCCCCGACCCTGTCAGGTGAATCTCATTCTTCTTCCCCGACCCTGTCGGGTGGTCCTCATTCTCTTTCCCTGACCCTGTCGGGTGTCTATGGTTCGTCTTCCCTGACCCTGTCGGGTGATCCTAATTCTCCTTCCCCAAGCCCGTCCGGTGATTATCATTCCTCTTCTCCGACTGCGTCGGATGATTCTTCTTCTCCTCTTTCTATTCTCTCCTCTTCACCCTTTCAGGGTTCTTACCCTTTTTCATGTTGTTTTCAAGGCTTTAGCCTGCCTTGATCTCAGCTGATCCATGTTTATTCTGTATCTGGTTCCTTGTTATCAGGGTCTCTATGCCTTAATGAGGGAGTTCTAGCCCTCGTCTCTCTTCCTTTTTATTCTTCTTCGTCTAGTTTGGTGTCTGCCGCTCCTCCGTGTAGAGGGATCTTCAACCCTTTGCTATCCTTTCCTTCTCGCTCCTGACAAGCAAGGAATATAAAGCTCGTGCTGCTTAAAGCTCTATGGTCAAGATCGCTTCAGGATGTTGCTTTCACGCTATGGATTTGCAAGGTATCTTTATTTTGTGCAAGAATATGCTTTCATTTTCATTGTTTCTATTATTCCTGCGCATTGCTATAATAATGTTGTTTTCTTCAACATGGTTTGAGTGGCTTTAGTAGAGTTTGCTTAGTTCGGTCAAATGTCCTGTTCGCTTCTGCAGTATCCCTAGGCTGGTGATAGCTCCGTGCTGGGAGTCTAGTTTCTTTCCCCGATCGTCGAGGGTGTTCTTTTGAGCATGGATTTTCACACACTACACGGCAAGCCATAGCTGATTCCTCTAAGGCACACCGTTGCTGCTTTGGCCATACTTTAGATATGCACAAAGGTCTTTTCTTTTCTCTGCTTGGCTGAGTGCAGGGGCAAGAGATTGATGGATAAGATGACCAACCTAGGCGATCCCTAATACGAGAGAGGTCTCAAATAGGGGCAGTCTTGACCCTCGAAAATGAGCTTTCACGCTAAATCTAGCCAATAAGGGCTCTCAAAATCAAAATGAATCAATATTCAAAGTTATGAAATCGAAAGCATGGCAAGAGTGGCAGTACAGTTCCCCGCGGGACGTCATGAGCCTAGTCGCATGCGTGCCTGATAAATATGGGTCTCAAAATCAAAGACACAAAGCCCCAGCACAACAGACTATGTCTTTGACGGGTAGTGCCCTGGAAGGAATTCCAGTCCTGATGTTTGCCATCCTGCATAAAGCTTATCTCTAATTTTTCTTCTATTTTCTCCCTCTTAGGCTGGGTTGTATCCCGGGTATAGCCTTAGTAGGGGCACCGTTCTTTAGAGACGGTTGGTTGTGGCGAGCCACCCCTAAGTG
The DNA here is from genome assembly GCA_022559845.1 of Amorphophallus konjac. Lineage (NCBI taxonomy): Eukaryota > Viridiplantae > Streptophyta > Magnoliopsida > Alismatales > Araceae > Amorphophallus > Amorphophallus konjac. The sequence goes on along the minus strand of CM040126.1, from coordinate 80,602,161 downwards.
TACAGCCTGCTCAAGGGAAATCTTTAATGAGAGGGGGAGGGACGACGACCCTTGGCCAGTAGTTTGATCTCGTCTTTGGGTGCTGCAGATTGCATTTCAAAAAAAAATCTAAAAAAATACAATATTATCAAAAATCTCAAAAAAAAATCAAATATTGCCAAAAATATCAAAAAAATCAGATATTGTCAAAAAAAATTAGATATTAAAAATCCAAAAAATCAAAAAATAACAAAAATCCAAAAATATTTATCTTTTGTTCCCTCTTTTATGTGTTTTCTACTGTTTATTCTGAGGATAGGTATGATATGTTTGCTCAGTGTGCAGGTCGCAGGTACTCAAGCTTCCTTGCTCCTTATCATTTTTTCTGCTTCTTGTTCATCATCTTCTGATCTATTCTCTCTTCTTCAATCTATTCTCTGGATCTGTTCTGAAGCTCATATCCTTCTCAACTTTTAATTATCTCGCCTCAACATGTCTTCATGAGAGGGCATTGCCTCATGATTATGAACCTGGCGGTTCTGCTTCATTCTGATCTTGGGCTTCGATTGAAGAGTGTATTTGTCATGTCTTTTGTCCCACCGTGTCTTGTCACGAAAGTCTATGTCCCTTCGTGTCGTCCCACATGTGTTTTTGTCCCTCCGTGTCTGTCACGTTTTCGTCTCACTATGTTTTCATCCCACGGTGTTATCCCTCCGTGTTGTCCATATCTTTTGTCCCCCGTGATTTGTCATCCCACGTGTCTTTGTCCCACCATGGTCTTGTCCCACCACATGTGTTGTCCTACCGTATTGTGGTGTTGTCTTGTCCCACCGTATCTCACGCACGCCTATTGTGTGTTCTGGTGACGTTTTGCTTCATTCCTCTTTGTTATGCTATGTTTCGTTCATCTTCACTTGTTATGATGTGATTCATTGGTATGTTATGTTATCCGCGTGCTTGTTTTGTTTGTTGTTGTCTTATATCAAAAATTCAAAAAAAATGCCGTTTCGCTTGGCAGGTAAGTCGGGTATGGCTCTATATCCCTTCTCATTGTTGCATTACTATATGGTATCTACATTATTGTAGCCTCTCAAGGACCGGCTGGTTGGCCGTGTGTTCTGGGATCTGATGTTCCCCTTTAACAAAAACGATGATGATCTAGGAGCATACAGTTAATCGTTGGATAAGTCACTCATTTGAGTCGGGTGGGGGATGATGGACTCTGTCTCGCACGCCGTGGTTGCAAGAAGAATCTTGACCCCATCTTGCTTGGTCTAACAATATTATCCTTGAGTACTTTCTATTTTATCTTTTTTTGCATTCGTTTTGATGGTTTCTTTATTTTAGCCCAGTATGCATCATGTCATTTTTGAGCATTCACGCCTCAAAATTCTTTCAAGATTTCTCCTCAGCAATGGCTAATTGCGCTTCAATTCTCTTGAATAATAGATCTTCATTCCACTCCAAATTTGAACGATCTCTCTGATCTGCCCGCTTGGTCTGGTTGCCCAGCGTGATTCCTGTCTGGATTTTATCTCAATTTCAATTTCTCTTTTCCAGCTTTTCAGTTGTGTTCCTTCTGATCCCCTCATTGTCTGTGGATTGTGTCCCCAATGATATTGGTCGTGTTTTCATCTCCTCCTTAGTTTAGTTCTCCAGACATGTCTCATCCTTTTCATCCAGTCCTTGTGGTTAGTTCGGCGTTTTCGGGAGAATTCTTGTTGCTTGTTCGTTGTGACGGGTGTCTTTTGCCTTGATGCCCGCTTTTCAGTTCTCTCCGCTTCATCTCTACTTCATCTCCATTTCACGTCGCTATCGCTTTCACTCCATCTTCTCTCCATCTCACCTCCGCTCCGCTTTCGCTCGTTCCCTTGCAAAGCAGACATCAAGGAGGGGCATCTGTTGACACATGTTTTTAACTTGCAAGTTGGGTCATTTCTCTTATTCATCATTTCTGATGTCCCGAATTACCTATTATTTTGGAGCCTTCCTTAGATAGATTTCGAGCCCATTTCATCATTCCCTAACCTTTGGACTTCAGATATCATGATTTCTTAGAGTCCTGGGGCTTATTTTATCAGCTCCCGACCTTCCAAGTCGACTTGCGGCCCATTTAGGTCGACTTCTATCAAGCATTCGACCCCTTTCGTTGCGCAGTCCTGAATGCAGCCCTTTTTCATCCCCTTCTCTTCCTCTATTCATTAAGTGTCCTTTCCCAAAGTTGTTCATCTTTTAAATCCCTAGATTTTCTTCTTCTACGCCATTGGCCAGTTCTCCACCGATTTCAAGTTATTCGCATTTTTCTGGTAGGCTACGCTGTTCACCTGCATCCCAGCATGTTTTCTCTCTATTATCGCCCTATTTTCCCCCTCTTCTGCTCGTCTTCTCACCTTGCTCTCTTCATAAAAGTTGTTCAATTTTTTGTTATCTACAATTCTTCTTCTACACCTTTCACTAGTTCTGCACCATTTTCGAGATATGCTCTAATTTTCAAAATCTATCGCATCTTGCCCAGAAAATTTTCTTCCCTCAGCCTAGCGGTCCTGGGAAGACCGCTAGGTGATGGTGGCAGTCTTCCCATGACCGTTTTACCCAAAATAGTACCCATTTTGCCTCGTTTCACCTCCTATTGCCTTGCGGTCACTCCCTAGACCGTTTTTGGTCCCCTTGCGGTCATCCCATGACCGTTTTCATCAAGAAATGGCCCTACGATAGACCGTTTTTAGAACAGAGAGTCCGGATGTTCCTGAACTCCGGTTTCTTCGCCGCTGGGCTCTTTAGACTCCTTGTTGACACCACTTTCGAGGGAGATTGACATCCACCTTGCTTTCCTTCAACTTGGGACTCTTCTCACCACTATTATATAGAGATTTATCAATCTAAATAACTGAATGTGGGTTATTATCTCCTATTCTGAACTAGGGTTTCCTACACTCCTATAAATAGATGCCCAGTTCGCAGTGGCGATGTGGGGCTCTTTCTCGGTTCGGGGTGAATCCATGATGCACCGTCTACTCACATCTTCGACCCTGACCTGAAGAGGGAAGTATTGTCTTCGATTTTCACATTCAAGGGTTGTCTAACTCTCTTTCTACTCTTAGTTATTCTTCTCTCAATTTCACATATCATCATACAATTCTATTTTTTACACTCTGTCTGTATTTTTCTCCATATTGCATGCATGTTTCCCGCAGTTGTGCTGCGTGATTTTTCTCTCTCTTCGTCTTATTCTCATCACAATACACACACCTATTATTTCCACCCTTCCACAGGGGTTAAAAATCTCCCCCCAGTGCGTTCTCCCTCAATCTTTACCTCTATTTTATCACTGCGGGATTTGATGTTACACTCATATTCTAATAGGTTTTATCCTTATCTTTTGTCTTTGTTTTGCAGGAGATCATGAACACAACGTGAGGCCTTCTTCCTCTAGCCGGCTGGAAGGAGAAGAGGTGTAATCCATGACGTTCCCCGCACCCCGTTGTCAAGCGCGATCAAGTCATCTTCTTTTTCCAAGGTACACGGCGTCGTCCCTTCATCTCTTGGCGTTGTTAACCCTTGGTGGCGATCACTGTATGTCTTTCTCATCTATTCATCGTCTTTTGATTCATACGTCATGCTTGTTCATGTTCATATGATACTTGCATATGTTTGTTTAGTTTGGGGGAGGGGTAGAGAGATAAAAAAATATCAACACCCGGCATGTTGTATGAGGTGACGAATAAATAGCACTCGGAAGGTGTTCGAGGAAATTCTTGAACCCTTATTTCTTACTTTTTCTGGGGGAAAAAAGTCTGGGTATAAAACTAACCTATTATGAAAGCCCATATTCTTAGTCGACCCACAATGAGAGCCCGTCGGTTATGGTCGCCCAATTTCCATTTCTTATCCAAGAGCAAGCCCAATTTGCCTAAGGGTTCTCTCAGCCCAATTACAATTCATCTTTAAATGCTTATAACTCTGTCTCGAGAGATCACTCAAAGGTCTCTTAGATGAATCAAACTAAGTAGGCTCTAATTTCTCAAGGCCTCTTTACACCTTACTATGACCCATGTCTACATACCTTTAACTCTGGTTGGAGAGACCAACATAATTTTTCTTAGGATTCTTATCAAGAACTGGCCCAAAATCCTTCAGCTCAAAATTTTCAAAATTAGGCTCAATATCCACATAACTCTTATGATCAAGCCCAATATGGGGGACACCCCACACACTCTTAACCACCTCATTATCAGACTGATTACCCTCCAAATTATTATCCGTCATAGTCTGACTATCAGTCTACTTATCCATCTCCTCCATACAGAAATCTCAATAAGGAGAAGATGTTTAATGAATTTCATATCTCATCTTGGAATTTTTTCAAGCCAAAGAACAAATCTTTCTGGCTAACCAACAATCATTTTCCTATATATAGGCTTGACTTGATCATCTTACTTAAAATATCAAGAGAATGGAAGTGGACTAACTGTCTAGCTACTCCACAGCAAGCTCGAAATAACAACTTCTTGGATTTGACCATCATGAAAGGTCATATGATCAACTTATGATTCCCCAGTCCAATGAAACTCAGATCACTTTTGACTTAGATAATGAGGGGATTATGGAGAAGTCATACTAAGAAGATTTAGAGAGAGGTAGAAGTAGTCACTCTATCAATATGGAAGAGTAGTCTGAGGAGCTCAAGCCCAATTCCATTTGTGAAGAGAGTTATGATGACTATGTTGATCTTAAGATGGGGAGAGAAGAAGAGGAAGAGGATTCGCTAGTTCATGATCAAATTCCATTAATTTCCCTTCTTGAATTTGGTGAGTCCCTATTCCAAGTGAAAGACGAAGAAAATATGAGAGTGGAGAGAGAATTGAGTGAGTACATAAACTAATTTTTCTTGGGTAAGGGAGGAGCCGGATGTCCCAATTGAAATTCACCCTGATTGGGCACCTCTTGATGTAACAACCCGCTTAAATTAACAAATGAAAATTTGATAATAATATATATGAGAAAAAGAAAGTGATATAATAACAAGATCGAATATGATAATGAGTAAGGGGAGAATAATTAATAAATAATATTTCATGCGGTAAAATAACATAATGGTAAATTAAAATGTTATTTTATAAAATATCAAATAAATATACTGTCGATTTAAATTTAAATTTACAATAATTATCATAAGCTCTTAAATTAACTAAGATTAAAATTAATTTGGGCTAATGTTAAAAATGTTTGTGGGCCTTAGACGGTGCTAAAATTGTAGTTTTATAGAAACCCTATAGCTAATTTGGTTAATGGGCCATTAGTGGGCTAAACCCTAGAATTGATTAGACCATTAAGGATAGAATCGACCTTATTAGGTTTGCCCTCATCTAATTAGGGTTTTGAGTAAGATAGAATCATTTTTAGAAGAGTTTTTCGTAGATTATTTTGGAGATAAATAGAAATTTGGGTATTCGACATAATCCCTTTAAGATCACAAGGATTAGGGCTCTGTGGACGCACTTTTTATTTATTAATTAGGATCTATGGTTGTTCGTTTATTGGGGTTTATTAAGTGCGTGGGCGTGCCAGTCACCTAGGTGACGATTTATTGTGCGCTCGATCTGACTAATCAGACGATTGTGTGGTTCGTGTCGGGACCAGAACCCGCAATGCCATAAAGGTCACGGCGTTATTTACATCCCCTCGGAGAGGGGAACACCCTTGATTAATCGTCGGGAATCAGGGCCTCATGGCCAGGAAATTATATCAAGAGAAACTAGCCGATAGCCGTCTCGAATCAATCGGAAAGCCCGATGTCTAGGGAAGCAAGCATTTGAAATACGTCGATCACTCAAGGGACCATTTCGATATTCGGACGAGCGTCCGGCTTCAGAAAATCATGATTGTCACGGGGAAAACCAGAACATATGTATGCCGGGGTACGGCAAATTTATTGTTCAAAGGAGCGGGAAACGTTCAGTTAAATCTCGGTTAGAGCGGTCGGAAACCGATAAGTTTGTCGGCCCGGTGCAAGATCAAGCTACGACCATACTGCGGTGGGCCCCCCGCGGTCGAAGTCGGGCTCACGTAGGCATCGTTAATATTTCCGAGGCCGAAGGGCAGCGGGAAAGTGTTCCGGGACCATATTCCAAAATAAATATGTGTACAGAGATAGCTGGCTATAGGCCTAGGATGTGGGTCAGGCGATGACCATGGTTGGGGCGAACCTGAGGTCCGAGCGTGACTCATGACGGTCTTATCGATGTTCCCATGCATAGGGTTCGGGGAGGACGAGAGCCGCCTCATTCCATTCAGATTTTGTCGGTCATACACGGACCATTTTATGTTCGGACAAAGGTCCGTATAGAAAACAAGACGGTGGCAGGAGCGAATCCGTGTAAATGTCTGCCGTGAGTATGGCAAGTTTAATGCAAGCGTGGGATTAGATCCCGGTATATATGTCGGTCACTAACGGACCATTCATTGTTCGGATGAGAGCCCGCATTAGTAGCGTCGAGGATGACGATAAAACCGTACGGATGTCTGCCGTAGGTGCGGCAAGTTTAATGTGGGTGCGGGATTGGATCCCGATGAAGACAAGTCGAGCTAACGAACTATCGGCCCGGGATAAGTTCGGATCATGGTCACTTACGGGCGAGGGCTCCCGAGATCCAAGTCCGATCTAGTGGGGCATCATTACTTTTCTCTTCATACGCAGTCCGAGGGAAGCGGATTGTTAAGTGTGAAGCCCGAACTCGCCAACGTGCGCCCTCGCACGCGGATCGACCTGCGCGGTCAGGTCGCGGGGTTCGACCTGCCTGGCTAGGTTGCGGGGGTCAAGGGGGCAGCGCCCCTTGCGGGGGTTTCCGGGGGCGGAGCCCCCGGAACAAAATTGACTTCTTATGAATGGTTTATATACTTCCCTTTCTTTTTATTGGCCTTAAGTTTTCTATTATTTCTTTTATTTGGTTAATGGATTTCTTATGAAGCATGCCGGATTAAGGAGATGCCAAAGGAGAAGAGGGGCGTGCCGGATAAGGCCAAGAAGGGAGGCGCACCGGAATAGGGATCATACAAGGGGAGAAAAGGAGCACGCCGGGTAATGGGGATCCCATAAGGGCGCGCTGGAATAGGGATTGAAATGGGGGCGCGCCGGTTTAGTAGGTCCAAGAGAAGGAGTGCACGCCGGCTTAAGTCATGAATAGTAACAGGTGTGCACAATTCATTCAAAGAGTTTGAAAGTCATTTTGGGTGTGGGGCTAAACCGGCACGGGGGGGTAGCACGCCGGATTAGCCCGCGCCGGATTAGAACCGCGCAGAATTAGGCTCGGTATGTTTTATTTCATTCTGTTTCTTCTTTCTTTCACCCGTGGGTTACTTTGATGATTGATTTATTCATCTTATTGATGGATTAAGCTTGTGGAGAGAAAGTTTAAGTGTTTTGATCGTTTCTTAAGGTGGATTAGCATGAAGATTCGAGGGTTTTATTAGAAGAGTTTGTTGTGCAGGGTAGTTCGGTTTGATTCAGGGGCTTCAAGCATGTGATGTTCTGGCCCTCAGAGAATAGTTTGTTTCGTTTGTTCCTGGCGAAAAATGGGCAGCACCTCCCCCAGACTGAGGTTTGCCAGAGACAAATAGGGGAACACCAAACGGATTGCTCCGGGGTGAACCTCAAATCCAGACCTCACGACGGTCCGATAACCCAAATGTGAGTGTGGAAAAGCTCGAGGACTAGCCTTCAAGAGCTCCCACGGCTCACGGGTGATGTTATCATAAGCGGGACGAATGTGTGCCACGAGAGGCCATGAATGTTCATCCCCTGATGGACTCCTTCGAAGGCCATGCTATGGAGAAGCAAGCTTCGAAGGGCCTGGATGAGGAGAAGGCAGAGAGAAAGAGGGGGAAGCAGAAGAACACCGTATGTTGCAAAAAGGGCTTCTCTTTTTATTCATTTGCAAAGGGAAATACAACGGGGAATCTACCCTAAAGCGAGAAAAGGGGAGAATACAGTAGAGAGAATGGAGGGAATACATCGATGGGGGAGGCGGAATGGTGCACAAGCTCCTCCCCCTCCGAGCTCACCTCTCACTCTCACTCTCCTCTCTTCTCTTCTCTTCTCCAGCACGGGGACGAAGCTTTTTTTTTCTTCTCTTCGGGTGGCCCTCTCTTCTCTTTTTGTCACCCTTCGGGCGTTGGTTCCCGCTTTTTCTTCTTCTTCCACCCACCTATATATAGGACGGGTTGCGTTTCTTGTAGAAATGGCCAGTGGGGGGAGAATTCCCGCCACCTCTGCCTTGCTCGCAGCAACGCTGGGAGTTGACTCATTGCGTTGGATGCTGCTGGTTCGTGCCGTACGCTGCTGCTCGTTCGAGGATGGGATGTTCACAGATTTGCCGGGGCATGCTTCGCCGTTGCCGCTTCTATGCTGTCAAACGGATGCGGAGGCAGAGCTTGGTAGCATTGAATGCTATGCCCCCTTGAACCTGCACCTAAATCCGATAGGAGAACAGAGTATCGGTTGACAGATGGGACAGGATGGGGTTAAACTGGCGCGGTGTTGTGCGCGCCGGATTAAACCCAAATGCAATTAGCACACCGTATCACCAAGTGAATAGGGGCGCACCGGATCAGCAAAGGAAGAGGGGGCGCGCCGGATCAGCAAAGGAAGAGGGGGCGCGCCGATTTAAGGACCATGCAAGGGCGCGCCGGTTTAAGGCTATTAAAAGGGGCGCGACGGTTTAAGGCTCAAGCAAGGGCGAATGGGAAATGGGGCGCGCCGGTTTTAGGGGCGCCGGATTAGGATGTTGAAGGGGCGCGCCAGTTTAGAGCGCACCGGTTTAAGGCCCTTCCACGCCGTTTTAAGCATCCAATGGACTCTTTTCGAAGTCGCAACCATTTATTCGAATGTTGGCGCTCCCGGAGTGTTCTAGTTGCAACATATGGCCTTCATAATATTCCATTTGCAGCCTCTGGGACTCGGTCCCAGACTTTACGTGACTTTCGGTGCATGCCGGGCTGCGCCCGAGTTCCCGCCTTTTCTTAGATTCTGCTCTCGGCATGGCCGGTTGGAGAATTGTAGTGGTATCTTCTGCTCGAAGGGGCTCCCTCGATGGGTAGCGGGCCACCGGGCGAGTTCTCCTCCTGACCGGGTGAGGTATAGGTATGTTCGGCCTTCCCGTCTTCGACTCGCGTGTGGACGTGAATGCCGTATGATCATCACCGTCATTTTTTTGACGTCCACAAATGCCCCCCACTCGTGGGTGGCGCAAACGAGGGACGAGTGCGCGGGGCCTGCGAGTGTAGAGCTCTTCGACATGACGTCTATTCTTCTGAGCCAGTGGGATGCTGGTCCAGTGCAAATTCACGGGAAAGCGCTCACTCCTTCAACGAAGGGATGAGGGGATCGCTTCACCGCATATGCACACGGACTGAGATGTCAGAGTGGGGGTTTAGTCATCGGCATGGGGTGAATACCGAAGCGAGAATGAAGGGTCTATGCGTCGTCTCGGGAAAAAGGCCCAAAATGACTTAGACGAGGCCAATCCCAAGGGGGAGTCGTTGACTCATGCTGGGTTTAGGAAAGTTGTTCATTCATCGACTCGGACGAAAAGTCTGAGCCAAGCAAGGAGGTTCTTTTTGTTCATCGACCTGGCCGGAAGGTCCAGGCCACGGGTTTGTTCGTCGGTGGGACAGGGAATTGTAATACTGAGGTGGTTTATTCATTGACACGGGGTTAGCGCCAAAGAAAGGTTCTTTTGTTCATAGAACCAGACGAAAGGTCCGAGCCACTGGTTTATTCATCGATGCCGACGGGGAGTCGGGGACCGACGTGGTTTGCTTGTCTCTTCTTCTCTTCATCAGTGCCGACAGGGTGTCGGGAGCTGAGGTAGTTTGTTCTTCTCTTCTTCTCTTCATCAGTGCTGACGGGGTGTCGGGAGCTGATAGGGTTTGTTTGTCTCTTCATCTTTTCATCAGTGCCGACGGGGTGTCGGGAGCTGAGCTGGTTTGTTGGTCTCTTTGTCTCTTCGTCAGTGCCGACAGGGTGCCGGGAACTGACATGATTTGTTGGTCTCTTTGTCTCTTCATCGGTGTCGACAGGGTGTCGGGAGCTGACAGGGTTTGTTTGTCTCTTCTTCTCTTTGTCAGTGCCGACAGGGCGTCGGGAGCTGACATGGTTTGTTTGTCTCTTCTTCTCTTCATCAGAGCCGACAAGGTGCCGGGAGTTGACATGGTTTGTTTGTCTCTTCTTCTCTTCATCAGTGCCGACAGGGTTCCGGGAGCTGACATGGTTTGTTTGTCTCTTCTTCTCTTCATTAGTGCTGACAGGGCGTCGGGAGCTGACATGGTTTGTTTGTCTCTTCTTCTCTTCATCAGTGCCGACAGGGCGTCGGGAGCTGACATTGTTTGTTTGTCTCTTCTTCTCTTCATCAGTGCCGACAGGGTGTCGGGAGCTGACATGGTTTATTTGTCTCTTCTTCTCTGCATCAGTGCCGACAGGGCGCGGTAGCTGACACGGTTTATTTGTCTTTTCTTCTCTTCATCAGTGCCGATGGGGTGTCAAGAGCTGATAGGGTTTATTTGTCTCTTCATCTTTTCATCAGTGCCGACAGGGTGGCGGGAGCTGACAGGGTTTGTTTCTCTCTTCTTCTCTCTGTCAGCACCGATAGGGCGTCGAGAGCTGACGTGGTATGTTGGTCTCTTCTTCTCTTCATCAGTGCCGACAGTGTGTCGGGAGCTGATAGGGTTTGTTTGTCTCTTCATCTTTTCATCAGTGCCGACGGGGTGTCGGGAGCTGACCTGGTTTGTTGGTCTCTTTGTCTCTTCGTCAGTGCCGACAGGGTGCCGGGAGCTGACATGGTTTGTTGGTCTCTTTGTCTCTTCATCAGTGCCGACAGGGTGTCGGGAGCTGACAGGGTTTGTTTGTCTCTTCATCTTTTCATCAGTGCCGACGGGGTGTCGGGAGCTGACCTGGTTTGTTGGTCTCTTTGTCTCTTCGTCAGTGCCGACAGGGTGCCGGGAGCTGACATGGTTTGTTGGTCTCTTTGTCTCTTCATCAGTGCCGACGGGGTGTCGGGAGCTGACCTGGTTTATTGGTCTCTTTGTCTCTTCATCAGTGCCGACAGGGTGTCGGGAGCTGACATGGTTTGTTGGTCTCTTTGTCTCTTCATCAGTGCCGACAGGGTGCCGGGAGCTGACAGGGTTTGTTTGTCTCTTCTTCTCTTTGTCAGCACCGACATGGCGTCGAGAGCTGACGTGGTATGTTGGTCTCTTCTTCTCTTCATTAGTGCCGACAGGGTGTCGGGAATAGACATGGTTTATTTGTCTCTTCTTCTGTTCATCAGTGCCGACAGGGCGTCGGGAGCTGAGGTAGTTTGTTCTTCTCTTCTTATTCTCTTTTTTTTTCTTTCTTCTTTTCTTTCCCTTCTTTTTCTTCTTCCCTTCTTTTTTCCTTCTTTTTTTCTTCTTTTTTCTTCTCTTCTTTTTTTCTTTTTTTTTGAACAACTTTGGATAGCTATCGGCACAGGCGTCGATAATGAGATAACTGTCGGCTAAACGCCGATAATGACATAGCTGTCGGCTAAACGCCGATAGTTAGATAGTTGTCGGCTAAGGGCCGATAATTTAAAGCTGTCAGCTCAGGGGCCGATGATTAGAAGCTGTCGGCTCAGGGGCCGATAATTGAAAGCTGTCGGCTCAGGGGCCGATAATTGAAAGCTGTCCGCTCAGGGCCGATAATTGAAAGCTGTCAGCGCAGGGCCGATAATTGAAAGCTGTCAGCGCAGGGCCGATAATTGAAAGCTATCAGCTCAAGGGCCGATAATTGAAAGCTGTCGGCTCGGGGCCGATAATTAAAATCTGTCGGCTCAGGGGCCGATAATTGAAAGATGTCGGCGTAAGGGCTGATAATTGAAAGCTGTCGGCTCGGGGGTCGATAATTGAAAGCTGTCGACGCGAGGGCCGATAATTAAAAGTTGTTGGCTCGAGGGCCGATAATTGAAAGCTATCAGCGTGGGAGCCAACAATTAGGAAGTGAGCCACGAGGGCAGAGAGGAGGGTTTATTCCTTTAACGGTCTGGACAGTGGGTCCAAATTGAAAGGGATTCGTCGCCCAAAGGGACGGGGAGGAGAGTTTGTTGATTCGACAAGGATGTTCATCACCCGGAGGGACGGGGAGAAGAACTTGTTGATTCAATGGCCTGGACGGGAGGTCCAAATCAAAAGGGGTATTCGTCACCCGAAGGGACAGAGAGAAGAGTTGGTTCATGTAACGACGTGGATGGAAGGTCCAAATCAAAAGGATTGTTCGTGACCCTGAAGGGACGGAGGGGTGGTCAAGTCGCTGACACAGGCTAGTGTTAGCGCAAGGAAAAGGGGATGATTCCTTACCCGAATGGTAGGCTCGGGCCAGGGTGAAAGGTTGTTTCATTCTTTAATGCGCCGGGGGTACCAGCTGTATGAATGGTCTTTTAATTCTTTGGCTGGACGGAAGGTCCGAACCAGAGTGGAGAGAATTCTTTCTGTTCTCCGGCTGGACGGTAGGTCTGAGCCAAAGTGGAAGGATCTTTTTGTTCTCTAGCTGGATGGAAGGTCTGATCTAGAGTGGAGAGAATCTTTTGCTCTCTAGTCAGATGGAAGGTCCGATCCAGAGTGGAGAGAATCTTTTTAGTTCTCTAGCCGGACGGAAGGTCCGATCTAGAGTGGAAAGAATCTTTTTGTTCTCCGGTTGGACGGCAGGTCCGAGCCAAAGTGAAAGGATCTTTTTATTCTCTAGCCGGACGGAAGGTCCGATCTAGAGTGGAGAGAATTCTTTCTGTTCTCCGACTGGACGGCAAGTCCGAGCCAAAGTGAAAGGATCCTTTTGTTCTCTAGTCGGACGGAGGGTCCGATCTAGAGTGGAGAGAATCTTTTGCTCTCTGACTGGACGGCAGGTTCGAGCCAAAGTGAAAGGATCTCTCTTTTATTCTCCAACCGGACGGAAGGTCCGATCTAGAGTGAAAGGATCTATTTGTTCTCTGGCTGGGTGACAAGCCTGCACCAAAGTGAAAGGATTTGATGTTCTTCAATGCGCCGGGAGTACCGGCTGTGAAATCCGAACCCGGGAAAGTTGGCCACGAGGGCCGGAGTTGATGTTGCAGAAGTAGGCCGTGAAGGCTGCAATTGGGGAAGTGGGCTATAGAAGCCGAAGTTGGGAGGTTAGCAGGCCGTAGAGACGGGAAGTAGGCCATGGGGGCCAATGGTTGGGTTGCAAGAGCCGAAATTGGAAAGGCAGGCTACATAAGCCGAACTTCAGTTTTTTTTAACTATTATTTCCTTTATTCAAGCATGCAGGCATTCGACAGCAGGCATAACATAAGTATAAATAAGGCAGCTCCCTCTATAGGGGACGGGATAGGGACATCGCCCATAATTCGTAAACGCAGTGCGGGCCATGAGGCACGACTAAGGGGTGGTGCATCCGTCAAGAGGATATCGCATGTCTTGCATGCATAGCTTAAATTCACGCATTTCACCCGAGGTAATTCTCTGTGGCGTGGAGGAGCAAACATGTGAACAAAAGGCCCTAAACATAGGGATATGCAGGTTTTCTAAGTAACACTCGAGGGTTGCTCTGGCGTCTACACATAGGTTTCAGGCTTTCGATTTCGGTAGCTTCGTACAGCCCCCATCTGTTTATTTTGGTAGCGGATTTCACCGTTCGGCGCAAGTCTCCTCATGTGTCTCAATGGGGATTCCCGGCTACTAGGATTCATCCTTATCATAATTCTATTACGGATTTCACCGTTTGACGCGAGTTTCCTCATGTGTCTCAATGGGGATTCTCGGCTATTAGGCTTCATCCTTATTGAAATTCGCTTCACCTTTTCACGTGTGTCTCCTCATGTGTCTCAATGAGGATTCCCGGCTACTCAGATTCACGTTTCTCTCTTTTTTTTTCTTTGTATCATTTTTTCTTTCTTTTTTCTTTAAGTGGGGGTAGGCAGCTTTTTCCTCACGATTACCTTTCACGCGAGTGCAGAAATTCAAGCATCCGTAGAGTGCTAAGAAGAAAGTCGGGAAATCCCTATGGTTGAAGACCATTGAACACATTAAATGTGAAGTGGGGAGTGTTGTCTCGGGTTTATTTTGTGAGTTGGGCTCAGCAATTTAGCCATGACTCTTCCCCTCGACGCGTGCACCCGCCATAATTGGGTTCCCTTTGAGCGCGCATCGTAACACACGTACATCCAGAATCGGGATAGCATTATTATTTAGCAAGGAAACAATGTCCAAGAAAATTCCAAGGAGGTGCGTCTTATTTTATATTATAAGCAAGCATGCAAGCATGGCAGCCAATTATTTTTTTTTCTTTTTTTTTCTTATTTTTCTTTTTTTTTTACGTAAGAACATACTGTCGTTACGTATAAGCATAGTGGTAGTAAAGGTATTAGGGGAGCTGGTTGCAAGAGCCGAGGCTGGGAAGTAGGCTACAAGAGCTAAAATTGGGAGGCGGTCTACAAGAGTCGAGATTGGGGAAGTAGGCCACGAAGGCTAAAGGGAATTGGGCTACAGAAGCCAAAATGTTGGGGAAGCAGCTACGAGAGCCGAAGAAAGGGGTCCCTTTTTATTCTCCGGTCGGGGAAAGATCCGAACCAGAGTGAAAGGATTTCTTTAATTCTCTGGCTGGGGAAGGACCCGAACCAAAGTGAAAGGGTTATTTTTTGATTCTATGGCCGGGAAAGGACCCAAACCAAAGTGGAAGGTTGATTCTTTGATTCTCTAATCGGGGAATGATCCGAGCCAAAGTGAAAGGTTGATTCTTTAATTCTCTGGCCGAGAAAGGATCCGAACCAAAATGGAAGGTTTATTCTTTGATTCTTTGGCCGGGGAAGGATCTGAACCAAAGTGGAAGGTTGATTCTTTAATTCCCTGGCCGGGGAAGGACCCGAACCAAAGTGAAAGGGTTATTTTTTGATTCTCTGGCCGGGAAAGGACCCGAACCAAAGTGGAAGGTTGATTCTTTATTTCTCTGACCGAGAAAGGATCCGAGCCAGAGTGAAAGGTTGATTCTTTGATTCTTTGGCCGGGGAAGGACCCGAACCAAAGTGGAAGGTTGATTCTTTAATTCTCTGGCCGGGAAAGGATCCGAACCAAAGTGGAAGGTTTATTCTTTGATTCTTTGGCCGGGGAAGGACCTGAACCAAAGTGAAAAGTTGATTCTTTAATTCTCTGGCCGGGGAAGGATCCGAACCAAAGTGAAAGGTTGATTCTTTAATTCTCTGTCCGGGGAAGGACCCGAACCAAAGTAAAAGGGTTATTTTTTGATTCTCTGGCCGGGAAAAGACCCGAACCAAAGTGGAAGGTTGATTCTTTATTTCTCTGACCGGGAAAGGATCCGAGCCAGAGTGGAAGGTTTATTCTTTGATTCTCTGACCGGGAAAGGATCCAAGCCAGAGTGAAAGGTTGATTCTTTGATCGGGAAGTTGTTGGCTGGGAGCCGATAGTGGGGTAGCTGTCGGCTCAGGGGCCGATGATTAGAAGCTGTCGACTCGGAGGTCGATAATGGAAGAGCTATCGGCTCGGAGGCCGATGGTTGAATAGCTGTCGACTTGAAGCCCCGATGGCTGAATAGCTGTCGGCTCGGAGGTCGATGAGTGAGTAGTTGTCGGCTCGGAGGCCGATAAGTGGATAGCTGTCGACTCGGAGGTCGATAATTGGATAGCTGTCGATCCGGAGGTCGATGGTTGAATAGCTGTCGGCTCAGGGGCCAATGGTTGAATAGCTGTCGGCTCGAAGGCCGATGAGTGAATAGTTGTCGGCTCGGAGGCCGATGATTAGAACATCCTTCAGTCGACGCCCCGTCAGCGGAAGGTTCTGTCGGTTTAACGCCCCGTCGGCGGAAAGTTTGGTCGGTTTAACTCCCCGTTGGCGAAAGGTTTAGTCAGTTTAATGCCCCGTCGGTGGAAGGTTTAGTCAGTTTAACGCCCCGTCGGTGGAAGGTTCTTTCGGTTTAACGCCCCGTCGGTGGAAGGTTTAGTCAGTTTAACGCCCCGTCGGCAGAAGGTTTTGTTGGTTTAACGCCCCGTCGGCGGAAGGTTTAGTTGGTTTAACGCCCCATCAGTGGAAAGGTTTTGTCGATTTAACGCCCCATCGGCGGAAGATTTTGTCGGTTTAACGCCCCATCGGCGGAAGGTTTTGTTGGTTTAACGCCCCGTCGGCGAAAGGTTTAGTCGATTTAACGCCTCGTCGGCGAAAGGTTTAGTCAGTTTAACACCCCATTGGCGGAATGTTTTGTCGGTTTAACGTCCCGTTGGCGGAAGGTTTAGTCAGTTTAACGCCCCGTCGGCGGAAGGTTTTGTCGGTTTAACGCCCCGTCGGCAGAAGGTTTAGTCGGTTTAACATCCCGTCGGCGGAAGGTTTTATCGGTTTAACGCCCCATCGGCAGAAGGTTTAGTCGGTTTAACGCCCCATCGGTGGAAAGGTTTTGTCAGTTTAACGCCCCATCGGCGGAAGGTTTTGTCGGTTTAACGCCCCATTGGCGAAAGGTTTAGTCGGTTTAACGCCCCGTCGGCGGAAGGTTTAGTCAGTTTAACGCCCCGTCGGCGGAAGGTTTTGTTGGCTTAGATGAAAAGTCGTGACACCAACCCCATGAGAAGTCTATTTGTTGGATGGCTGGAGGTAGAAGGTGAAAGACCATGTCTGCCCCAAGGCTCACTTTCTTTTCTTCTCTTCTTATTTAATACGGGGAGGCAAGTGGAGAGACCACGTATGCATGATGACTGTTCTTTTCTTTTATGCTCTTCTTTTTATTGTGAAGAGGCAGGTTCAAAGACCACGTCCACTTCATGACTGTTCTTTTTGTTCTACTCTTCCTTTCTCATTGATGCCCCCGGACTGGAGTGTATTTTTTTAACGTGCTCCTTGGTTGCAGTGTAGCTTTTTTTCATCTGCCCCCTAGGTCGGGAGGTAGGCCTCTTTGCTTTTGTGCCCCTAGGCAGGGGTGTATTCTTTTGGCTTCTATGCCCCCGTGGCGGGGTATATTTCTCTTCACGTGCCCCCAGGCCGGGGTGTATTCTTTTATGGCTTCTATGCCCCCATGCGGGGTGTATGTTTCTTCTTCAAGCGCCCCTAGAGCTCTTCGTTTCTTGTGCACCCAAGGCAGGATGGGTTTCTTCTTTACGTACCCCCGAGTCGGGGTGTAACTTCATGCTTCTTATGCCCCCAGGACGGGGTGGATTCTGCTTCTTTGCTTCTGTGCCCCCATGGCGGGGTATATTTCTTACTTGAATACCCCTGAGTTGGGGTGCAACTCTGTTTCTTCTTATGCCCCTAGGTCGGGGTAGATTCTTTTCACGTGCCCCCCGAAGCCGGGGTGTAACTTTTGCCTTATGTGCCCCCGAGTCGGGGTGGATTCTCTTCATGTGCCCCTGAGCGGGGTGTATCTTTTATGGCTTCTATGCCCCCAGACGGGGTGTAACTTATGCTTCTTATGCTCCCCGTGGCGGGGTACATTCCTTGCTTCTCACGCCCCCATGGCGGGGTGTAGTTCTTCTTCGAATGCCCCTGACGCTGGGTGGATTCTTCTACTTCTTCTACCCTAGGGTGGGGTATATTTCTCTTTGTATTCCCCTAAGCCGGGGTGTATTTTTGTTTCATATGCCCCCATATCGGGGTATATTTCTCCTTCAAATACCTTTAAACCGGGGTGTATTCTTTGTCTCATATGTCCCCCGAGTCGGAGTGTGCTTTGCTTCTTGTGTACCCCGAGTGGAGTGTATTCTACTTCTTCTACCCCTCAAGGCAGGGTGTGTGTCTTTTCATATATCCCCAGAGCGGGTGTAGTTTCTTCTTCAAATGCCCCAAGGCCGGGGTGTAACTTTTTCTTTATGTGCCCCCGAGTCGGGGTGGATCCTCTTCATGTGCCCCCGGGCCAGGGTGCAACTCTGTTTCTTCTTATTCCTCCCAAGTCGGGGTAGATTCTTCTCACATGCCCTCAAATAGGGGTGTATTCCATTCATGTGCCCCCTAAGCGGGGTGTATCTTTCGCTTCTTATGCCCTAGAGCGGGGTGAATTCTTCTCTTTCTACCCCGACACACTAGGGGATGTTTGCTTCTTGTGCACCCAAGGTGGGGTGTATTGCTGCTTTTGATGCCCCCAAGGTGCCGTATTGCTGCTTCTGATGCCCCCAAGGTGGAGTGTATGTCTTTTCAGATCCCAGTAAGCTGGGGTGCATTCTTTAAGGCTTCTATGCCCCCGTGGCGGGGTATGTTGCTTCTTCAAATGCCACTGAGTCGGGGTGTATTCTTTTGTGTCTTACACTCCTATGGCGGGGGGGATGAATGCTCTCTTCTAGATTCATAGCCGTGCTCGGCCTTATTGCTATAAAGCATTCCCAGATAGGGGCAGCAGGAAGGTGGAATGGGCCAGGGCATTGCACCATGGACTTGGACCCTCCTAGAGCCGGGCGGGATGTCGTCCTTCTTCTTATTCTCTTGATCGGCAACGCTTGCCAACTTTTCTTCTTGTATGTTATTTTCTTCTCTTCTCTTCCCTTTTTGGTATAATAGACCAAGGTGGGTGCGCAGGAGAGCGCTCACCCTCTCAAGGAGGGGATGAGTGGTTCGCTCCACCGCATCAATCCCATAGTGGTAATCTTTGTTCAGCACGGGTCTCGACGGATATGGCTGTACAACCCTCTCTCGCCGATTCTTTCTCTTCCCTTTTTGTTTCTTTCTTCTTTCTTCTTCTCTTTTCTTTTCTTTTCTTTCCTTCTATTCTTCTTTTCTTCTTTTCATCTTTTTTTTCTTTTTTTTTACGGAAAGGCGAGTTGATTTCCCCTCCCTCTCCTCTTTTCATCTTTTCTTTTTTTTAGTGGCCTTCGTGATTACTGGAAGATGCATATGCCTCGGAGTAGCATCCTCGAGACCACAAAGACAATTGCGCCTAATCCGGCTTTTCTCCCCATAGGGCTGGCGAAGATAACACATGTAATTCATCAAAGCAGGCAAACATCGTTTATTAGGAGGCCATGAGGCCTCGAATCCCGGCGAAGAGATGAAGGGTGGTTTCAGTCCCACCGGGCGTGCCAGACTTGTGGACGCACTTTTTATTTATTAATTAGGATCTATGGTTGTTCGTTTATTGGGGTTTATTAAGTGCGTGGGCATGCCAGTCACCTAGGTGACGATTTATTGTGCGCTCGATCTGACTAATCAGACGATTGTGTGGTTCGTGTCAGGACCAGAACTCGCCATGCCATAAAGGTCACGTCCTTATTTACATCCCCTCGGAGAGAGGAACACCCTTGATTAATCGCCGGGAATCAGGGCCTCATGGCC
Organism: Amorphophallus konjac; assembly: GCA_022559845.1. NCBI lineage: Eukaryota > Viridiplantae > Streptophyta > Magnoliopsida > Alismatales > Araceae > Amorphophallus > Amorphophallus konjac. Next base: position 80,582,886 of record CM040126.1, on the reverse strand, counting down.
AGGAAATTATATCGAGAGAAACTAGCCGATAGCGGTCTCGAATCAATCAAAAATCTCGATGTCTAGGGAAGCAAGCATTCGAAATACGTCGGTCACTCAAGGGACCATTTCGATAATCGGACGAGCCTCCGGCTTCAGAAAATCATGATTGTCACAGGGAAAACCGAAACATATGTATGCCGGGGTATGGCAAATTTATTGTTCAAAGGGGCGGGAAACGTTCAGTTAAATCTCAGTTAGAGCGGTCGGAAATCGATAAGTTTGTCGGCCCGGTGCAAGATCAAGCTACGACCATACTGCGGTGGGCCCCCCGCGGTCGAAGTCGGGCTCGCGTAGGCATCGTTAATATTTTCGAGGCCGAAGGGCAGCGGGAAAGTGTTCCGGGACCAGATTCCAAAACAAATATGTGTACAGAGATAGCTGGCTATAGGCCTAGGATGTGGGTCAGGTGATGACCATGGTTGGGGCGAACCCGAGGTCCGAGCGTGACTCACGACGGTCTTATCGATGTTCCCATGCGTAGGGTTCGGGGAGGACGAGAGCCGCCTCATTCCATTCAGATTTTGTCGGTCATACACGGACCATTTTATGTTCGGATAAAGGTCCGTATAGAAAATAAGATGGTGATAGGAGCGAATCCGTGTAAATGTCTGCCGTGAGTATGGCAAGTTTAATGCAAGCGCGGGACTAGATCCCGGTATATATGTCGGTCACTAACGGACCATTCATTGTTCGGATGAGAGCCTGCATTAGTAGCGTCGAGGATGACGATAAAATCGTACGGATGTCTGCCGTAGGTGCGGCAAGTTTAATGTGGGTGCGGGATTGGATCCCGATGAAGACGGGTCGAGCTAACGAACTATCGGCCCGGGATAAGTTCGGATCATGGTCACTTACGGGCGAGGGCTCCCGAGATCCAAGTCCGATCTAGTGGGGCATCATTACTTTTCTCTTCATACGTAGTCCGAGGGAAGCGGATTGTTAAGTGTGAAGCCCGAACTCGCCAACGTGCGCCCTCGCACGTGGATCGACCTGCGCGGTCAGGTCGCGGGGTTCGACCTGCCTGGCTAGGTTGCGGGGGTCAAGGGGGCAGCGCCCCTTGCGGGGGTTTCCGGGGGCGGAGCCCCCGGAACAAAATTGACTTCTTATGAATGGTTTATATACTTCCCTTTCTTTTTATTGGCCTTAAGTTTTCTATTATTTCTTTTATTTGGTTAATGGATTTCTTATGAAGCATGCCGGATTAAGGAGATGCCAAAGGAGAAGAGGGGCGCGCCGGATAAGGCCAAGAAGGGAGGCGCGCCGGAATAGGGATCATACAAGGGGAGAAAAGGAGCACGTCGGGTAATGGGGATCCCATAAGGGCACGTCGGAATAGGGATTGAAATGGGGGCGCGCCTGTTTAGTAGGTCCAAGAGAAGGAGTGCGCGCCGGCTTAAGTCATTAATAGTAACGGGTGTGCACTATTTATTCAAAGAGTTTGAGAGTCATTTTGGGTGTGGGGCTAAACCGGCGCGGGGGGGTAGCGCGCCGGATTAGCCCACGTCGGATTAGAACCGCGCTGGATTAGGCTCTATAGGTTTTATTTCATTCTGTTTCTTCTTTATTTCACCCGTGGGTTACTTTGATGATTGATTTATTCATCTTATTGATGGATTAAGCTTGTGGAGAGAAAGTTTAAGTGTTTTGATCATTTCTTAAGGTGGATTAGCATGAAGATTCAAGGGTTTTATTAGAAGAGTTTGTTGTGCAGGGTAGTTCGGTTTGATTCAGGGGCTTCAAGTATGTGATGTTCTGGCCCTCAGAGAATAGTTTGTTTCGTTTGTTCCTGGCGAAAAATGGGCAGCACCTCCCCCAGACTGAGGCTTGCCAGAGACAAATAGGGGAACACCAAACGGATTGCTTCGGGGTGAACCTCAAATCCAGACCTCACGACGGTCCGATAACCCAAATGTGAGTGTGGAAAAGCTCGAGGACTAGCCTTCAAGAGCTCCCACGGCTCACGGGTGATGTTTTCTTAAGCGGGACGAATGTGTGCCACGAGAGGCCATGAATGTTCATCCCCTGACGGACTCCTTCGAAAGCCATGCTATGGAGAAGCAAGCTTCGAAGGGCCTGGATGAGGAGAAGGCAGAGAGAAATAGGGGGAAGTAGAAGAACACCGTATGTTGCAAAAAGGGCTTCTTTTTTTATTCATTTACAAAGGGAAATACAGCGGGGAATCTACCCTAAAGCGAGAAAAGGGGAGAATACAGTAGAGAGAAAGGATGGAATACATCGATGGGGGAGGGGGAACGGAGCACAAGCTCCTCCCCCTCCGAGCTCACCTCTCACTCTCACTCTCCTCTCTTCTCTTCTCTTCTCCGGCACGGGGACGAAGCTTTTTTTTTCTTCTCTTCGGGTGGCCCTCTCTTCTCTTTTTGCCGCCCTCCGGGGGTTGGTTCCCACTTTTTCTTCTTCTTCCACCCACCTATATATAGGACGGGTTGCGTTTCTTGTAGAAATGGCCAGTGGGGGGAGAATTCCCGCCACCTCTGCCTTACTCGCAGCAACGCTGGGAGTTGACTCGTTGCGTTGGATGCTGCTGGTTCGTGCCGTACGCTGCTGCTCGTCCGAAGATGGGATGTTCACAGATTTGTCGGGACCTGCTTCGCCATTGCCGCTTCTGTGCTGTCGAACGGATGCGGAGGCAGAGCTTGGTAGCATTGAATGCTATGCCCCCTTGAACCTGCACCTAAATCCGATAGGAGAACATAGTATCGGTTGACAGATGGGACAGGATGGGGTTAAACTGGCGCGGTGTTGTGCGCGCCGTATTAAACCCAAATGCAATTAGCCCGCCGTATCACCAAGTGAATAGGGGCGCGCCGGATCATCAAAGGAAGAGGGGGGGCGCCGGTTTAAGGATGATGCAAGGGCGCACCGGTTTAAGGCTATTGAAAGGGGCGCGCCGGTTTAAGGCTCAAGCAAGGGCGAATGGGAAATGGGGCGCGCCGATTTTAGGGGCGCCGGATTATGATGTTGAAGGGGCGCGCCGGTTTAGAGCGCGCCGGTTTAAGGCCCTTCCGCGTCGTTTTAAGCATCAAATGGACTCTTTTCGAAGTCGCAACCATTTATTCGAATGTTGGCGCTCCCGGAGTGTTCTAGTTGCAACGTATGGCCTTCATAATATTCTGTTTGTAGCCTCTGGGACTCGGTCCCAGACTTTGCGTGACTTTCGGTGCATGCCGGGCTGCGCCTGAGTTCCCGCCTTTTCTTTGATTCTGCTCTCGGCATGGTCGGTTGGAGAATTGTAGTGGTATCTTCTGCTCGAAGGGGCTCCCTTGATGGGTAGCGGGCCACCGGGTGAGTTCTCGTCCTGACCGGGCGAGGTATAGGTATGTTCGGCCTTCCCGTCTTCGACTCGCACGTGGACGTGAATGCCGTATGATCATCACTGTCATTTTTTTGACGTCCACAGGCTCTAGAGGGGTTTAGATCTATAAATACCTCGTAATCCCCTCCCAACCAACCCTTATCATTCGTGGGAAGGCTGCTAGGTGTGATCGAGTTGTGTTCATGGGGAGATTCATAGGAGTTCTTCGAGTTCGTCATTTGTTCTTCCTCTTCCTTTGATCTTCGATTTGGTAGGGTTTTTTTTCAGGCTAAACCTAATTAAATTTCGTGACTTGTTTAGTTAGATGCATGCTTTAATCTTATGCATGTTTTGCTTTGAAATTTTTGAATTCGTTGTCAATTTTGACTTCAAAATCGTGAATTTTCGGAGTTTCAGTGGTGTTTTATGAGTTTTTACTTTTTAGAATGAGAACGCGTCCATCACAGAGATCACACTCTAAACGTGGTCGTGCGATAGATTGTGTCTTTATTTCTTGCCTAGGTCACATCCTTTGTGACGACCGCGATCTTGTGTTCTTCGTCCAGAACGTGGCGTCTGAGATGACCGCGATCGGACCTGATTTATGAAATATTCAATATTTTTAAAAAGTATTTTAAACTCTTAATTTCATTTTCAAAATCATGTATTTCTTGAACCATACTGTTTGGAATAAAATTAACTAGGTAATGAACACTTGAAAATATGTTAAATTTCCTGACAACTATATTCTAATTCTTCCTAAGTTCCCTATTTGATTGATTATATCTTAATGTCTTTATCTCTATATCATGCCTTGATTTTCACTTCTAAATTAATCTCTTTATGTCTAAAAGAGTTGGATATTAAACTTACAGTTTTGTTACTTGTGTTATAAGATTTTACTCTCCATGTTTAGCCTCTGCTTTTAATGGTTTTACTTGTTCCGATTGACATTTTGGGATATGTGATGATTTTAGATTGATGTTTTACTTTGAGGTCACATCACCCTGGTGTCACAATTCTGTCGGCTTCGTTCTGATTTCATTTCTCGTATATCCCTATTTGGTGAAGTTAGGACCCTCCATTGGGTATTCCTCCTGTCAGGCTGGAACTTCTTCACTAAGGCCTCCATAAGTCTCTGCGAGCCATGGATTCTCACATGGATGTCGAGCTGGTTGTACCACAAAAATCCTAAAGACACTTTTGAATCTCGTCTTACTGTTAAGATGTGATATAATCGATCTTTAGAAATGTGCTCCCTGTCTGAGACATGGTTCTATTCTATTTGTCACAAACGTGGCACTACCAGAGACCATGTTCATCCTCTTATCTTTCAACACGACACCGCGATATATCGCATTCTGCTCAACTTTTTCTAAACGCATCCATGCGATCGACCACGTTCAACTTGATTTCTTCTGAACGCGCCCATGCGATATATTGTGTTTGATGCGGGACGAGACCACGGACACGACAAGCTCGTGACTGCCCCTTAACGAGGGAAGCGTCGGATGTGCGCGGTTGAGAAACCGGCAACGAGCTAGGGTGATCGGCTCTCTTTTGTGCCCGGATCGGGTCACGGGACGGTCTCACACTCTCTCGCAGCAGCGGTAATGAATAGATAAAGCGAGCTAGATATCCCTACACATGCTCTCTAGTAGCGGCATAAACAAATATATATGAAGTAAGCAAAATGCCGAGAAGGGAGCGAAAATGATACCTCCACGCGCTCGGCGTGGGGACGACGGACCCGGCCGAAACTCGTACTCCCGGGACAATTAATACACCATATTACAGCAAATGAATTACTGCCCACTCCACGCAGGGAGGTAAAGGGCTACACAAACGGGCCCGGGAGGACCGAATTTGGCTGACGGGCGGCTTCTCGCATCTCTTCGGCAGCACCCGAACTAGTGACGGTGGGGCCCACGTGCTGTCCGGAGGGGTCGAGTGGGACCCGGTTACACCGCTGTAGTGGGGACACTTAGGGAAGCGTTCCCTAGGCTGGAGACACGCTGGTTCACCGGTCGGAGGCCGGGCGGCTCCGATCGGCACCGGTCGGAATAACCGGCCACGGACCTACCGGTTCTATTTTCCGGCGCGCGCTCCAGAGAGAACGGATGCTGCGATCAGTCCCGACATCGGAATGCGACGAAACTGATGCCGTTGGAAAGATGCTTTGAAGGGCTTCAACCCAAGGTGATTACAGAAAAATAATCAAACATGTACTTCTGATTGGCGAATTTTGAAGGTTGCTGTTGTACAGTTCCTGAAATCTCAGGTCAGCAGAGAACTTTCTTGTGGATTGCCATTGACCGCGAGGTAGACGTCCGAATCTGGGGTTGTGTTCTTCAGCAAAGTTGTGGGAAATCAAGTTACGAAACCAGGACTATTTTTGGCTCTGGATTTGGAGGTGGTGCTGATTTATTCTGATTTTGGAAGTGGAGGGTGGTCGGATCTGGGATCTGACTGACAACACTGTAGCTGAGGAAGAACACGAATTTCTAAAAATAGATAGAATGCTGATCAAAAATTAAGAAAATTTGTGGATGTAGGGGGTGATGGACAGAACTCCCAGTAAAATTGGGAGGGTTTGTACAACTCCAAAATATGGCCGGAGGTGGGAAACACAGGGTTGCTGTTACTATAGACAGAGACAAAATAGAACTAGGAATGAAAGATGTACGAAAATTGGAAAATACTAAAAGATAGAATGTGGGCATGAAAATTTAGGTGGAGCTTTGGATATAAGGGAAAAATACACCATAAAAATTTCAGCTTGAGATCTTCACGTGGTGGAGAGCAGATATTCAGACAAGAAGCCTCTATCCAGGATGGACAGAACACCGAAGGCGGCTCTGCGGCGGCGTGATGGCGGCACGAACGGCGGCGGCTGCGGCACCGATGATCACCGGAGGTGGGGGGAAGGAGATATCACTCTAGAATGGGGGTTGGGGATGAAGAAACCAGGGGGAGAGAGAGGAGAGGTCGAAATTCTCCAAGAGAGGGGTTCTTGCACAATGATTTTTTCACTTTCATTAATTCAATCAATTGGAAAATACAAGCTATGTATAATAAATGTAAAAAGACACTAAATGCCCATAGATCTAGGGTTCTGAAGGGCATATCAGGGAGTTCCTAAATATTTCTCCCATGTGGTCAAAACACTTAATATCTATTTTAATCTAACTTAGACCAATTCTATTCAAACCTACCTAATTTTCACCAACCAAGCCTAATAAGGCCAAAGGAAGAGGGCGCCCCCCTTCTTGGGCTTATCATGGGCCTTGGCTGGTCCAAGGCCATCCGCTCAAGTCCAATAACCCATGTCTAGACTTGGGCCTTCCAAATCTTGGTGGTCCATGGGAGGGGAAAGCCCACTTGGGCCTTAAGTGGCAATTAAGGTCCAATATGAACTAGGCTCCTAATGGACTCTACTAATGACAACCTAGTAATGGACTCTTCCTATAAATGTGGCCCAATGACTTACTTAAAGCCTTACAAAGAGAGCCCAAATGAAAGAAATCAAAAAAATACACACTTTCAAGCCAATACAACCCATAATACACACCTATACAAGCCAATACATACAATACAACCCATAAGCTCTTGATGTCCTCATCAATTCGGTACGAGACCACGGACACGACAAGCTCGTGACTGCCCCTTAACGAGGGAAGCGTCGGATGTGCGCGGTTGAGAAACCGGCAATGAGCTAGGGTGATCGGCTCTCTTTTGTGCCCGGATCGGGTCACGGGACGGTCTCGCACTCTCTCGCAGCAGCGGTAATGAATAGATAAAGCGAGCTAGATATCCCTATACATGCTCTCTAGCAGCGGCATAAACAAATATATATGAAGTAAGCAAAATGTCGAGAAGGGACCGAAAACGATACCTCCACGCGCTCGGCGTGGGGACGACGGACCCGGCCGAAACTCGTACTCCCGGGACAATTAATACACCATATTACAGCAAATGAATTACTGCCCACTCCACGCATGGAGGTAAAGGGCTACACAAATGGGCCCGGGAGGACCGAATTCGGGTTGACGGGCGGCTTCTCGCATCTCTTCGGCAGCACCTGAACTAGTGACGGTGGGGCCCACGTGCTGTCCGGAGGGGTCGAGTGGGACCCGGTGACACCGATGTAGTGGGGACACTTAGGGAAGCGTTCCCCGGGCTGGCGGCACGCTGGTTCGCCGGCCGGAGGCCGGGCGGCTCAGATCGGCACCGGTCGGAATAACCGGCCACGGACCTGCCGGTTCTATTTTTCGGCGCGCACACCGGCGAGAACGGACGCTGCGATCAGCCCCAACGTCAGAATGCGATGAAACTGGCGCCGTTGGAAAGATGCTTCGAAGGGGTTCAACCCAAGGTGATTACATAAAAATAATCAAGCCTGTACATCTGATTGGAGAATTTTGAAGGTTGCTGTTGTACAGTTCCTGAAATCTCAGGTCAGCAGAGAACTTTCATGTGGATTGCCTTTGACCGCGAGGTAGACGTCCGACTATGGCGTTGTGTTCTTCATAAAAGTTGTGGGAAATCAAGTTATGAAACTAGGACAATTTTTGGATCTGGATTTGGAGGTGGTGGTGATTTGTTCTGATTTTGGAAGTGGAGGGTGATCGGATCTGGGATCTGACTGACAACATTGTAGCTGAGGAAGAACACGAATTTCTAAAAATAGATAGAAGGCTGATAAAAAATTAAGACAATTTTTGGATGTAGGGGGTGATGGACAAAACTTCCAGTAAAATTGGGAGGGTTTGGACAAATCCAAAAGATGGCCGGAGGTGGGAAACACAAGGTTGCTGTCACTATAGACAGAGACAAAATAGAACTAGGAATGAAAGATGCACGAAAATGGGAAAATACTAAACGATGGAACTTGGTTGTGAAACTTTAGGTGGAGCTTGGGATATAAGGGAAGAATACACCATAAAAATTACAGCTTGAGATCTTCACGTGGTGGAGAGCAGATATTCGTACAAGAAGCCTCTATCCAGGATGGACAGAACACCGAAGGCGGCTCTGCGGCGGCGTGATGGCGGCACGAACGGCGGCGGCGGCGGCACCGATGATCACCGGAGGTGGGGGGAAGGAGATATCACTCTAGAATGGGGGTTGGGGATGAAGAAACCAGGGGGAGAGAGAGGAGAGGTCGAAATTCTCTAAGAGAGGGGTTCTTGCACAATGATTTTTTCACTTTCATTAATTCAATCAATTGGAAAATACAAGCTATATATAATAAATGTAAAAAGGCACTAAATGCCCATAGATCTAGGGTTCTAAAGGGCATATCAGGGAGTTCCTAAATATTTCTCCCATGTGGTCAAAACACTTAATATCTATTTTAATCTAACTTAGACCAATTCTATTCAAACCTACCTAATTTTCACCAACCAAGCCTAATAAGGCCAAAGGAAGAGGGCACCCCCCTTCTTGGGCTTCTCATGGGCCTTGGCTGGTCCAAGGCCATCCGCTCAAGTCCAATAACCCATGTCTAGACTTGGGCCTTCCAAATCTTGGTGGTCCATGGGAGGGGAAAGCCCACTTGGGCCTTAAGTGGCAATTAAGGTCCAATATGAACTAGGCTCCTAATGGACTCTACTAATGACAACCTAGTAATGGACTCTTCCTATAAATGTGGCCCAATGGCTTACTTAAAGCCTTACAAAGAGAGCCCAAATGAAAGAAATCAAAAAAATACACACTTTCAAGCCAATACAACCCATAATACACACCTATACAAGCCAATACACACAATACAACCCATAAGCTCTTGATGTCCTCATCAATTCTCCCCGGGTGGGAGGAACTCGACCCCGTCGAGTAGGGATAGGGATGCTCGAATACTCTGGCGGATCCGTCACCGTTCCAAGTAACGCGGGTATGCTCCACTCCAAATGATCGTCACCTGCTCATTCCATATATACTCGATATGCGCGAGCTGCCATGGGCTAGAGGTGGACACTCCGGGTGGGGCACTCTCAAAGGGAAGGAAGCAGCTCGAAGACTCACTAGGAATCACTGCTGAGTCCCTGTAGGTGACTGATCCGGGTATAGATGTAGAACCGATCCCATACTCATCGAATGAGTCCACTCGCCTCTTACTCATAAGAGAACGACAACGAGCTTGCACAAGACACATGCAGATAAACAAACGACACACAAACCAAACAAACCACACAAATAAGAAACCGACTCATGCATGACACTAGACACACCTATTGTTAGTCCGACCCGTACATAGGTGACGGCGGACCAGGACACCCGAATGTGTGCCATTCATGCATGTTATGTAACCGGAGATGGGTGGTATGGGGAACACCTAAACATCCAAGTATGACCCAGTCATGCATGGACGGTCCTTTAGATTTAGGAGACTTGAGTGGGCTAGGAAAGCCGGGTGTGGAAGAGCCGGGTGTAGGTGTATCGTGGACGGGCTTGGTGGGTATGGAGGACCCGACCCGTAGGAAAGGGGTATGAAGGTGGACTTCCCCGAAGAAGTGAAAGGAATATGAAGGGTCTAGGGATCCACTAGGGAAGGGGTCAAAGGGATCAAAGAAGGTATGACCCCTTATGGTGGGTTCCAACATGACATGGTCCCAATCGTGAAATTCTTGAAGGTGCGGGTGGTCACCTTCCTCCGTCATGGTAGATGGGACCGTGTATAGGAAATATGACTCCTCCCTCGGAAGCAAAGTCATGAAGTCGGGCTCATCCGGTAGCAGGAGAAGTAGAAGAACCTCCGTCGTGACACAACCCACGGTGCACTCGGAGGTAATGGACCCGAAGGCCGGATGGGTGAAGCTACGACTCGTGGGTTGGTCGAAACCTCGGGCCAACATATGTGTCAACTGCCATTGCCAACCTAAACCAAGGATAAGGTCACCCAATGTGTCAACATGGTGACGAGATCAGAACGTAGTATGGTAGGAGTTGGCGGGCACTAAAGGTAGGGTAGGGTCCATAGACGGGTAAGGGAGTGGGACCAAGCCATCCTTGAGCCAACTAAGAAGCGGCTCGGCTATGTATAATGTACCCGTTAGAAATACAGGTGGCTCGGGATGAGGTGGCTCCAAGCGCGAATCCGAAGGTGGAGTGGGCCGCTGGGGCTGGGTGGCTGGACATACGGGGTCCCTAAGGGTGATCTTACCGGGTAGGTAAGGTATAAGGTGCAAGTCCTCTTGTCCCAGTCAAGATTGGCCCTTCTCTCTCCTAACCACTTTTGCCCTAAAATGATGCATGAACCAGCAAGTGTGCCGATCCTGCACCATGCACCATCGGTGTAGAGAACAGATCCGATCCTCTTATAGAACTCAACAAAAGCAAAATCACCATCGTAGACAATCTCGCCTGTCTTGGAGAGAGACTCCACGATGTCAAGAGAAACCCAATTTCCCGACTCCCTATCGGTGAAATGGAGTTCCGTTGTGGACCCGTTGGGTAGAGCAACTTTCATAGTGAGAGGGGTAAAACCAAGGGCTCGGTCCATGAGGACATTGACTTTGGCCACAAAGGTTGACCACTCGGACGTATGGTCTTGGGGAACGGCCATGGGTAGTAGACATGGACATGCATACACACGGTGACAAGACACTAGACTGACTATGCAAGTTTGGAATGCATGCACACTAAGGACCCTAGACGTAAACCAAGACTCGGTACGTGGCGGAGATAAGCGATCCGAAGACCACTCGCGCAAGTGTGTGACCTTCCCGATAGGCGTAGCCTAGCGTTCGGACAACACCTTTTGATATACCGAGTAAAGGGATGCGATGCAAAAAGACACTTTTTTTTTGTTTTGAAACAATGATGACCCTAAACACGACTAGACGTAAATGACACCTCTTTTTTTTTGACACCCTAGACTCAAACTCTCTCTAATACCAAATTGATGCGGGACGAGACCACGGACACGACAAGCTCGTGACTGCCCCTTAACGAGGGAAGCGTCGGATGTGCGCGGTTGAGAAACCGGCAATGAGCGAGGGTGATCGGCTCTCTTTTGTGCCCGGATCGGGTCACGGGACGGTCTCGCACTCTCTCGCAGCAGCGGTAATGAATAGATAAAGCGAGCTAGATATCCCTACACATGCTCTCTAGCAGCGGCATAAACAAATATATATGAAGTAAGCAAAATGCCGAGAAGGGAGCGAAAACGATACCTCCACGCGCTCGGCGTGGGGACGACGGACCCGGCCGAAACTCGTACTCCCGGGACAATTAATACACCATATTACAGCAAATGAATTACTGCCCACTCCACGCAGGGAGGTAAAGGGCTACACAAACGGGCCCGGGAGGACCGAATTCGGGTTGACGGGCGGCTTCTCGCGTCTCTTCGGCAGCACCCGAACTAGTGACGGTGGGTCCCACGTGCTGTCCGGAGGGGTCGAGTGGGACCCGGTGACATCGCTGTAGTAGGGACACTTAGGGAAGCGTTCCCCAGGCTGGCGGCACGTTGGTTCGCCGGTCGGAGGCCGGGCGGCTCCGATCGGCACCGGTCGGAATAACCGGCCACGGACCTGCCGGTTCTGTTTTCTGGCGCGCACTCCGGCGAGAAGGGACGCTGTGATCAGCCTCGACGTCGGAATGTGACGAAACTGGCGCCGTTGGAAAGATGCTTCGAAAGGCTTCAACCCAAGGTGATTACAGAAAAATAATCAAGCCTGTACTTCTAATTGGCGAATTTTGAAGGTTGCTGTTGTACAGTTCCTGAAATCTCAGGTCAGCAGAGAACTTTCCTGTGGATTGCCTTTGACCGCGAGGTAGACGTCCGAATCTGGGGTTGTGTTCTTCAGAAACGTTGTGGGAAATCCAGTTACGAAACCAGGACTAGTTTTGGATCTGGATTTGGAGGTGGAGGTGATTTTTTCTGATTTTGGAAGTGGAGGGTGGTCGGATCTGGGATCTGACTAACAACACTGTAGCTGAGGAAGAACACGAATTTCTAAAAATAGATAGAAGGCTGATAAACAATTAAGAAAATTTGTGGATGTAGGGGGTGATGGACAGAACTCTCAATAAAATTGGGAGGGTTTGGACAAATCTAAAAGATGGCCGGAGGTGGGAAATACAGGGTTGCTGTCACTGTAGACAGAGATAAAATAGAACTAGGAATGAAAGATGTACGAAAATGGGAAAATACTAAACGATGGAATTTGGGCGTGAAACTTTAGGTGGAGCTTGGGATACAAGGGAAGAATACACCATAAAAATTACAGCTTGAGATCTTCACATGGTGGAGAGCAGATATTCGTACAAGAAGCCTCTATCCAGGATGGACAGAACACCGAAGGCGGCTCCGCGGCGGCGTGATGGCGGCACAAACAGCGGCGGCGGCGGCACCAATGATCACCGGAGGTGGGGGGAAGGAGATATCACTCTAGAATGGGGGTTGGGGATGAAGAAACCATGGGGAGAGAGAGGAGAGGTCAAAATTCTCCAAGAGAGGGGTTCTTGCACAATAATTTTTTCACTTTCATTAATTCAATCAATTGGAAAATACAAGCTATATATAATAAATGTAAAAAGACACTAAATGCCCATAGATCTAGGGTTCTGAAGGGCATATCAGGGAGTTCCTAAATATTTCTCCCATGTGGTCAAAACACTTAATATCTATTTTAATCTAACTTAGACCAATTCTATTCAAACCTACCTAATTTTCACCAACCAAGCCTAATAAGGCCAAAGGAAGAGGGCGCCCCCCTTCTTGGGCTTCTCATGAGCCTTGGCTGGTCCAAGGCCATCCACTCAAGTCCAATAACCCATGTCTAGACTTGGGCCTTCCAAATCTTGGTGGTCCATGGGAGGGGAAAGCCCACTTGGGCCTTAAGTGGCAATTAAGGTCTAATATGAACTAGGCTCCTAATGGACTCTACTAATGACAACCTAGTAATGGACTCTTCCTATAAATGTGGCCCAATGGCTTACTTAAAGCCTTACAAAGAGAGTCCAAATGAAAGAAATCAAAAAAATACACACTTTCAAGCCAATACAACCCATAATACACACCTATACAAGCCAATACACACAATACAACCCATAAGCTCTTGATGTCCTCATCAGTGTTCCACCTGATTTCTTCTGAACATGACCCTACTGTTGATCGTATTTCATCAAATACCTTGTAGTTCACGTCTTACTGTAGAGATACGATTCAACACATGTTTTAGTGTGATTTCTGTAAAATTTGGTTATTACTATCCTTGTAAGTCAAAACCTCTAAATCTCTGTGGAAATCAGAGCTTTCTGTTCTTGTAAACTTGATCTTTTGATTTCTTAAACTTACTTAGTTCTATACTTAGTCTTCCTTCTAAACACATACTTCTCGATATAATTCTCACATTCTTACAAACTTGCATTAATTGAGATCTGTGCATTCTATTTTGATCTACTTCGCACTAGTTGAACATGACTTCTTGAATCTACTTGGCCATTATTATATGGAATTTGTCTAGTATTTATATGAGATCTTAAATCCACCTGACACTCAATGCTGACAATTTGGGGGCCTGATTTGGTCCTAGACGAAATGTTCAAAAGTACTTGTGTCCATGGATGTGTGAATGATCAGTTTGGCATTGCATCAACTGATATGCAAGATTTGATCTAGACAATTCACTTGTTATATGAATGATTGATTGATTCGCTTGTTACATGATTGATTGATTTACTCGTTACCTGTTGGTTTTGGAATTCATTTATTTTATGGCCAATCTAGAGTTATGCTCACTTGTTATGTGTTCTCCATTTGATATACGTTTATCTATTGTTATTGGTTCATTAATGGGAACTATGTGTCATACGAGATAAAGTGCTATGCTATGTGAGTCACCTCTTCAATTTGCAATGGAGCAAAGTGTTATATAGTGAGAGCTATCTCTTGAGCCTATGTTGGTCACCTCTAGAAATCCCCTCATGCTATACTCCTTCGAATTGTTATCCAAGTTGTATTCCTTTGGAATTGAACTCTATGCTATTCCTTAAATTATTATATCATGTTCTCAAAATTTCATCAGTTTGAATTCTCTATCCTTACTGATTAGACCCTCATGGCATCTCTAATTATTATCCTACATATTTCTTTTATGCATTCACACTATTTTATTATGTAGTGCCTTTGCAATATTGTCAAGATGTTAATCACTTATATTTGCTCGGTCAAGAGATATAATTTAAACTGAACTTTCGCTCACCCAGTGTTATTTGATGTTTTTTAGGTAATTCTGAAGATGTAATCTACTCAGATGGGAAGGGCCAAGAGTGATCGAGTGCACCAACATCCTTACAAGTTTGTCTATTTAGTAGTCTAGCATAGAATGAGAGAGTATATGCACTTTTCCATTTCTTTAGAGTTGGAATTTGAGTCATTGAAAGGTCAATTGTAGTAGACTAAGTATTTTTGGAGATTTATAATAGAATCTTGGCTTTGTCTATTGTGGCATATTTGGAGTTTTCTTTTATGGAATGTTGATGTCTTAGAGTGCTTGCTATGATTGCTTGTTACAACTGCCGCATTCCGATATTCTGCACTCGGGACGTGACACTTGATCTAGGGGAGGGTGTTAATCTATTATCCATTCCTGACCTTGGTGAACCTAAACTTATCTTGGACATTCTGCAATTAGTCGATTGGTCAGTTCCACCTGAGCCACATGAGTATCATTGTGTTTAAGAGCATTTATATTTCGTTCCCAATTATCCTCTTATCCTTTGACACTAATAATTTTGTGGAATCCCCAAAAGCCCTCATCTTATAATCCATTCTCACTTCAACAATATGAAAGTAAATCCTAAAATTGAGATTGTAGAAAAAAAAATTGAGGAATAAGAAGGTCCAAATTAATGTGTTTAATACTTACAAAGACCTTAAATTCGAAGAGGAATATTTAATAATTGAAGACATGATAATTCCTCTACCTTTCTCTGACCGGGGGGGGCCGTTCGGATTGCTAGACCCACCATGGTATGTAACGCCAGTCAAAACAAGAATAATGGCCATTGATTTTTATATGACCTCTACGAAAGAGAATTTGTTAACATATACTCTAAATGCTACAATCAATAATGAAGAAATCCAACATATTGCTAGCCCACATACGTACATGAAATATATTTTCCTCCAATGGTACAAGAGATAGAACTTAAAGGAGGATAAGATCACGTAGTAGCTCATTCTTAATGCAACACATTAGTTATGGAGCTATATTGCATATGGCTGAAGGCAATAAATTTAGCGTTTGTTGGGAGGCAACCCAATATTTTCGTTTAATGAGTTGTTTTCTAGTTGTGTTTGTAGGTATCATGTGCAGCCATTCACGAGGACACCCATGGAGGACCACATCTATATCCCCCAAGTTGTACCTTTCCTTACCAAAAGTTCATGTCTATATTGTTCTATTTTTACATATTGTTCATGCTATTCAGAACAATGTCATTTAAGTTGAGAGGAGGGGAATCATTTTTTGAAAATTATATACAACCCATTGAAATTTTTGTGAAAAAAACCTACTTAAAAAAACCCAACAACTTTATGATTCATGGTCTCATAAAAAAGAATTTAAAACACTAAGAAAAGGCGGGTTTTACGACGAACAATATCTGTTGCAAATCTGCCACAAATCTGTCGCAAACTTAAGTAGCGACAGTTCAGCATCGGATTTGCGACGATTATTGTTGCTCGAAGAAAACTGGCCGCTAATTTGCGGCAAAAATAAATCTGTCGCAAAAACATCGGCAATTTGTGACGAAAACATTTCTGACTCAACCGCCGCTAAATAAAACTCTGCGATGAAAACTAATTCAACGCTAATTTGTCGCTAATTTGCGACCAATCCTTTTGTCGCTAATATGTCACAAAACTAGCTCACAATCTACCTCTAATCCCTCTCAAATCCATCGCTAAAACCTTTTTTTCTTATTTTTAATATAAATATCCATCTCTGATCCCTCTTTAAACTGTCGCTAGTTTTCTTCCCAAATCCCTCTCAACTACGTTGCTATTTTCTGTCTCTAATCTCTCTCTAATCCGTCTCTAAAAAATTATTTTTCTAAATTAATAAAATTAAATCCTCTCTAATCCCTCGCAACTCTGTCGCTAGTTTTTCTCTCTAATCCCTCTCAACTATGTCGTTATTTTATGTCTCTAATCTCTCTACTCCGTCTCTAAAAAATTAATTTTTCTAAATTACAAAAATTAAATCCTCCAATCCCTCAGAACTCCGTTGTTAATTGTGTAATTTTCATATTTTGTTGAAAATATCCATTTCTAATCCCTTTCAATTCCATCTCAAATGTTCCAATTTTAAAATTTTTTAATACTTATTTGTCGCTAATCCCTCTCAAATCTATAGTAAATATTTATTTTTTTAAATAAAAAAATTTAAAAACTTAAATAAACCTGTATTTATAAATTCACATTACACATATCAACTTAAAAATTACATTTACAATCCACACACATTCAACAACTAAACACACTCAATAATAATAAAAGGTTACAATATTGAATTAAAATGTTGAATCAAATACAATAATTAAATTGTATAATTTTAATATTACATAAAAAAAATTAAGAAAAACCTTGATCCTCATTCTCCTCGGCCTCCTCGCCCTCGTGTGATGAACGCACAACAGGAACCTATATTAGACAGGCAAAAAAAAAGACCATTAGATATATGCATATGAAATAAATTTTATAAAAAAAATCAAAAATTAAAATTTGACGAGACGAGTTTTAAATATTGAGCCGAACCCGAGTTATTTAGTTTTCAACTTAAGTTAATTTAGTTTTTCAAGTTACCTTAATTTTAAAATGGGAGATTTAAGCGTCGAGCGCAAACCGGCAATCAAGTTTGGATTGCGTAAGCTCCCACAAGTAACTCATACATTTTCGGTCATGTTGGAACAATCAACATGTTGATCGGGCCGGTATTTAAGATATTGAGCCCCCAAACCCAAGTTCTTTGGTTTTCAACTTAACTTAATTTCTAAATGGGATATTTGAGCGTCGAGCCCAAACCGGAAATCTGATTTGGATTCCGTCAGCTCCCACGGGTCACTCATATATTTCCATTTGTATTGGAACATTCGGAACGTCCATCGGACAAATATTTAAGATATTGGACCCCCAAACCCGTGTTCTTTGATTTTCAACTTAACTTAATTTCTAAATAGGATATTTGAGCGCCGAGCTCAAACCGAAAATCTGATTTGGATTCCGTTAGCTCCCACAGGTCACTCATATATTTTCGATCATGTTGGAACAATCGAGACGACCGTCAAACCGATATTTAAGATATTGGACTCCCAAACCCGAGTTCTTTAGTTTTTAATTTAATTTAATGTCTAAATGGGATATTTGAGCATCGAGCTCAAACCGAAAACTCGATTTGGATTCCGTCACCCCCACGTCACTCATGAAGTCCCGCGATCAATGACACCCAAGAGGGGGGTGAATTGGGTGTTTACCAATTTTCCAAAAACTTTTGGCCTTTTCAAAATATGTGATACAATGTTAATCAAGAGGTTCAAAACTGTTTGTTCACAAATTGGATTTATCAAACTGAATTGGATGATGATATAGATTATGCAAGATGTGTGAGGATAAATCCAAAATCGTAATTATACTAATACTCACGTAGAATGGAGGTAGAATAAAAGGACCAAACCACATAATACAAAACATAATGCACAACGGTTTTTAAGGTGGTTCGGATGCAACGACGGTAATCCTACGTCCACCCCTCACCAAACTCGATGAGGCTTCACTCGGGGATAAATCCCTAAACAGAGACGACGCTCCAAACACACATGCAGAACGACACCTGCCCAAACACATGGGGACGCGCCCCAACACACACACACACACACACGGAGACGAGATCTCCAACACGATCCAACAAGCGGATCACCAACACAAACACCCGTTGCCACAAGTGCAGCAATCCACACACACGAGACAGAACGGATCTAAAAGACCCCCACACACACAAACGCAGATCTAGGAAGATCCATGCACACACACGAATCAAATACGACACACACACATGACCACGGATCCAACAACGATCCACACACACACAAGTTCTTGCAGTTTATGATGAACACAATTACAACATCCAAAACATAAAGACGGTGAGGCTTAGTTTAGAAAACTCCTGATTTGGGTTCCTTTTGAATGTATGATGCAGATCTTGCGTTGATTCCTTCTTTGCTTGAATTACTTTGGATGGGTTGTGAAAACCTTGTCCTTTCTCCCTTTGATAGTCTTCCCTTGATCTCTTGCTTGCTTACTTGATTCTTCCCTTCTTCTTCCTTGGACGGTCTCCCCTTGATCTTCCTTGAATGCTTGTTTGCTTCTTCACTCCCTTGGAGGTTGCTAGCTTCAGATTTGACTTCAAACACCTTGGAGATGGATGAAGATCTTGCTGCACGAGGTACTGTTCACGGAGCTACAGTACCCTCTCCTTCCTCCTTGGATAGCATCCTCTTGATCTCACTTGAAGCCCTCTTGGATGGTTAGGGTTATTGGCTCCAATGAGATGTTTTATAACCTTTAAATAGTCCATGAACAACCTCCAGACCAGATCCACAAATCCCTCCTAGATTGGGGGCAGTGGGATTAAAGAAATGGGTGAAAGATTCCTCTCCACGAGCTAGAAATCGAAGTCAAAAAAAGGGGGCTCAGGGTTGGCGGTTGACCGAAAGGTATGGGGCGGTCGACCGGAACCTGCTGCAGCCAAAACTTTTAGGCTCTGGCAAAACTGGTCGACCGGCCCTATAGTGGCGGTCGACCGAAACCTACAAAATCTCCATCTTTTCGATTCTGGGAGAACCGGTCGACCGGACGCCTAGGGGCGGTCGACCACTACCTGCAAAGATTGGAATTTTTAGGCTCTGGCAAATCTGGTCGACCGGCCAAGATGTGTTGGTCGACCGGAAACACCTATACCTGCAAAAATGAAGTGTTAGCTCAAAGAAACATGTCCATAATTCAAGGGCTTCATGTCCATATCAAATCCATGCATTTTGGGATTGGATTCACTTGGTTTATGCATTTGAAACGTCTAAACCATTTGAGCATTTCTAAATTTTGTTCCGGGGGCTCCGCCCCCAGAAACCCCCGCAAGGGGCGCTGCCCCCTTGACCCCCACGACCTGACCTGGCAGGTCGATCCCACGACCTGGCCGCGCAGGTCGATCCGCGGGCGAGGGCGCACGATGGCCAGAAGGGTTTCATGTTTGATATGCATGAATGAGGTGTATTAAGGAGAGGTATATGAGATACACATGGCGCGATCGATGCTAAGACAAGGTAAGAGTCTCACCAATGGTTCTTGACAGTAAATGACATATACCACATGTTTTGGATTATAAAGGAGCAGGGTGCTTATGCACACGTTTGGTTCACCAGGTGACTGTCATGAGTTTAATCCTGCAAGCAAGATAGTCAGGGGTAATACCATGCTTGTTCACATTAAAGAGGTTATGAAACCTCTTGCCTCTTGTAAAACCAACATATGCAAACCAAGGATCAAGACCATGTAACAGTTCCCATTTGCCATCTCAACCATACATAGATAACAAGAGCATGAGCAATCAACCACAAGTTTAGTTATCATCACTTAATCACACATTAAGTTTAGTTATCATCAAAACTATAACTTAACAATCACAACAATCATCAAAATCATAACTCAACAATCTCACCCTTTTTGATGATGACAAACTTAGTGATGATGACAAACTTAATGATGATACAATAGAATGGCACAGATATTCTTCTCCCCTTGTCACACATAATCATCAATTTTTCTCCCCCTTTGACATAATCAAAAAGCGGGATAATGCAGATCTTTCTCTCCCTATGACATGATCAACAATACCAACAAGGTGGAAGAAGCCAAATTAGGAAGAACAAGCTTATCTCTCTTTGAAACAGTAATAGCCCATCTTATCAAATCAGAAGAAGCAAGGGCAAATCATGGACGAACAAAGCAACCTGATTCCAATTAGATGAGATCAATTGGTGATTAATCCCACAAGTCAATATGATACCATCCAAAGTAAATTCAATCAAGCATGTATTGATACCAATTGAATGTAATGATGGGCCTCAAGGATATGAACCAGAAGAGGAAGATGTTCATAAGATGAGGTCTTCAGCATGATAGCATTCGAAATCTAGATCCCATGTCAGATTTTCACAACATGCAAGAGCAGGAGGGTAGATCAAAAGGATTTTCCTTAATTTTTTGATTTTTATATTTTGGTTTGAAATGCATGAAATGCAACACATGCAAGTGATGCCATATGAGATGTACAATCAAACAAATACGTATATGTACATGCAACTCAGGTCCCCCGTGCGTATTTAAGAGAGCATAGGTATAGGAAGGGTGCATGAGGGTCATGACAATCGGAATGCATATGTGTAGCACATGGGAGATTGTGCAATCATATAGGAGATTCATACAATTGCTAATGCAGTCAATCAATTTTCTGAATACATAATAAATCAAATTTCCAGATGTGTATGTGAGTAACATGAAAAACAATAGCTGCAATATGGATATTCAGATTTTCAGATTAATACAAGGAGATATTTTACATACTGCACTTCAATTTTGAGAACAGCGTATTGGAGGCTTCGCTCTACCTCAGCAATTTTAGATAGATAATCAGAATTTTTCAAAGAATGATCAGGTTCAAATAATTCATTTTTATGCGAGTAGACGCATGGAGCTTATGCCAGAATCCCCGGTTACTCAGAATACTGAACCATTTCACCTCATTTTGAATAGAGATACTAGTCAACACTTTTCAGATATGAACCACATCACGTCTCAGGTGACATGTGCCCAGTTTACTCAGTGAGACCGAGCATTGCTCTATCTTTCATTTTCATTTCAGATTTTTCAACAAGGATGGGTAGGCAGCTTTTTCCTCAACTGTCTCTTCAACATACATGCAGTAAGTTTAACATCTCAAGAGTGTTGAAAAGAAATTCATATATCCTTATCATTAACACTGATTTTCACATTTTGTGCAAGAAGTGTGCGAATTTGATTCAGCATGTATACGAAAATATCATGAATACATAACAGTGCAACTCCCCCTACATAGATGCACTTATGAAATAAGAACTCCCCCAGAGTGTACGACATAAGACACTCTAATAATGACTCAAATGCAGCATTATTTAGCAAGAAGGGATAAGGCTATAGAAGTGCCAAAGCATGGGGTTGAATAGCATATAATAGCACACAAGCACATATTGGGAGTTTATGTAAATGCACTATGACATGCATGCAAGCAATGTGATGTCAATTTGATATCAATTGAATGGATAATTTGATACCAATTGAATGAACTAAGTGCGACTAATACATGAGTTCTAATGCAATGCAACGTGTAAGTATGTAAGAATGCGAAGCAATGTGCAAAGTGATTCAGACTTTTGATTTTCATTTGCATGATCTAAAAACACCTTATGCATTGAATTTATGATGCATGCAACCTATAACTATGTGAGAATGGAATGCAAGATGAAAAATGACACTATATACAAGAGAGCAGTTCAGTTTTGAAAGATGAGCATGGGACATTATTCATCACAAGTGGTTTATATACAAAGGTGCAGAGATTATTTGGCATGCAGTGAAAACCATTTATTGTCAGAAATTGTTAAGAACATATTTTTAAAGGTTTTGAAATCAATCACAAGTCATTTAGGAGTTGACATTTCCATTTTAGAACTCTTCACTTCAACAAGGATCAATTTTAGAAATTTTGAAGTAGTTCATTGTAATGCCTTGGATCTTTATTGGGTCTTTCGGATCCTTTTTGGAGAGTTTCGGATCGCTTTTGTAGCTCCCGAGTTGAGTTTTACGATCTGTGGGTTTTTCTCTCGTACTAGTTACGGAACCCTGCGATGAGTTTATTTCTCAATTCATCGACTCGTGGACGATACAGCGGCGATGTACTCTTCGAGCCGATCGTTTTGACTATTTTTGTGTATTTTTCTGAGTTCGGGCCAAAAATTAGAATTTTCAGAAATTAGAAAATTTTCCTAATTTCTTTCTATAAATTCAATTCCACTATCTCTCCAGCTCATTTTCAACTTCACACTATCTCACTCCGTTCTCTCCCGTCTCTGGTCCGTTCGACGCGGGGCGCGCACCGTTGCGGAGCTGGCTGAGGCGTGGACGTGCTCGAGTGATCGGTTTGCGGGAAGGAGCAGCGGATGGAGCGTGGCGGGCGCGATCCCTCGGTGGATTCTGAGAGGGCGTCGTTCGTGATTCGGTGGTTTTCGGCTTGGTTTAGTCGCTTCGACGCTCGGTTTCTTCGGTGGAGGTAGGGAGATGGACTGCCACTTCGTTCTGCACGTTTCCCTGCTTCGGTGCATAGTTTGGTGCTCGATCGGGGGAGATCGGGCCGGTTTAGTGAAAACCGTAGTTTTTGGGGTTTTCAGGGTTCGCCGGAAAATAGTAACCATTCTTGGTCTAGTTAGTATCAAAATGACCGCTCGGATGTTTGGATCCCATTCATGTTAATTTCGCGTCGATCGGTCGTCATTCGAGGCCGGTAGGAGTCCGAGAACCTCGGTGTCTCGTTTAGGGTCGATTTGTCTAAATCGCCCCGATCTCGTGATTCAATGCGTGCATGTGGACTTTTTAGCTTCCAGAAGTTATTTTTCATCGTTTAGCTCTGTTTCCCCTGCGCTTCGGCGTTAATGGGGCGTGAAACGGGCCGATTCAGCCTTTCCACTATTTTTCCAGTCGTTCTCGATTTTCCAAAATGAACGCGGTCCACCAGTAACCGCGTTTATTAGTCGCGGTCTTAGGAGAACCGCTTTTACCTGGTCAAGAGAGTCGGCAAGAGTCGCGGCCTTGCGACAGACCGCTTTAGGCTAGTCGCGGTCTTCAGGCGACCGTGACTGTCGGTTCGCGGTCTTCAGGTGACCGTTATCATCGTTTTTGCCTCTGGATAGTCGCGGTCACGAGGTGACCGTGACTGTCTGGTCACGGTCCTGAGATGACCGTGACTGTGTAGTCGCGGTCACCAGGTGACCGTGACTGTGTAACGTGTTTCGATTGCGTGGAATTGGCCTCCGGTCGACCCGGTTGTGGTCCAACGGTTGACCTTCGGCCTCGAGAGTGTCTCGGGACACCCCATGGGTTCCGTGCCCGTGTTTTAGGTGATGTTAGGGGCTGTTTAGAGGTAGATTCGTGGCGTGTATGTGTGTGTGCCTGTCTATGTTACGGTGGTGTCTGTCGTTCCCGTGGTCTGGCCGCTTTCCTTGTGGGTGTCGGTTGACATTCCTATAAGGCTAAGGCTACGTTTCCGAGTCTGTCGGTAGCTTCTTGTGCTGCCTACAGTGTTTGAGGTACGGGTGACAGTGCATGTTCGACTGTCTGTACTTCAGCTCCATGTTTCATGATCTCCTCGTGTCCTTGCCTTTCGTCACAGACGCTTTGTGACAGCTCGTGGAGCGGGGCACTTTTCGATATACGGTATGTAAGCTAGTTTTTGTCAGCTCCTGCGGTTACCGTAGCGTCCTACGGGGGTAGAAAACTAGCTAGAGGCCTGGCTCTAGGCAGGAGCCAGTGTGTGCACACGTGGTCAGGGGCTGAGGACTGACGCCGATAGGTGTGACCCTGACTAGTACTTGTACTTGTGTTTCCGCATGGGTCTGCGACTCGGCCGGGTTCGCGTAGGCCACGATCGGTGGGTAGTCGAGACACTTGTGGGGTTTGTCGTGACCTGTCCGGGTTGGCCTTTCCGTGGCTACACTCGAGGTCTGTATCCTGTCCTATGCACGACACTCCGGTCGTGTTGTCTGTGCCTGTCTAGGTCTTTTCTAGGCCTTCTTTTGCATGCCTGTTGTAGGTGTAGGTTGGGGTGTTTTGTTTGGCTTTTTCCCTTTTCCTTGCTGCTCCCTACTCCTCTTTCCCTTTCTAGGCTTGCTTGCCTGTTCGGGTTATTCCCCTCGTCCTTACCTGTTCCCTACTCTTGCTTCCCTTTCTTTTACAGCTTTCTAGTGCTGTTCCTCGCTGCTGTTCCTGTTGTTCCGTGTTACTGCGTGTTTTTCAGTGGGGATCCGCGTGACCCCTACTGAGCCAGTGACACGAGGCTCACCCCTGCTTTTCAGGTGGGGTGATGTGTTCGTTCTACTTCCGCGGGTCCTGGAGTTCGAGTCGTAGCTGCCAGCTGGTACCTCCGTCGGGCTTCCCCCGACTTTCCGGTACGTCTTTCTTTTCTGTCGACTGTACTTGGTAGACTTGCTGTCTTTCCTTTGGACTTGACTCTGGGTATATAATTGTCTAAAATCTATTAATAATAAATAGTAATTTTATTTCTGCTACTTTAGCAAACCGATCTAATGAAATTTAATTACTTGCTGCTATATCTGTCAGTTCAATGTACTACACGACAATCCTTTTTCCCTTCGGAGCTTTACCGCTCTTGGGAGGCCTCGCGGGTTCCATGTGGTATCAGGTGTATTCGGTAGTCTTACCGGGTATATCTGGTATCCGAATCCGGGTCGTCACAGTTGGTATCAGAGCATTGTTGTGTGAAGTACATGGGAATCTCAGATATACAGTGTCCAGAGTCGCTAAGTCCAGTACAGTCTTCAGCTGGCGTTAGGTTTCCTGATTTCGTTTCTTGTCATCGTGGGTCTTTTCTTGGTAAGCTGCCCGATGCATGACTCGTTCCCCTGTAGTCGTGTGTCCAGCTGCTGTCATGCCTTGAGGTGACCCTGCTTGCAGTGGTATTCCGTGGTTCTGTGTCCTGTGCGGAGCCGAATCCTGCAAGTGCTGCTGTTGTTGTTTTTGTAAGTGCTGTTTCTCTATGATTTTGTCTGTTTATCGGTGCTGTTGTTTTGCTGTCGCTTCTCCGTGAATCTGTCGTTGGTGTCCTGTGTGCCAGGTGTTCCTGTCACCTTTGGCACTGGAGCCGGTGATGTGGTCAGGCTGTCAGCTGAGAGGGATGTGTTTCCTTGTTTAAGCTGCTCCCTGATGTGTCGGTCGTTTTGTTTCTTGGTGTCTGTTCGTTTCGTAGCTAGGTTGTTGGGTTGTTCTTCCCTGCTTACCCTTGCTAGTCCTTAAATTTCGAGGATGAAATTTCTTAAAGGAGGAGAGGATGTAATGACTTGGATCTTTATTAGGTCTTTCGGATCCTTTTTGGAGAGTTTCGGATCGCTTTTGTAGCTCCCAAGTTGAGTTTTACGATCTGTGTGGGTTTTTCTCTCGTACTAGTTACAGAACCCTGCGGTGAGTTTATTTCTCAATTCATCGACTCGTGGACGATACAGCGGCGATGTACTCTTCGAGCTGATCGTTTTGACTATTTTTGTGTATTTTTCTGAGTCCGGGCCAAAAATAGATTTTTCAGAAATTAGAAAATTTCCTAATTTCTTTCTATAAATTCAATTCCACTATCTCTCCTGCTCATTTTCAACTTCACGCTATCTCACTCTGTTCTCTCCCGTCTCTGGTCCGTTCGGCGCGGGGCGCGCACCGTTGCGGAGCTGGCTGAGGCGTGGACGTGCTCGAGTGATCGGTTCGCGGGAAGGAGCAGCGGATGGAGCGTGGCGGGCGCGATCCCTCGGTGGATTCGAGAGGGCGTCGTTCGTGATTCGGTGGTTTTCGGCATGGTTTAGTCGCTTCGGCGCTCAGTTTCTTCGGTGGAGGTAGGGAGATGGACCGCCACTTCGTTCTGCACGTTTTCCCTGCTTCCGTGCATAGTTTGGTGCTCGATCGGGGGAGATCGGGCCGGTTTAGTGAAAACCGTAGTTTTTGGGGTTTTCAGGGTTCGCCGGAAAACGGCAACCATTCTTGGTCTAGTTAGTATCAAAATGACCGCTCGGATGTTTGGATCCCATTCATGTTAATTTCGCGTCGATCGGTCGTCATTCGAGGCCGGTAGGAGTCCGAGAACCTCGGTGACTCGTTTAGGGTCGATTTGTCTAAATCGCCCCGATCTCGCGATTCAATGCGTGCATGTGGACTTTTTAGCTTCCAGAAGTTATTTTTCGTCGTTTAGCTCTGTTTCCCCTGCGCTTCGGCGTGAATGGGGCGTGGAACGGGCCGATTCGGCCTTCCCCTTGTTTTTCCCGTCGTTCTCGGTTTTCCAAAATGAACGCGGTCCACCAGTAACCACGTTTATTAGTCGCGGTCTTATGAGAACCACTTTTACCTGGTCAAGAGAGTCGGCAAGAGTCGCGGCCTTGCGACAGACCGCTTTAGGCTAGTCGCGGTCTTCAGGCGACCGTGACTGTCGGGTCGCGGTCTTCAGGTGACCGTTATCATCATTTTTGCCTCTGGATAGTCGCGGTCACGAGGTGACCGTGACTGTCTAGTCGCGGTCCTGAGATGACCGTGACTGTGTAGTCGCGGTCACTAGGTGACCGTGACTTGTAACGTGTTTCGATTGCGTGGAATTGGCCTCCGGTCGACCCGGTTGTGATCCAACGGTTGACCTTCGGCCTCGAGAGTGTCTCGGGACACACCATGGGTTCCGTGCCCGTGTTTTAGGTGATGTTAGGGGCTATTTAGAGGTAGATTCGTGGCGTGTCTGTGTGTGTGCCTGTCTATGTTAGGGTGGTGTCTGTCGTTCCCGTGGTCTGGCCGCTTTCCCCGTGGGTGTCGGTTGACATTCCTATGAAGGCTAAGGCTACGTTTTCGAGTCTGTCAGTAGCTTCTTGTGCTGCCTACGGTGTTTGAGGTACGGGTGACAGTGCATGTTCGACTGTCTGTACTTCAGCTCCGTGTTTCATGATCTCCTCGTGTCGTTGCCTTTCGTCACAGACGCTTTGTGACAGCTCGTGGAGCGGGGCACTTTCCGATATACGGTATGTAAGCTAGTTTCGTCGGCTCCTGCGGTTACCGTAGCGTCCTACGGGGGGAGAAAACTAGCTAGAGGCCTGGCTCTAGGCAGGAGCCAGTGTGTGCACACGTGGTCAGGGGCTGAGGACTGACGCCAACGGGCGTGACCCTGACTAGTACTTGTACTTGTGTTTCCGCATGGGTCTGCGACTCGGCCGGGTTCGCGTAGGCCGTGATCGGTGGGTAGTCGAGACACTTGTGGGGTTTGTCGTGACCTATCCGGGTTGGCCTTTCCGTGGCTACACTCGAGGTCTGTATCCTGTTTTGTGCACGACACTCCGGTCGTGTTGTCTGTGCCTGTCTAGGTCTTTTCTAGGCCTTCTTTTGCATGCCTGTTGTAGGTGTAGGTTGGGGTGTTTTGTTTGACTTTTTCCCTTTTCCTTGCTGCTCCCTACTCCTCTTTCCCTTTCTAGGCTTGCTTGCATGTTCGGGTTATTCCCCTCGTCCTTACTTGTTCCCTACTCCTGCTTCCCTTTCTTTTACAGCTTTCTAGTGCTGTTCCTCGCTGTTGTTCCTGTTGTTCTGTGTTACTGTGTGTTTTTCAGTGGGGATCCGCGTGACCCCTACTGAGCCAGTGACACGAGGCTCACCCCTGCTTTTCAGGTGTGGTGATGTGTTCGTTCTACTTCCGCGGGTCCTGGAGTTCGAGTCGTAGCTGCCAGCTGGTACCTCCGTCGGGCTTCCCCCGACTTTTCGGTACGTCTTTCTTTTCTGTCGACTGTACTTGGTAGACTTGCTGTCTTTCCTTTGGACTTGACTCTGGGTATATAATTGTCTAAAATCTATTAATAATAAATAGTAATTTTATTTCAGCTACTTTAGCAAACCGATCTAATGAAATTTAATTACTTGCTGCTATATCTGTCAGTTCAATGTACTATACGACAATCCTTTTTCCCTTCGGAGCTTTACCGCTCTTGGGAGGCCTCGCGGGTTCCATGTGGTATCAGATGTATTCGGTAGTCTTACCGGGTATATCTGGTATCTGGAATCCGGGTCGCCACATCCATCATGAGCATGTTGCATGTTTCAATTGGATTTCACTCAGCCAATAGAGAATGAAATAGTATTCATTTCAACTTATTTAGCTAGCAAGACCCCCTTTGACAAAAACATGAATCTCGAAAAACTTTAGTGAAAGTGCAATGTTTCTCTTATGACATGGGGCAAGCTAACAATGAGCAAATAATAGCATTAGAAAATTCTTTCAAGGCCAAACAATCGATTTCTTCCAGTTCTGGTACAAGGCGAAGAACTTTGGTCCAAAGACCAACTCACGCATAGTGATTGTTTCCAGGTGAAGATAATCCACCTTTTCACTACTCAGTATTTGATATACCAGATACTCAATTAAGCTTAAATGAGCTTAAGCAATCAGATTAAAGGATGTTCAAAGGTCAACATAAAGTTCAAGATTTTCAATTTGATTCAACCAATTCATCACAACATGCTAGAATGACAAGGTTGAGTTACCTTAATGACAATTCAAGTTTTAGAGTCAATACCTTGTCACTTGAGTGTGTCACCAAGTGATAAAGATGGCCATTGCATGAATTGACAAGGTTGAGTTACCTTAGTTCAGAAGACAAGTTGGAAGCCTTCAATCACTAAAATCACCAACCTCACGAAGGTTGATATTTCAGCTTTTACTTTCTTACCTTTGCCTTTAGAATCAATTTTCTTCCAAGCCTTTCACCTGCAATCCAAAGAAGAATGAAATTCAGTTTACTCATGAGAGTATTTTAAAGTCTTCTTGCACAATCCCTGTAAAATCTTCACAAAAGACATTATCAGTAGCTCAGAAATGATATCATCCAGATGTACTTGAGCAACTAAGAAGTCTTTTACCTGATTTTCCTTGTGAGAGGTGTTTGATCAACCTTACCTATTTAACCATTCTCAATCAAAAAGATGCGAGCCTTTCATACCATGCCTTGGGTACTTGCTTTAGCACGAGCAAGGACTTTCACCAGCTTGTGCTTGAGTCGATATTGGATGTTGTTCAAGTTCTGGTATCCCATCTCATGGTGGCAATTGAGAATGTTCTCATCATTTTTCATCCTTGCAAGGTATATCTTTAGCTGATTCAAGCCTGACTATGGATGGCCAGCATCATTTGGACTTGGGGAGTGTAATCTGCATCCAATGACAAGATGACTTAAGTTGTCAATTTCGATTCAAATTTATTGACAATGGCATGACAAATTATTTTAACAACCAACATCCCCTAGACACCTCTAGATGCAATGCATGACTCATGCATGAACCTAAATATTAAGCCCATATGACGAAAGTGATTTCTCCCCCTTAGTGTGTGTATGAATGTGATATGCTCAGTAAAGATCCAATGGCATATGCAGCCTTTTGAGTAAATGACTCATAGTACCAGGCAGAGAACTTAGATCCGAAGATCATCTTATGCGTAGTGATAGCTTTCAGACAGGCGTAACATGCCCTTCCACATGTCACCATTTGATATACTATGTAGTCGAGGATTATGAAGGTAGGAGGATTACTATGTATTATGACATGAATTCACAATGTTCAACTTATGCAAGACAGTACGTGAAAGGGTGTATGCAAACATGAGGGTGTATGCAAACTCAACGTATGTAGTGAAATTTATTGACAGTTTCAAAGCTCCACTTCAACAAGATGTTATATGAAGATGATATGCACAAGTGTATGCAACTATCTATGGATGGAATGCATGTACAGACATGTGCATTATCACAAGATAATTCAGCACAATATGAATCAAACCATGACATAATTACTGAAGAGAGTGAGAGGGATATCACCTGAGTTTCTAAATTTCAATTTTGAATTTTCTTTTAACCTGATTTATGCCACTTGTGTGCCTTACCTTCTTGATGAAAGAAGATTTCATGCTTTACATTCCCAAGGCACACTTACAAAATAAATTTCTCATTTGGCATTCTTAGGTACCCAAATCATCTTGGGTCCTTGTGGATTAGCAGCAACATGGGCATGTGGTTTCCAACTTTTGACAGCATTCAAATCATCATTTTTCTTTAGAAAATAATCATGCTTAACAATCCCAGATTTTCCAAAGTGATGGAGGGAAGCACGTGGCATCACATTTTTCCTTCTCATTGGTTCTACTGATTTGTGTGTGTGAACATGATGTGTTGAGTGAGAGTACTTTCTCTTCAACAGTAACCAGCAATGTGAAGTTGTATGACCCCTTTTACCACAGTGATTGCAATGTACGGAAGATTTTGTGGTAAAAACTTTCTTTGCATTTTTCAAAACAGCTTGGTTTCCACATACTTTCAAGTCATCATTCTTCATAATGAAACAATCATGCATGACATGTCTAGATTTACCACAGTAAAAATATGAGAGTTTCTTTCTATGTGGTTGTGTGTGTGTGGCAGAAGTATGTTTAATATGCATGGGTGTGCTAGTAGCATTTTTAGATTTTTGATGCAAATTGACTTTCTTTGTGGATGCATGTGTGTGTGCAACATGATTTTTCTTTTTCAGATTTTCATTAGATGTGCTGGCTATGTTTGAATTGTGCACAAGAGATGTATAAACTTTATTTTCAAACCTCTTTTTATTCACGGGATTAAAGCACAGCCCTTCCCTTTGAAAATTCACTTTCATCCCTAACAATTTGTCCAAATTTTCTTGACCATTTATAAATCTAGACAACGAATCATTCAAGTCAAGAATTTCAGATTGAAGAGCTGAAATTTACAATTCAGAATTGGCAAGTTCTTCTTCACAAGTAGAAAGACTAATATTCAACATGGCATTGGTAGTCTTAAGGCATTCTACTTCTTGCCTAAGGGCATCCACATTTTCACATTCTCTAACAATCACATATTTTCCTTTTTCAAGGGACAATAACCTTTCAGAAATGGCCTTGTTCAATTCCTTCAGTTTCTCATTTTCTTTAACAAGCTTTTCATCATGAATCAGTTCATTTATCAAGGTTTGATCATCGGCCACTGAATTTAGCTTGCCCTTCAATTCTTTATTCTCACTTCTTAAGAAGCTGATTTGATCTTTATGAAATTCAATGTCGAACACATGAGTCTCAATCATTTCCTCTAAACGAGAGCATTTCTTACATGAGCAAACACAGTTTTGTTCAACACTTTTTCTCAATTTCTTATTTTCAGATTTTAACTTCTTGTATCTTTCAGCAAGATCATCATATGCAATCAACAAATCTTCATAGCTAACTTCATCTTCATCATCAGAATCAGAGTTTACCTTTGAGCTCGATCCACTTGGCTGATCACTCCCTTGTTCGCTCGAGCCTACCACAAGGCATTGGTCTTCATGCTCTTCCCGGACTTTGGTTAAACCATCCAAGATATCCTTCGCGGACCTACAATGAGAGACAAAGGGAAAGTGATTAGTATTGACTGCAGTCGTAAATAACTTCAAGACTAAACAATTTTGATCATGTTTAAACTTTTGATTTGTAGTCCAGACATTTTTGTCTTTAGGCAATTCATAAGGACCATGTGAGATAAGCTTCCATAGCTTAGGGTTGTTTGAATTGACTAGACTACACATCCTTCCTAACTACACATCGAAATTGCAACCATCAAACACGGGTGGAGAGTTTAAGGTGTACATCATGGTAGCCATTGATCTGGATCACTCTAGATCGTTAGATCTATAAGAATTAGAGCCCTTGCTCTGATACCAATTGAAGTTCTGCGATCAATGACATCCAAGAGGGGGGTGAATTGGGTGTTTACAAATTTTAAGGAAACTTTTGGCCTTTTCAAAATATGTGATACAATGTTAATCAAGAGGTTCAAAACTGTTTGTTCACAAATTGCATTTATCAAACTGAATTGGATGATGATATAGATTATGCAAGATATGCGAGGATAAATCCAGAATCGCAATTATACTAACACTCACGTAGAATGGAGGTAGAAGAAAAGGACCAAACCACATAATACAAAACACAATGCACAGCCGTTTTTAAGGTGATTCGGATTCAACGACGGCAATCCTACGTCCACCCCTCACCAAACTCGGTGAGGCTTCACTCGGGGGTAAATCCCCAAATGGAGACGACGCTCCAAACACACACGCAGGACGACACCTGCCCAAACACATAGGGACGTGCCCCAACACACACACACACACACACGGATACGAGGTCTCCAACACGATCCAACAAGGGGATCACCAACATAAACACCCGCTGCCACAAGTGCAGCAATCCACACACACGAGACAGAACGGATCTAAAAGACCCCCACACACACAAATGCAGATCTAGGAAGATCCATGCACACACACGAATCAAATACGACACACACACACACGACCATGGATCCAACAATGATCCACACACACACAAGTTCTTGC
The DNA here is from genome assembly GCA_022559845.1 of Amorphophallus konjac. Taxonomy (NCBI): domain Eukaryota; kingdom Viridiplantae; phylum Streptophyta; class Magnoliopsida; order Alismatales; family Araceae; genus Amorphophallus; species Amorphophallus konjac. The sequence continues at coordinate 80,550,256 of CM040126.1, read as the reverse complement.
AGTTTATGATGAACACAATTACAACATCCAAAACATAAAGATGATGAGGCTTAGTTTAGAAAACTCCTGATTTGGGTTCCTTTTGAATGTATGATGCAGATCTTGCGTTGATTCTTTCTTTGCTTGAATGGCTTTGGATGGGTTGTGAAAACCTTGTTCTTTCTCCCTTTGATAGTCTTCCCTTGATCTCTTGCTTGCTTACTTGCTTCTTCTCTTCTTCCTCCTTGGACGGTCTCCCCTTGATCTTCCTTGAATGCTTGCTTGCTTCTTCACTCCCTTGGAGGTTGCTAGCTTCAGATTTGACTTCAAACACCTTGGAGATGGATGAAGATCTTGCTGCACGAGGTATTGTTCACGGAGCTACAGTACCCTCTCCTTCCTCCTTGGATAGCCTCCTCTTGATCTCACTTGAAGCCCTCTTGGGTGGTTAGGGTTATTGGCTCCAATGAGATGTTTTATAACCTTTGAATGGTCCATGGACAACATCCAGACCAGATCCACAAATCCCTCCTAGATTGGGGGCAGTGGGATTAAAGAAATGGGTGAAAGATTCCTCTCCACGAGCTTGAAATTGAAGTCAACAAAAGGGGGCTCGGGGCTGGCGGTCGACCGGAAGGTATGGGGCGGTCGACTGGAACCTGCTGCAGCCAGAATTTTTAGGCTCTGGCAAAATCGGTCGATCGGCCCTATAGTGGCGGTCGACCGAAACCTGTTAAATCTCCATCTTTTTGGTTCTGGGAGAACCGGTCAACCGGACGCCTAGGGGCGGTCGACCGCTACCTGTAAAGATTGGAATTTTTAGGCTCTAGCAAATCTGGTCGACCGGCCAAGATGTGTTGGTCGACCGGAAACACCTATACCTGCAAAAATGAAGTGTTAGTTCAAAGAAACATGTCCATAATTCAAGGGCTTCATGTCCATATCAAATCCATGCATTTTGGGATTGGATTCACTTGGTTTATGCATTTAAAACGTCTAAACCATTTGAGCATTTCTAAATTTTGTTCCGGGGGCTCCGCCCCCAGAAACCCCCGCAAGGGGCGCTGTCCCCTTGACCCCCACGACCTGACAGGGCAGGTCGATCCCCGCGACCTGACCGCGTAGGTCGATCCGCGGGCGAGGGCGCACGATGGCCAGAAGGGTTTCATGTTTGATATGCATGAATGAGGTGTATTAAGGAGAGGTATATGAGATACACATGGCGAGATCGATGCTAAGACAAGGTAAGAGTCTCACCAATGGTTCTTGACAGTAAATGACATATACCACCTATTTTGGATTGTAAAGGAGCAGGGTGCTTATCCACACGTTTGGTTCACCAGGTGACTGCCATGAGTTTAATCCTGCAAGCAAGATAGTCATGGTTAATACCATGCTTGTTCACATTAAAGAGGTTATGAAACCTCTTGTCTCTTGTAAAACCAACATATGCAAACCAAGGATCAAGACTATGTAACCGTTCCCATTTGCCATCTCAACCATACATAGATAACAAGAGCATGAGCAATCAACCACAAGTTTAGTTATCACCACTTAATCACACATTAAGTTTAGTTATCATCAAAACCATAACTTAACAATCACAACAATCATCAAAACCATAACTCAACAACTCATATATTTCCATTCGTGTTAGAACAATCAGGACATACATCGGACCGATATTTAAGATATTGGACGCCTAAACCCGAGTTCTTTGGTTTTCAACTTAACTTAATTTCTAAATGAGATATTTGAGTGCCGAACTCAAACCAAAAATTTGATTTGGATTTCATCAGCTCCCACGGATCACTCATACAATTCCAATCGTGTAGGAACAATTGGGACCTCCATCGGATCGATATTTAAGATATTAGGCCCCCGAACCCGAGTTCTTTAGTTGTCAATTGAAGTTAATTTCTCAATTAAAAATTTGAGCACCAAGCCCAAATCGAAAATCTGATTTGGATTCCGTTAGCTCTCACGGGTCACTCATATATTTTCGGTCGTGTTGGAACAATCGGAAAATCCATCGCAACGATATTTATGATATTGGGCTCCCAAACCTAAGTTCTTTGATTTTCAACTTAACTTAATTTCTAAATGGAATATTTGAGCGCCGACCTCAAATCAGAAATTCGATTTAGATTCCGTCAGCTCCCACAGGTCACTCATACAATTCCAGTCATGTTGGAATGATCGGGACATCTATCGGACAGATATTTAAGATATTGGGCTCCCGAACCTGAGTTCTTTAGTTTTCGATTGAAGTTAATTTCTTAATGAAAGATTTGAGCATCAAGCCCAAACCGAAAATCTGATTTGAATTCCGTCAGCTCCCACGGGTCACTCATACATTTCTGGTCATGTTGGAACAACCGAGACATCCATCGGACCAATATTTAAGATATTGGGCCCCTCGAACCCGAGTTCTTTGGTTTTCAACTTAACTTAATTTCTAAATGGGATATTTGAGCGCTGAGCCGAAATCGGGAATCCGATTTGGATTTCGTCAGCTCCCATAGGTCACTCATACAATACCAGTCATGGTCGATCAAGCAAGCCATCCATCGGATCGATATTTAAGATATTGGGCCCCTGAACCCCAGTTCTTTAGTTTTCAGCTAGAGTTAATTCTAAATGAGAGATATGAGTGTTAAGCCCAAATTGGGAATTCGATTTGGATTTTGTCAACTCCCACGGGTCACTCATATATTTCTGGTCATGTTGGAATAATCAGGATGTCCATCGGATCGATATTTAAGATATTGGGCCCCCAAACCCAAGTTCTTTGGTTTTCAACTTAACTTAATTTATAAATGGGATATTTGAGCGCCAAGCCCAAACCGAAAATCTGATTTAGATTCCGTCAACTCCCATGGGTCACCCATACAATTCCAGTCATGTTGGAATAATCGGGACGTCCATCAAACCGATATTTAAGATATTGGGCCCTCGAACCTGAGTTTCTTAGTTTTCAATTGAAGTTAATTTCTCAATCAAAAATTTGAGCGCCAAGACCAAACCGAAAATCCAATTTGAATTTCGTCAGCTCCCACGGGTCACTCATAAATTTCTGGTCGTGTTGGAATAATCGGGACGTCCATCGAACTGATATTTAAGATATTTGGCCCCCAAACCTGAGTTCTTTGGTTTTCAACTTAACTTAATTTCTAAATGGGATATTTGAGCGTCGAGCCCAAACCGAGAATCTGATTTGGATTCTGTCAGCTCCCACGGGTCACTAATACAATCTCAGTCGTGTTGGAACAATCAGGATGTCCATCGGACCGATATTTAAGATATTGGGTCCCCGAACCCGAGTTCTTTAATTTTCAACTAAAGTTAATTTCGAAATGGCAGATATGAGCGTCAAGCCCAAACTAGGAATCCGATTTAGATTCCGTCAGCTCCCACAGCTCACTCATATATTTCCGGTTGTGTTGGAATAATTCGGACATCCATCGGACTGACATTTAAGATATTGGGCCCCCAAACTTGAGTTCTTTGGTTTTTAACTTAACTTAATTTCTAAATGGGATATTTGAGCGTCAAGTCCAAACCAAAAATCCAATTTGCATTCCATCACCTCCCATGGGTCACTCATACAATTTTAGTCATGTTGGAAAAATCAGGACGTCAATCGGACCGATATTTAAGATTTTGGGCGCCCGAACCCAAGTTCTTTAGTTTTCAATTGAAGTTAATTTCTCAATCAAAGATTTGAGCGCCAAGCCCAAACCAGAAATCTGATTTGAATTCCGTCAGCTCCCACAGCTCACTCATACATTTTTGGTCATGTTGGAACAATCGGGACATCCATCGGATCGATATTTAAGATATTGGACCCCCAAACCCGAGTTCTTTGGTTTTCAACTTAACTTAATTTCTAAATGGGATATTTGAGTGTCATGCCCAAACTAGGAATCCGATTTGAATTCTGTCAGCTCCCACGGGTCACTCATATAATTCCAGTCGTGTTGGAATAATCAGGATGACCATTGGATTGATATTTAAGATATTGGGTCCTCGAAATTGAGTTCTTTAGTTTTCAAGTGAAGTTAATTTCTAAATGGGAGATATGTGCGTCAAGCCCAAGCCGAGAATCTGATTTAGATTCCGTCAGCTCCCATGGGTCACTCATATATTTCTAGTCGTGTTGGAAAAATCGGGATCTCCATCGGACAGATATTTTAAGATATTGGGCCCCTAAACCCGAGTTCTTAAGTTTTCAATTGCAGTGAATTCCTAAATAGGAGATATGAGCGTCAAGCCCAAACCGGAAATCTGATTTGGATTCTGTCAACTCCCATGGGTCACTCATATATTTCCAGTCATGTTGGAACAATCGGGGCATCCATCGGACCGATATTTAAGATATTGGGCCCCTAAACTCGAGTTCTTTGGTTTTCAACTTAACCTAATTTCTAAATGGGATATTTGAGCGTCGAACCCAAATCGGTAATCCAATTTGCATCCTGTCAGAGAGGAAAAAATAGATTAATTCATTCACCCTCTCAATTTAGGGTCTTAAACTAATTACATGATATTTAAGATATTGGGTCCTCGAACTCACGTTCTTTGGTTTTCTACTTAACTTACTTTATAAATGTGTAACACATACAAGTAATTGATAATTCTATACTTTTGAATTCTAGATAAGAGTATTATTTCTAAATTGTAACCAATGGTGTAGTCACATGAGAAGGATGTGTTGAGGTTGACGATGAAGGATGGTGAGAAGGCACGCGAAATGAACTGAAGTACGAGGACATGACTCTCATCATTATGTTGTCCACCATCTCGGAGATCTGCGTGTGTAGTGACTGCCCCAGTTGCGTCTGCACCGTCTATGTGATCTACGTCTGTAGTCTATCTATGATCTGCGTCTGCAACGTCTCTGTGATCTCCGTCCATAGCGACTGCACCACCTGCGCCTGCACTGTCTCCGTGACCTCTGACCGTAGTCTCTGCGCCAGCTGCTCCACCATGTGTTCGAGGTGGGCCTCGGAGTCGGCTGACGTAGTGGCACCGAACATGCTGCTGGTCAGTACTAAGCACAAACCATGGGAAGATGGGATCACCAGGCTAGTATCCAAGCTCTCCCCAAAGCCATACACCTAACCTTTCTTCGGTGGGCTAGCTGTCTCTATCTACGCCTCATGATCTATGTCCGGTTGCGCGTCGATGTCCTCCCCGTACCTCTCCGTCAGCTTGCTCGCGTATGCCTCTTACAAATTGAAAATAATAATAATCAAGCATATTTCAAATGAAATAAATTAGATTTGTAAATAAACTTACCACCACCTCCTTTGATTTCATGGAGACATATTGTTCTGCCCCCTTCTTCTTATGTGTTCTGTCGAACACCTCCCGGTACTTAGGTATACAGCTGAGATTTTCTTCCTGTTTTACAAATTACGTAAAAGAAATACTTTAGAAATTATGATCAAATGTAAAGTAAGAATATTAGCAATATTACTTACCAATCTCCTTTTTTGGGTTGCGAAGCTAATAGACCCGCTTGTATGTACATTTCCCTCGAGTGCTTTTGCACGATTTTCTCTCCCGGCATGTAACCTCCGTCTCCACTCATCAGTGTTCCATTTGTCACATAAACTTCTCCAAACCTCCTCCCTCATCCAAGAGGGGCAATGCTCCTTCCAAACAATTAGATCATTTGAGCCCTCGATTGCTTTTTTTACCTGGGCTTGGGCTCTATTCAAAGTATCGCTCATTCTTTTTTTGGCAACGTGCTCCTATACACGTCACGCTACAGCCTCGTCAACGGCACGGCTAAATCGATACTTCGCCTGCAAAAAATATGGTTATATATTAAACTTATATCATTATATTCAAATGAAAAGTTGAACATTGCATACCATGAACCGGTTGAACATTGCGTCCTGCACGTCGACCGGCATATCCTTCCATTGAAGGACCCCCTCAGGAACAAATCATTTAAGTAGATCGAAAATAAATCGGGCCGCATGCTCCGAGCTAGGACCAAATGTCTTCCTACATTTACAAATCATATACATAGTGGTAGTTACAATTATGATGGATAGATAACGAATGCAAACCCTTGGAAGATACTTACTCCCTCTAAGCATGATCAACATAGATCACCTCACGACCGTCATCAGCGCATGCACTACTAGCATTTCCCACAGGGACAAACGGTGCAGGTACATCATCGTGCCCTAGAAGTAAAGTACATGTGAAAATGATCACTATATAGTATTTATATTTTGCGTATTTACAAAACTATTGAATTACAATCAGATTGAATGAATAAATACCCGAATGGCTAGACGAGGGCGATTGTATGGTGGCAATCTTGAAGAGCCTCTCCCACCTGAATGATGTAAGCATACATATTCTCATGAAACATATACAACAGGAAACTATAATATATAGACATACCTGCCCCCGAAGTCATCGCCGGTACATGGGAGCCTCCAGATCCCCTTAAATCTCAAAATAACTCACTCTATTCTCTCTCTCTCTTTTTTTTTGAAACGAACTCAAATTGGAAATTACTTGGGAAAGGGGTGCCCATGGTGCACGAGAAAATAAGAGGTAAAAAACAAATGTGATGTGTGGAGCACCAAGGAGGGGCACACGTGGGTGCCAAAGGGAGGGGCACACGCAGGTGCCAATGGAGGGGGAAATCCTTCCAAAAAGAGTCTCTATTGATGCAGAAAGCAAATCCCAAACGAATCCAAACATTAAAAGAAGGAAAGAAACAACTAGAGTCTATCTACAATACGGAAGCAAATAGCGACTGACCTAGAAGCCGTTATTTAAATGGCTTCCATCCACAAAGGCGCAGATTTGGAGATTATAATAAGGAAAGGGGAAATTTGACTAAAAATGTGACAAAATTGGCATCCTTCTAGAAGGGTGCTCATTGAATTGGCGTCACTCCACAAAGGCGCTATCTCTATAGAATTTCTAGAAAACCCATTTTTAATCAAAATTAAATCCCCCAAATAAAGCAAGGAAATCCTCAAATCTAAGACTTTGGCGAAATCCTCAAATCTAAGACTTTGGCATTGATGCTAATTAAATGAGCGTCCTTCCAAAGAGATGCTATTCCTTGAAAATGGCGTCAGCCAACTAGACGTGAATTCCAAAAATATTAAAAAATTTAAAAAATAACAAAATCACTCTAATAAATAAATAATGAGAGTTACTTTGGGGCATTATGGTGCAACATGAGATTTACCCAATGAGGTGTCAATTTTAGCGTGTCTACATACTGAGCTGGGGATTTGGAATCACTACACGTCAGTGAGGCATCTTCAAGCCAACGAACTAGTGGAGAATGTGAACTGGACTCTTCTGCAAGGCATCGGGACCAGATTATAATAGGCCAACAAATCTTGGGTGGAAGCGGTGCCCAGTGTTCTATGGGCACACCGCATTACTACTTGGGCTGCCACAGGTGAAACTCCTTTCAACTTGACTTATGGAGCAGAGGCAGTGATCCCTATGGAGATTTCTAATCCTACTCTCAAAGTGGCACAGTTCGAAGAAGTACACAACAACCAAGCTCTATGGGAGAACTTGGATCTATTGTCCGAGGATAGAGTGAGCTCGAGCATGATTGATCACCTATCAGTAGTGGTTGACTCAGTACTACAATGCTCAGGTCAAGGAACATCTCTTCTTCCCTGGTGATTTGGTTCTTCGATGTACCAATGTAGCAGACCCGCAATTAGCGGCGGGCAAGTTGGCACCCAATTGAGAATGCCGATATAGAATCACGAAAGTGCTCGGTAAGGGAGCATATAAACTCACCGTGTTAGACAGTCGAGAAGTGCCTCACACCTAGAATTTTGTAAAACTAAGAGCCTATTATCAATAGAATGTCTATATTGTTCCTTATGGTTTGCTTATGGGGACAACACATTTGTCGTAATGGCATGGGGGCATTATGCTTCTAAGAGTGTGGCCAACTAGTCCACTCCTAACTTGAGATGTAACCAACTGGCCCCTCGAACCAACGGATCCTAGTTCTATACCCGTCGGAAGGGCCAACCAGTCACTAGCCATAGTTGGCAAAACAGCCTCCGCATGACGAGAGGCCAACTAGTCCCCTCATAACTAGAGAGGTGACCAATGAGCCTCTCAGAGCGACAGCACCCAGATCAATATCTAACAGAGGGCCCAACTAGCCGCTCGCTAGAGTCGGCCAACCAGACATGTATGACCCGTCTGACTAAAAGTCATGGCTAGGGCCAACTAATAAACCTGGAAGGTGAGATTAATCAGCCCTAGCATAAAGACCTACCCCTCAAGTCTCCTAAATGATACTCCATGCTACCTGTCAGAAAGAACACACACGGCAATTACACAAAAGAGGAACAGGAGAAAGGGGAAAGATACATAATGCCCAATGATGGGCATGAATGAGCAAGGCCTGCTCACCTCAAACTGGGGAAACTAGGGGGAAGAGGGCCTTGACTTGTCAAATTTAGGCCCGCCTAGGTCAGGAGAAATGTTCAGCGCTCTCTTGATGTCATACAACCTGTGGAGCTTGTTCAGGGCAGCCTTTAACCCAACGATATCCAGTCCGAAAAGCTTTCAACTGGGCATCCATCATGAGGCTTGGAGAAACCACATCCGAGGATGAGCCGAAGACGGGTGGAGCAGAAGACTCCACACGTAGAGGTGGACAATTGGATGACTCATCTCAGACGTCGGAGGAGTATTCGGACTCTCGGTGCGACATCGCTAGGTAGGGGAAGACTTCCTCCTGTGGATGAACTGGGAGATAGCTCTACTTCTTCAACCAAAGCTCCCACCACCGCCCTTATTTATGGCGAGGCAGCATCCCCCCGATGGTCACGAGCGGCCCCCTTAATCATCGTCAACTGATGCGACGGTTCAGGAAGGCGAGTCGTCCAAAAAGCACAGGTGATACTCCCAATACGACAATTTTGGAAGGTGATTCATTCAAAAACCGTGCTAGTCCTTCAAGATCTAGAGAGATCCAGAGGTTTATGAGGTTGCGTACTAACCCTGATCAAATGAGGGGATCTACCTTCTCAGGCTATGAGCATACGAATATACAACCAATGCCTAAGACAACTCATTAGGTAAAATAGAATCTCTCATTGATATTGTGAGAAGCCAATTATAAAAAGTCTCTGTAGTGTTCAGAGAGTAGTGGCTGGAGCACCCTTCAAGGGACAGGCTCCACACATATAATAAAAAAAAGAGGAAGAACATAACTAGCAGTGGAGGCATCTTCACTCCTTGGCGGGACTCCTACACTTGGCACCTGAAGGAGAAGGAGCCAGAAGGGTTACGCCGAGTGCTAGGGGGCTATCCGACACAACCACTAATACTCCCTTCAAACTAGTGGAGGCACTTTCATTCTTGGGAGCCTCCATGGAGTGCCCATCCTACTCGGCAGGTGCTCCATCTTCCTTGGCACCCGCCAGCGTTGTCTTCTCTTCCCCATCGAAGTTGAAAGGAGGCTATAAGTCAAGGAGCCCAGCGTTATCAGTGAATTTGGCCACGGCCTCCAGGGTAGCTGCCCAACCCTTCTGGAACCCAAGGTTCTTGGCTGGCTCATATATGGAGTAGGCCAGCTCATTGAGTCCGTCCTAGAACTCCTTTGATGCCTTGAACCGGTCCACTGTCGTATCCTCGCCACCTCCGCTATGCTCCTCGCCACTTCCAGTTGGCCCCGAGCCATGGCCACCACCTGCGAGGGCCAAGGGGCCACTGTGGACGCACTTATTTTCACTTGTTATGTTTTTTTGTTTTGTTCGTTTATTAAGTGCGTGGGTGTGCCAGTCATAGAGTGACGATTCATTGTGCGCTCGATCTGACTAATCAGACGATTGTGTGGTTCGGGTCGGGACTAAGACCCGTTGTGCCATGAAGGTCACAACGTCATTTACATCCCCTCGGAGAGGGGAATACCCTTGATTAATTGCCAGAAATAAGGGCTCCACGGCCGAAAGAAATACTAATTAATGCAGGGAGGAAACGACCGTCGGGCTATGCGGTGAGCCCGAGATGAGGGCATGAGTACTCAGATTATGTCGGTCGCCGATGGACCATTCCATATTTGGACAACAGTTCATTCGGAAAATAAGACGGTAACAGAGGACGAATCCGTGCGAATGTCTGCTGAGGGACGGCAATTTTAATACAAGGAGGAAGGTCAGATCCCGGCGAGGGAGGGGATCCTGATGAGGTATTGGCCCGAGGTAAGGCCGAGCGGTCACCATGACGAGAGAGAGAACTCCCGAGGGTGAAGCCCGGCTTACAAGAGCATCATTAACGTTCCCGGGTTCGGAATCCAAGAAGGAGAGACGGGGACCATGCCGTTATGTTCGTGGGTTATCTTGAGTAACATGTATCATTATCGCTTGTTTATTAGTGTTACTCCCTTTTGTTATCCTCTTTGCGCTCATTGTTTGATTGGGGCCATCCCCCCTTTTTGTCTTATCATTATTATTATTACTTATTGTCCCTTTTATTGTGATTTTCATTATATCTATATATTTATTGGAGCGACGATGGAGTGTACCACAGGGGAATTAGGGAGTGTGTTGCTAGAGGGCCAAGGGGAGTGTACCGCTGAAGCCCTAGCAGCGTACCGCTGGTGGAGTTGGGAGTATGCCGCTGAAGACTGGGAGCGAGTGTATCGCTGGAAGATGAAGACTAGGGGTACCGCCGTATGGTTGGGAAGCGTAGTCAGTGCAGCCTGGAGGGGGATGTATCGGTGCAAGGCATGTTGTATCGGTGTGACGTGGGTTCATGCAAGGGGACAAAGTCAGTGCAATGCTGGGCATAGTCAGTGCAGCATGGGAGTTGCACCAGTGCAATGTACGTTCATGCAAGGGGACGAAGTCCATGCAATGCTAGGCATAGTCAGTGCAGCCTGGGGGATGCACCAGTGCAATGTATATTCGTGCGAGGGGATGAAGTCCATGCAATGCAAGGCATAGTTAGTGCAGCCTGAGGGCTGAGTCAGTGCAATGCATGTTCATGCAAGGGGACGAAGTCAGTGCAACGCTAGGCATAGTCGGTGCGGCCTGGGGCCTGAGTCAGTGCAATGCATGTTCATGCAAGGGGCGAGGTCCATGCAATGCTAGGCATAGTCAGTGCAGCCTGGGGGCAGAGTCAGTGCAATGCATGTTCATGCAAGGGGCGAGGTCGTGCCGCTGAGAGTTGGAGGTAGGCGTACCGCTGAAGGGTGTATCGCTGAAGGATGAAGGAGCGTACCGCTAGAGGGAGGTGGGAGCGTACCGCTGGGAAGAATGGAGAGTAAAACCAAGCAAAGTATGTTGGGTTAGATGGACGCAGTCTATCTCCACTAAGTGTGGATCTAGAGGGGGGTGAATAGATCAACTTGCCTAATTTAAAACTACTGTATGTTCTAAAGCGAAATTTAGGCAAACATCAGTTAAGCTAAATGAAGAGTGCTAAGCAAAGGGTCGACCCATGAAAGCCATTCACCATATCTTATATCGAAAGCTAGACATAAGTATGAGCGATATAATCAATGAAGCTAAGCAAATGATACCAGCACACACAGTTCACAAGCAATCACACAAACACAATGCACACATGATTTTTAGGTGGTTCGGTCAACGACCTACGTCCACCCCACACTCAACCGAGTATGGCTTCCTGCTGCGCAGCACAGCTTGCGTCCGCTGGGCTTTACAGCTTGGCCAAACAATCCGCTGATACACAGCTTCGCTGGGCACTACAGCTTGCCGACCAGAGGATCTGATCCTCTACAACCGCTGGGGAAATACAGCTTAACCCGTCCAGTGGAGACTACCACTGCAAGACCGCTGACACACAGCTTGAAGAAACAGTATTCGGAAATGAAAGACAAAATCAATACGAAAACAGAAAAGCTCAAAAGCAATATAGCTCTAAGAGCAAAGCTCAGCTCTGGTTTTGAACCACGAGACTGAGATACAAGCTCACTCTCAATCTCACTCTCAATCAGCTCTCTCTCAGCTCATCTCTCTCGATCTCTTCTTCTCTCGTTTTCTTCTTCTCTATATCTTTTCTTCTTCTTCTATGTATCTTCTTCTTCTCTCTTTTCTCTCTGTGGATCGAAGGCTCACTACTGCTTAGTGTATAGACTTTCTCTTCTTCTCCTTCGATCTATCTTCTTCTGTGGAAGAAGGCATATTTATATAGCAGCAACAGCAGCAGGCGTGTGCTCTCCACGTTTCCCGCCCAGCAATTTGGACCATGTGGCAGCATCCAATGGAGTGTCAATACACGTGTCCTCATCTGGATACCTTGTCCTTCTCGGATCACGTGCCCTTCATTTGTCTCTTCAGTCCTTGTCAGACAGATGAAACGAAGTCATCAGTTTAAGTCTAAAACCCTGTACAGACTCTGAAGAATGCAAAGCATTGTATAGACTTTGCTGTGAAGGCGAAAGCAATGTAAAGTATGCACAACGCAGTGTATAGACTTAATGAATACAAGGGCTTCATAAGCCTCAGATGAAGGCAGACGTTGTGTAGACTTCGAACCAGTGTATAGAGTTAATACATGTAAAGGCTTCATGCGAAGGAAAGTAATGTATATACTTGAGGAGTTGACGCTGCATGAAGCACTGAGTTGACGCTGCATGAAACACTGAGTTGACGCTGCATGAAGCATGGAGTTGACGCTGCATGAAGCATGGACAGTGTACAGACTTTACCCACTGTATGGACTTCAGTGTAATGCAAACGAATGTGAAGACTTCAGTGTATAGACTTTAGAAGACGAGTGCAATGTCTAGACTCCATGAGACTCTAGTGCAGACAGACGATGTATAGAGTTCTCAGTTCAGCCTTCAGTGTATAGACTTAGAAGTCTTGAAGCCAATGTATGGACTTGAGAAGCTAAAGGGTTGTACAGACTTCGAAGACAAGGGCCGATGTATAGACTTGCCAAATAGTCCAGTGTATAGGCTTGCCACCGACCAGTGTGTAGACTCGATCAGCATAAGGCACAGTATAGACATCAACTCTGCACATCGAATGTATAGACTTCAAGTGTGAAGACCATTGTAGAGACTTTGGATTCGAAGACCAATGTGCAGACTTTGAGTTTGAAGACCAATGTCCAGACTTCAAGTAACACTGTGGATGTACAGACTTGATGGAGCGAAGCGATGTGTAGACTTGAAGCTCCTGAAGCAATGTACAGACTTCAAAGAAGTTGGCGAGTCAATGTACAGACTTGATGAAGCGAAGCCAATGTACAGACTTAATGTGTAGCTGAAGCCTTGAACGTAGGAATAGGCTGGAGTGTATAGACTTCAGGCTTCAGAATCAAATGTTCAAACTTCGCCTAAGAAACGTAGGGAAAGTCCCCAGTGTATAGACTTTGCCTTGAGCGAAAGGTAAGTGATGAATGTATAGACTTTCACGATGTGTAGACTTGAATATGTGAAAGCTACAGTGAAAGAGTGTATACACTTGACCAGATCAAGGACAATTCAGATGTATAGACTCTGAGGTTCAAAGCCAATGGCTGTACAGACTTAGAATATTAAGACTGATGTACAGACTTCATGCGTTGACGCTGTACACACTTAGCGAGTTGACGCTGTACACACATCCAATGAAGTGCGTTGACGCTGTAACATGAGCCAGTGAGATGCGTTGACGCTGTACACACTTAACCAATTTAAATGAAATGCAGTGTGTGGACTTTATCTGAAATGGACGATGTATAGACTCAATCGATATGAGAGTTTCCAGTGTATAGACTCAGTCTAAACAAGTCTGCTGGAGGAGTCGACCCATCCTCTGATGTGTCGACCCATGACAGTGAGAAATGCAGACAGCATTGTATTAAATGCAAAGAACACATAGTCAATCTGATAAAGCAATTTCATCAAATCAAAAGCAGTTGCCAATCAATCAAAATAATGGTGTTGCCAATGAAATAAAGCAAGTGTCAACATCATCAACATAGAGGGGTCACAACAATCTCCCCCTTTTTGATGATGGCAACCCCATATGAAGTAGAATAGCAACATCCTGTCATATAGATATATGTTTGATGAAAGACATGATGTGTTATGCAGATTGACATGCAGATGCTATGAATGCATGCAACTCACTGCCTCAAACTCTCCCTTGGAATGAATTCAGAATTGAATTCAGAATTCAGACAGATAATTCAGAATTCAGACAGATATGTATTCTCCTCCTAGACATCCCCTAGACAATATTCTCCCCCTTTGCCATCAACAAAGAGGAGGGAAAAATTAAATACAATGGAGGAATCAAGAGAAGAACTGACTGGCATTCTGAACAGGTAGTTCATGAATAAGCATTCTAAAGCATAGAGTCTTCAGTCATATGAATTTATAAATTGCGATCAGAAAGATTTCTGGTTTAAGAGTGATAAAATTGGGAGTTCATGCACTACAAGCAATAGATAAGTTCAATGTGCATGATAAAACAATAAACCAGAATCATATTTGCATGAAAGATTCAGTTTCATAATATCTTACTTTCATAGTCTCATAAAAAATATTGAGAGAAACCAAGTCATGTATTGAAACTAAACAAATTGACACTCATGAACTTTTCTTTTGAAGGAGCAGCATTATCAGTATTAGATCATTTTGAGCATTCAGGTACCATAAGTCTTTCTGCGTAAGGGTATACGTTTATAAGACGCCAATACCCCTAGATACTCAACAAGATGGACCATTCTGCCTATGATCAAATTCAACAGAACTGAGTTACACCTTTTTGTGTGAGGGTACACGTTTATCAGACGCCAGTTACCCCCAGGTACTCAGTGAAACCAGCCTGCTGTTTTGAGCATTTTAAACAGAGATAGCTGATACACTTCATGACATGAGTGTTGTCCACTTCTTTGATGGATCACTCAGTTTCTCAGTGATTTACCAGTCATTGCTCTGCCAATATATATATTCAATGATTTTCAATGTTTTTCAATATCTTTCTTAGCTGTCCTTTTTATGTTTCAGAATGACTTGTTTAAGAACAATACACATACTTAACCTCTCTAACATGATTTCAGATGAGTTTTCAGATTTCAGATATGATTAGCTTTGTCTGACATGAAATAGAAAGAGGTTGAGAGTTTTATCAATTTTCAACTTACTTATATACTGATTGCAATCTTTAAACTCCAACCATTATAAGATTTAAACCATTACATCAGTCTTTGAACAATTCAAATTCTTATAAATGAAGAAGTCCATTTTCTACTGCTTAGAAATCAGAACTGACCAACAGATTGCCATAATGTCAGAGACAAGTATTCAGAGTTAAAGGTTGAATGACTTCAAGAAAGTTGAAACCACTCTGAATTTCTAGCAATACTCCCCCTGTCTATATGCATGCAACATGGCAAGAATTAATTGAGAGAGAGCTTATGCATAGGTCATGAATGAATGATATGCAAAGACATGCAAAGACTCGACAAGCTCCCCCTGAATATATGCAATGCAGGACAGTTCTACATCCACATTCACATCCACATGATTTATCCAAGCAATCAAAAACAAGTCCACATCAGAGATTTTATTCACAGCAATTAAACAATCATTCATCATGCTGAAATTTACATAAGCCAAGTTCTCTTCTAAGAAACTTAAATTTTTCATTCCCAAGAGGCTTAGTAAAAATATCAGCAATTTGTTTTTCAGTTTCTATGAAATTCATTTCAATCTCATTTTTATTTACAGCATCTCTAAGAAAATGATGTTTTATCTCTATATGCTTAGTCCTAGAATGGTGAACAGGATTTTTAGCAAGGCATATAGCACTAGTATTATCACATAAAAGTGGAATGCATCCCAGATTTATCTGATAATCAGCCAGTTGGTGCTTAATCCAAAGTACTTGGGCTGCACAATTACATGCTGCAACATACTCAGCTTCAGCTGTGGATAATGCTACAGTGTGTTGCTTCTTAGATGCCCAAGACACTAGACAGCCACCAAGGAATTGACAGTAGCCACTGGTGCTTTTTCTATCTACTCGACACCCAGCATAGTCTGCATCAGTGTAGGCTAGAAGCTCTAACTCACACTTAGCAGGATACCAGAGACCTAGTTCTTGGGTGCCTAGTAAATACCTAAAAATCCTTTTCACAGCTTTAAAGTGAGTTTCTTTAGGACTGGCCTGAAATCTAGAGCATAAACACACAGCAAATTGTATATCAGGCCTAGATGCTGTAAGATAGAGAAGAGATCCGATCATACCTCTGTATAGCCTTTGGTCCACAGGTTTACCTTTAGAATCTTCATCCAAACTGGTTGAGGTACCCATTGGAGTAGCTATTTCCTTGAGGTTGTCCATTTTGTACTTCTTCAATAAGTTCTTTACATACTTGGACTGAGAGATGAAGGTGCCATCTTCTGTTTGTGTAACCTGCAGTCCAAGAAATAGTTTGAGCTCACCCATTGAGCTCATTTCAAATTCATCAGTCATTATTTGAGAGAATTCCTCACACAATTTAGGGTTAGTTGACCCAAACACAATGTCATCCACATAAATCTGAATGATAAGAATATCTGGATGGCTTACCTTGGTAAACAATGTTTGATCAACTATACCTCTTGTGAAGTTCTTATCGGTGAGAAATTTGCTCAACCTGTCATACCAAGCTCTAGGAGCTTGCTTTAAACCATAGAGAGCTTTATTGAGCTTGTAAACATGATTAGGGAGATCTAAACATTCAAACCCAGGAGGCTGTCTCACATATACATCCTCATTAATTTCCCCATTTAGAAAAGTAGATTTCACATCCATCTGCTGAAGGTTTATTCCTAGGGAACATGCATAAGCCAATAGAATTCTTATTGCTTCTAACCTAGCTACAGGGGCAAAAGACTCTTCAAAGTCTATTCCAAATTCCTAATTGTACCCCTGAGCTACAAGTCTGGCTTTATTTTTAATAACATTCCCTGCTTCATCAGTTTTGTTTCTAAATACCCATTTAGTCCCTATGACTGTTTCATGATCAGGAGGTGGAACCAAATGCCACACCTTATTCCTGTCAAACTGATTGAGCTCCTCATGCATGGCATTAATCCAATGCACATCTTGGAGAGCACAGTCAATGGACTTGGGTTCTATGTTTGATACAAAAGCATAAGCATTCAGTTCATGTTGAATTCTTAAGTGGCCTCTAGTCCTAGGGGGGTCATGCAGATTTCCAATAACATTATCTACAGGATGATCCTTGAGATATCTAATATTTGCAATTGGAGTATCATGAACTTGATTTACCTCCCCCTGAACTGTAGGCTCCTCTTCATTAAGCTCTTTATGTTCTTCTTCATCCTCGGATTTGTCTGCAGGATCTCCTTCCTTCAGAATTTCACCATTGTTTTCATTCCTGCATTGACCAACATTAGAATTTGCCAAGGATTCATCAAAAACTATGTGTGGAGATTCTTCAACAGTTTTAGAGTTCAGATTGTACACTCTGTATGCTCGGGTGTTTTCAGAATAGCCAAGAAAAATTCCTGGTTCTCCTTTAGGTTCAAATTTATCAAGGTCCTTTTTATCATTTATGTGAATGAAACATTTACAACCAAAAACCTTGAAGTGAGCAATAGAAGGTTTCTTACCTTTTAATATCTCATATGGTGTTTGCTGGGTAGAAGGTCTTACCATGGCTCTGTTAATTACATAACAGGCAGTGTTCACTGCTTCAGCCCAAAATTTCCTTGGTAGACCACCTTCGACAAGGAGTGTACGACCCATTTCCACTAGGGTTCTGTTCCTTCTCTCCACAACTCCATTCTGCTCAGGTGTCCTTGGTGAGGAGTACCTGTGGTTGATTCCATTTGACCTGCAGAATTCATCAAATTGTGAGTTTTCAAACTCACCTCCATGATCAGACAAAATGTTTTCAATTTTCTGATTTGTTTTAACATAGAACTCCTGAAATTCTGAGAAAGCATCACTCTTATTAGATAAGAAATAAACCCAAGTATACCTAGAAAAGTCATCTACCATGACAAACCCATACCTCCTCCCTGATAGGCTGACAGATCTAGTTGGCCCAAAAAGGTCCATATGTATCAGCTCATAGGGTTTGGAAGACAGATTTTCAGTTCTAGACTTAAATGACTTTCTAGTTATCTTTGATTGAGTGCATGCATCACAGATTTTATTTTCTTTCTTGAATGAGACTTCAGGAAGTCCTCTAACCATGCCATGCTTATTTAATTTGTGCAAAACAGTGTAGCTAGCATGACCTAACCTACGATGCCATAAAAATGCTATGTCTTCTCTACTGGCAGTAAGGCAAAGGTTAGTGTGTTGAATTTCATCTAAATTTATCATGTAAGTATTATTTATTCTTTTTCCAGAAAATTTGACAATATCAGAATCAGGTTCAAAAACCTTGCAGCATTGAGAATTAAATAAAACATTGTAACCTTTATCACATAACTGGCTGATGCTAAGTAGATTATAGGCTAACCCTTCAACCAGCATAACATCATCAATGCAGCAGGTAGAACACTTACCTACCTTACCTGATCCGATAATCCTACCCTTTGTGTTGCTTCCAAAGGTGACAAGGCCTTCTACTTTCTCAGTCAGTATGCAAAATTTGGCCTTATCTCCTGTCATATGCCTGGAGCAGCCGCTATCCAAGTACCACAAGTTGTTCTTGGCTGCCAGGCATACCTGCATACACAATTAGGTAGAGAAGTTTGGAACCCAAGACTGATTGGGCTCCAATGTAAATGAACTAGAAGCAAAGCAGGAACGCAAATGTTTCGGAATCCACATTTGTTTAAATGAATTTTGTTCAGTGGATCCTACAGATTTTCTTCTGTTGTTGTTCCTTTTCTTTTTATTGTTCTTTTTCTTATTGGCAGCAGCATGATTATTGACAGTATTGTTATTTCTGTGCCAGTGCCTTGGCCAGGGTGTGTTCACAAGATTTTGGCCATAGTAGTTCCTGGGCTGGCTATGGAAATATTGGTTTCTAGATGTCCAGTAACCATACCCATTGTCCCAATTTCTACTGTAAGGTCTTTGATATTGAGCACCCTGGTGTGCAAGACCTGTAAACCTACCCTGAGTTCTAGACCAATCTGACCTATTGAAGTAGGTTGGCTGTGCATTGTAGTGGGTCTGAGCTCTGGGTTGATAAAAATAATTGGGTTGACTCCTAGCAGCACTCTGTCTCCCCTGTACTTTGGACCCTGCTGACCTATACACAGGTTTGTATTGGGTCTTCTTCAGAGGTGGAGGTGTTGGTGGAGACTTGGTTACCTTGACCTGGGGTTTACCGGACTGTGTAGGTTGACCCCTAACCTGAGTCTGAGCCCTAGGATTCTGCTTAGATGTGCTAGCTCTACTAGGCTCACTGAGTTTTTGTTTACCCTTCTCCTCAGCACTGGTCTTTTTCAGATTAGCAGTTTTGTTCATTAAATTTGTTGAGTTCATGCTAATTAGAGGTCCCTTTTCCTTTTGAGCAACAAATGAAATTGTTTTCATTCCGAATGTTTTTGTTGCACTAGAATTAAATCCTAGGCCCTCTTTTCTGAAATTAACCTTTGACCCTAACAAAGCATTTAAGTTATCTGTTCCTTGGGTCATTTTCTCAATGGTTTTCATTTTATCCTCATTGTCTTTCTGAAGTTCATCAATAGATTTTTTCAGTTCATTGTTGACATTGAGGACAGCTTCATATTTTTCAGAGATAATTTTGACTTCACTTTCACATTTCTGAATCTTCAGCTTCCATTCATCAATTTCATTTTCAAGCCTTAGATTCTCTTCCTTAGAAGCTTTTAACTCATTTTTGATTTCATCTTCTTCAGAGCATGTGAGTTTCAATTCATCAATCTCAGATTCCAAACATGCAATTTTATCAGTTAGTGTTTTATCATTTTGCATGGAATTGATTTTTCTTCTAAGATGCCTATTCTCTTTTCTAATATCATCAGCTCTATCAGCTATGTCATGATAAGCATCTACCCAATCAGCAATTGTGAAGTTTTCAAATCTAGTGATTACCTCATCTGTGTCCTCCTCTCTATCTTCGGAGCTTGTTGCCATAAGGCAAATGGGCTGTTCAGATTCGGCTTCACTATCTGAGCTGCTGCTGAAAGAGCCTTCATCTTCATCACTCCATGTGGTGATCATAGCTCTTCCCTTCTTGGTTTTCTTCTTTGACCTGTCCTTATGTTTCTGATTGTCTGGACAGTCAATTTTCAGATGCCCTGGTTTCCTGCATTGATAACAGACATTAGCTTCATTTTTCTTTGCAGGTTTAGATTTATACCTTTTATCCTTTCGGCCACCACTGTATTTCTTCTGGCCGAACCGTCCTGCTCCCTTTCTGAGAAATCGCCTGAACTCTCTAGTCATCATGGCTATCTCAGACCGAGTCACATCTTCTTCTTCATTTAGGCTCTCCTCTGATGATGAAGAGCTGCTGGAGCTGGATTTTATTGATTTGCTGGAACTAGCCTTCAGCGCTATCGGCTTCTTCTTCCTCTCGGCTTCATCTGTCCTTGGCATGTTTATCTCATATGCCATTAGTGAGCCAATCAGCTCATCAGCTTTAGTATTACGCAGGTCCCTTGACTCCTCCATCACTGTTGCTTTGGTGTGCCAAATGGGAGTCAGGGAGCGCAGAATTTTCCTCACTACATCATACTCTATCTGAGGTTTCCCAAAACCTCTGAGGCCATTGGTTATGACAGTCAGCCGAGCGTACATTTCGCTGATGGACTCGTTTTGCTTCATCTTGAAGGCTTCATACTCAGATACAAGAAGATTGGCCTTCTGCTCTCTTACTTGAGATGTACCTTCATGAATTACTTCCAGCGCATCCCACATCTCCTTAGCTGATTTGCAAGCAGACACACGGGAGAATTCTGTAGGATGCAGAGCGCACTGGATAGCATTAATAGCACTCCAATTCAGCGTGGACCTTCTGATCTCCTCCTTGGTCCATACATCTTCATTCGGGGACAGCTCATAAGGTCCCTTGCTGACAATCTTCCAAATCTCATAATCCTTAGCCCTGAGGAACACTTGCATACGGTTCTTCCAGTATGCGTAGTTTGATCCATCAAAGAATGGGGGCTTCGTTGTTGAGTGACCTTCGGCAGTCATCCCTCGAGCATCCATCTCTGCCTATTCTCTTCGGGCGATGAGTCCCTGCAGAAGAGTTAGGCTCTGATACCAAGTGTTGGGTTAGATGGACGCAGTCTATCTCCACTAAGTGTGGATCTAGAGGGGGGTGAATAGATCAACTTGCCTAATTTAAAACTACTGTATGTTCTAAAGCGGAATTTAGGCAAACATCAGTTAAGCTAAATGAAGAGTGCTAAGCAAAGGGTCGACCCATGAAAGCCATTCACCATATCTTATATCGAAAGCTAGACATAAGTATGAGCGATATAATCAATGAAGCTAAGCAAAGGATACCAGCACACACAGTTCACAAGCAATCACACAAACACAATGCACACACGATTTTTAGGTGGTTCGGTCAACGACCTACGTCCACCCCACACTCAACCGAGTATGGCTTCCTGCTGCGCAGCACAGCTTGCGTCCGCTGGGCTTTACAGCTTGGCCAAACAATCCGCTGATACACAGCTTCGCTGGGCACTACAGCTTGCCGACCAGAGGATCTGATCCTCTGCAACCGCTGGGGAAATACAGCTTAACCCGTCCAGTGGAGACTACCACTGCAAGACCGCTGACACACAGCTTGAAGAAACAGTATTCGGAAATGAAAGACAAAATCAAAATGAAAACAGAAAAGCTCAAAAGCAATATAGCTCTAAGAGCAAAGCTCAGCTCTGGTTTTGAACCACGAGACTGATACAAGCTCACTCTCAATCTCACTCTCAATCAGCTCTCTCTCAGCTCATCTCTCTCGATCTCTTCTTCTCTCGTTTTCTTCTTCTCTATTTCTTTTCTTCTTCTTCTATGTATCTTCTTCTTCTCTCTTTTCTCTCTGTGGATCGAAGGCTCACTGCTGCTCAGTGTATAGACTTTCTCTTCTTCTCCTTCGATCTATCTTCTTCTGTGGAAGAAGGCATGTTTATATAGCAGCAACAGCAGCAGGCGTGTGCTCTCCACGTTTCCCGCCCAGCAATTTGGACCACATGGCAGCATCCAATGGAGTGTCAGTACACGTGTCCTCATCTGGATACCTTGTCCTTCTCGGATCACGTGCCCTTCATTTGTCTCTTCAGTCCCTGTCAGACAGATGAAACGAAGTCATCAGTTTAAGTCTAAAACCCTGTACAGACTCTGAAGAATGCAAAGCATTGTATAGACTTTGCTGTGAAGGCGAAAGCAATGTAAAGTATGCACAACGCAGTGTATAGACTTAATGAATACAAGGGCTTCATAAGCCTCAGATGAAGGCAGACGCTGTGTAGACTTCGAACCAGTGTATAGAGTTAATGCATGTAAAGGCTTCATGCGAAGGAAAGCAATGTATATACTTGAGGAGTTGACGCTGCATGAAGCACTGAGTTGACGCTGCATGAAGCATGGAGTTGACGCTGCATGAAGCATGGACAGTGTACAGACTTTACCCACTGTATGGACTTCAGTGTAATGCAAACGAATGTGAAGACTTCAGTGTATAGACTTTAGAAGACGAGTGCAATGTATAGACTCCTTGAGACTCTAGTGCAGACAGACGATGTATAGAGTTCTCAGTTTAGCCTTCAGTGTATAGACTTAGAAGTCTTGAAGCCAATGTATGGACTTGAGAAGCTAAAGGGCTGTACAGACTTCGAAGACAAGGGCCGATGTATAGACTTGCCAAATAGTCCAGTGTATAGGCTTGCCACCGACCAGTGTGTAGACTCGATCAGCATAAGGCACAGTATAGACATCAACTCTGCACATCGAATGTATAGACTTCAAGTGTGAAGACCATTGTAGAGACTTTGGATTCGAAGACCAATGTGCAGACTTTGAGTTTGAAGACCAATGTCCAGACTTCAAGTAACACTGTGGATGTACAGACTTGATGGAGCGAAGCGATGTGTAGACTTGAAGCTCCTGAAGCAATGTACAGACTTCAAAGAAGTTGGCGAGTCAATGTACAGACTTGATGAAGCGAAGCCAATGTACAGACTTAATGTGTAGCTGAAGCCTTGAACGTAGGAATAGGCTGGAGTGTATAGACTTCAGGCTTCAGAACCGAATGTTCAGACTTCGCCTAAGAAACGTAGGG
Organism: Amorphophallus konjac; assembly: GCA_022559845.1. Taxonomy (NCBI): domain Eukaryota; kingdom Viridiplantae; phylum Streptophyta; class Magnoliopsida; order Alismatales; family Araceae; genus Amorphophallus; species Amorphophallus konjac. Next base: position 80,527,051 of record CM040126.1, on the reverse strand, counting down.
AAAGTCCCCAGTGTATAGACTTTGCCTTGAGCGAAAGGTAAGTGATGAATGTATAGACTTTCACGATGTGTAGACTTGAATATGTGAAAGCTACAGTGAAAGAGTGTATACACTTGACCAGATCAAGGGCAATTCGGATGTACAGACTCTGAGGTTCAAAGCCAACGGCTGTACAGACTTAGAATATTAAGACTGATGTACAGACTTCATGCGTTGACGCTGTACACACTTAGCGAGTTGACGCTGTACACACATCCAATGAAGTGCGTTGACGCTGTAACATGAGCCAGTGAGATGCGTTGACGCTGTACACACTTAACCAATTCAAATGAAATGCAGTGTGTGGACTTTATCTGAAATGGACGATGTATAGACTCAATCGATATGAGAGTTTCCAGTGTATAGACTCAGTCTAAACAAGTCTGCTGGAGGAGTCGACCCATCCTCTGATGTGTCGACCCATGACAGTGAGAAATGCAGACATCAGTGTATTAAATGCAAAGAACACATAGTCAATCTGATAGAGCAATTTCATCAAATCAAAAGCAGTTGCCAATCAATCAAAACAATGGTGTTGCCAATGAAATAAAGCAAGTGTCAACATCATCAACATAGAGGGGTCACACCAAAGTATGTTGTTCAAAGAGTGGGCCAGGGTTCGAGAGAGGGTCCCTTGTTCAGTTCATGATGAAGCATCTTAGATGATTAAGCTTTCAGTTTCCTGTCATGAGATTGAGTCCCAAGTCATGTTCAGTAGTGCAATTCTTGGAGTCTTATTCAGCCAATTCTTAGAGCCGTGAATCGTTCCTTTAGTTGATTAGAATGTTTTATTGTTACTTACTTCGTTCGTTTGTTGCTTCCTTCCACCTTTTTTTTTAATTTATTGTCATTCCTGACGAAAATTCGGCAGCACCTCCCCTTGACCCGGGAGGTAAAGGAATAACAAGGAACATGCCCACAAGGAGTGGCATGAACCAACAACTGAGGGGGGTGCCTGAGCAGCCACCTTTGGGGAAACTTCGAAAAACTCGGAGAAAACGTCGAACAAGGAATTGGTGGACTGGTGCAAGCTATGAGTATATCGGAGAAATGATAGTCAAGGTGTGTCAGGTTGACAGGCCGAGGGTGTGCCGTTGGGCGGGCCAGTAGAGGAGGTGTGCCGCTGGGGCAGCCAAAGGAAGAGGCGTACCGCTGGGACAGCCAAAAGAAGAGGCGTGCCGCTGAGGCAGCCAAAGGAAGGGGCGTGCCGCTGGGGCAGCCAAAAGAAGAGGCGTACCGCCGAGGCAGCCAAAGGAAGAGGCATACCGCTGGGGCAATCAACGGAAGAACCGTGCCGCTGAGCAAACCCAGAAAGAGGTGCCGCTGGAGGGCAAAGGGGGACAGTGTAGGCACTGAGGGGATCCAAAGTGTTAGAAGGGGAGTGGACTCCCATAGACACGTATGCCAGAAATCAGGGGGGATGCTACACTAAGGAAAGCCATTACGAGGGGGAAGAAGGCCGGCCCTGCCCCGTCAAACCAAGGGCTAAACCTTTCAATCAAGCAGACCCATGCCATGGGAAGTGAGGTCAAGCAGGAAGTTGGGGGACCGGAGACAGACGCCAGACCCACGGACCAACGGTAAGAAGAAATCAGCAAATGCAACAAACGAAGGCAAAGCCAAAGGGCATTTCATTCATGGCAAACTCAAGGTGACAAAGATCATGGCCTGAGGGCCGAATACAATATACTGCAGAACAACAACAAAAGAGAAGAGAAAAAAAATTGTGAAGGAAAAAGAGGAAACTGAGAAAGGGAAAGAGAAGCAAAAGAAGAAACAGCACCGGGGGAGAGTTGGAACAAGGGAGGGTGCCTCCCTTCATCCCATTCCTCCTCTCCCCCATACAGGTGGCTCACTCTCTCTCTCTCTCAATCTCCCCACTGTCTTCTACCTTCTTCTTTCTTCCTCTTCTTTTCCTTCGGTCCTGCTCTTCTTCGAACGGGACAATCCTCTTTTGTTGCTCTCTCTCTGTGTCTCTCTTGTGTTTTCTTCTCTTCGTGAGGCTTTTTATACGTGGGCCGTTGATGGGGCCGACCTCATGATGGCACTGCCATCCGAGGTTGACTTCGGTATCTTCCTCGTCATGTGAAGATCTCCCTCCTCCAGCCGGAAGGTGACACCGAGGCGGGTGCTAGCTGGTTTTGAAGTGGCCGAACTGCACGCCAATGGGTCTGCCTATTGACCATTGTATCTTCTGCCGGTGTGTGCCGTTCAGGGGAATTCAACGTTGTGCCGCTGGGGAAAGGGCGTTGGGCGTTGGGGGCAGAACGCCCGTGCCGCTGGGAGCTTGAGGTCGTGCCGCTGAAGGGCAGAAAGGCCGTGCTGCTGGGGACTTGAGGCTGTGCCGCTGAAGGGCAGAAGGGCCGTGCCGCTGGGGACTTGAGGTCGTACCGCTGAAGGGCAGAAAGCCCGTGCCGCTGGGGGCTTGAGGCCGTGCCGCTGAAGGGCAGAAGGCCCGTGCCGCTGGGGCTTCTCAGGCAGCGTGCCGCTGGGGCACTTCAAGGGCGTATTGCTGGGACTCTTCAGGCGTGCCGCTGGGGCACTCGAAGAGTGTGCCGCTGAAGGCCATCTGGGGCATGTCGTTGGAAGGGACACCGGTTCCTGATTCAAGGACTTAGGCTGTGCATTCCTTGGGTTATTTCTTCACCGTTAGGGACCCGAGGGAGGGCCCACAGCAGTGTATAATTTCAGGAGGAGATCATGTGCTTTCTCTATCTTTTAATGCGCCCGTGCAAATATGGAGTTTCTGTCGGACGGGGTGTTCTCCCGGAGCCCTGGATGGCCAGTCTCCCTGAGTCTTCTTCTTTTGACTTTGACATTAACGCGGGACTTGGCGGGACAAGTGGTCATGCGATTTTATGTGTCCACAGCCACCCCTTGGCCCTTGCCAATGCCTCATTTAGTTCCTCAAGCTTCCTTTTATCTTGCTCGAGGGTAATCTTGTCGGTGTTTAGCTCAGCCCAAGCCTTTTACGCATAGGAGGCTTCTTCGGTCACAGCCACATAGTGCTCCTCCAAGGACCCGAACAGGTGGGTGGCAACGATTAGCCAGCGGTATCCTTCCAGCACGATGGACTCTGGTGACATGTCTCTCACCCTCTACCAGTTGATGGGGAGAAGAATACCTTCCATCAACTTCCGAGCAACCAAAAGAAGATCATTGTTGTTGCCCTCAGTGACCCTTCACTAAGAGGTCTACCGCTTAGAAGACCCACTGAGAGCTAGAACTATGGCACCCCGGCTGGCATGAGCATCCTTGTCCTTTAGAAAAGGGGCACGATGCGGTGGAGATGGGGGAGCCCTGGTCGGAACCTTTTGGCAAGCAGGAACCAATGGCAAGGCTTTAACCTTCTTCCCCTTCTTCCATTGTCGCTCCAGGGCCTCCATCTCCTCCAGAGTGGGACCTCGGCACTTGTCACCCGCCATTGGCAAGACACCACTCAGCAGGGTTAAGGGGTAGATGGCGGACCCTCGATCATGCTTGGCTCAGTGGCACTTGGTGGCTCCTTCTCAACATTGTGCAATCCTTCGGCAGTGCTCGAAAACTCCTCCGTAGTGCTCGAGGGCTCCTCCTGTGTCCCCGACCTTGTCAAAGCCATGCGGATGGAAGCAACTGCCAGGGTAGGAAGAGATGGCCGAGGAGTGCTGGACTGCCCCACGGGTTTAGTGACCACTTCCTTAATGCCCATACATCGTCGGTACTACAAGCTGCCCAGGGTGAGAGAAATCATTGGTAGAGGGGTGCTGATAGGGATCTCTCCTTGCAGCGGTTGAGCCCTTACTACTGTGGTTGTGCCCGATGGGACTTGAGGGGTGGCTAGTTGTTCCCGATGGTCCTCCGTTGATGGCAACACTAGATTGGAGTACGGGAGCACGGGCTCGACAATTAGAGAGTCTGGAGATGGTTCAAAGACACATGAAAGAGCAAGAATGGCCATTAGTCGCTGCTCGGGGGTGCTAAGACCCATCAACCATTGGATCCTATCGGGGGGTAAAGTGGGGCTAATCCCCAACCTCCTTAGAAGAGTTGGAGTTTGTTGTTGGTCTGCCTCGCTAATCTTCCGACGCAGAATGACCGTGACAGTTGCTCTCTCCCCTGCCAACAACGACGGGGCTGGGTCCGATGTTCGAAGATTGTAAGCAGAAAAAGAGAATCCCCAATCGTTCCCTCTCACCTTCCCTCACGATGATAACAAAGCCATCCTGCCAGTTCTTCATGTTGGAAACGGCAGGCAAGAAGTCGATGAGCTGATTCCCGCTACGAGCTCTAAATTAATACTCATTGTTGTTTGAACCACGACACCATTGAATGTAGAAGAGGGAGTGGAAGATATCTATAGAGGGAGTGACCACAATCTCATCACAGTGGAAGAAAAAGACAAAGGATCCTCCAAGAGTTGGGCGCCAACTACCTAAGATAAACCCCATAGTAGCACAAGAGGCGATCGAAGAAATCCGAGATGGGGAGGCAAAAACCAACGCGGAACGCCTCATTTGAAATGCTAATTCTCCCAAGATAATACACCCCTAGAAACTCTTCTTCCCTGGGGAAGACTATGTCATATTCCGCAGGAATTTGGAAGGCTTCCCTCAAACTCGAGGTGACACGATAAATAACCCGGGTGACAAGAGGAGGATGAGGACGAGCGGGAGACTCGGAGGTGCTCGGACAACATTGTGGCCCTCTATGAGGAACCCCTGAGATTTCAGAGGAAGACTCAGCATTAGACCCCTCAAAGAGAAGTTTCCTATGGGGGTGAGACATGCCGTAGAGCTAAGAAGAATGGGGCTCACTTGTAAGCAGGAAGATTGGAAGGTAGAAGGGTGACAAAGGAAGAACAGTGGAAGTCCGGTGCCAGATAAGATGAAGGTATGTATCCACAGCCCCTCCCCACGCCCATTTAAAAGGGGAAGGCAGTCATGATGCTCCAACTTCAACGACTAAGATCAAATCATCAAGGATGAGACGGATCACCATCAACGGTTGTGGGGAAGTGAAAGAATTTCAAGATTGGCTGTTGTTGCCAGCCGTGCCTGCCTTCCGATGAGCAATGGGACTTGGTCATGATGAGGATTATGTCACACCCAAAAAGTGTCGTGCATACTGAACTCCTAGGCAGAATGGCGTCTCGAGCAATGAAAGCTCTATGCAAGATGCTACGTGGCCTATAGAGGAGTAGGTCAAAGAACCTTCTCCAAGAAGAAAAGCCTGATGAGATGACCAAAGACTTCGACGGATGAATATTCCCAACGATCACTTCCTCTCGAGCACCGAGCACCGAGCACCGAGCATCGAGCATCGAGCATCGAGCATCGAGCACTGAGCACCCTCACTACTCCGAAGTGGGGGGCTGGTGAGGAGGGAAGAATCCACCTCGTCCCATTGAGGCCCAACAGTGACTAGCCAAAGATCCAAGATAGTGCCTTGCGCATGTAATTTTTCTACGATCCACGTGGCGCATGATCTAGGAACCATTATTGCAATAATGACTGAGTAATGGACAGCAAGGGGCAACTCAAACCCCCTTGCCTTCTGCAAGGCGAAAGTTTAGCCGACCCACGACTCCACACTTCCACTCCTCCTACAAAGTAGAAGACCGAGCGTCTCACGATCCCACGATCCTGGATAACTGTTTCTCTAGTAAGCCAAAAGACGTAGACGGTAAAAACGTGCTCGAGGAGAAAGACTCTATAAGTGCCATGGCCAGACGGCCAGGGGGTAAGCATTGTATGTCCTCTAAGCTCACAATACTCTTTGCTCCATTTTTATTTCTGAACACTCTTCTCTCTATCTGAGCACTTGTTTGACTTAGATATCGGAAGGCTATCCCCTGTGATCACATCCGGAATTCCTTTTAACGTTCTTCCCTTTACTCGCAAGTATCTCCCTCGGAAAGCTCCTTCTCTTCTCTGACAAACAAATCTCAGATGGGTAGCGAACAGTTCGAAGGACCACTTTTCAACTTCTAAAAAATGAAGTTGAGATTAAATGAGAAGGCTAGATCATCAACTCTGTTGGTAAAGCATAGAATCAGTCAGCGTGTAATAAAATTCATTCAAGCTGACACCGTACAAGGACAGCTGGAATATTTTTTCAAATCGATCCTGCATGGCAGCTTTTGAGAAATCATAGGTCTCGGTGATCGAGGTTATCACTTAATCCAATTTCAATAAAGATGACAACCAATCTGATGCTTGCTGTCTCTAGTAATATTGGATAAATTTTGGATTTGAATATGAGTGTCCTGTTGCACAGCTAAGGTATTTGAACATCTTTGTGCAGCAACTTTTTTTACAAAAAAAGTCATTGTATTGACAAATACACATCATATGTAAAAACATGGGTGGAGAGAGGACAAAAATGAGATTCCTCTTCCAAAATCAGATTCTCCTTCAAGAGCAGCCAGAGAATTGCTTTTTAAAATAATGAAGATAGATGAAGGGATGAGTTAATCTCCCTTAATCACACGGAAATTTTATTTACAAAAATGGGAATGGTGCGGGTACCCACGTGGACACTGCCAATGTATTTTGTACTTACTTTTTTGTTTTATTTTTGTAACGGGGAGGGGGGAACCCAAGATTGAACCCTTGGAAAGGGAGTGTCCACTCAGACACTGCCAACGTCGTCCGCGCATTAAGCCATCAGATGAACGGGCTTCACTAGTATTTCGCACAACTCAAATGTTACAGACAGTATTTTGATAAATTAATACGTCACGATCTCTCAATCAGATGGTCAAGATAACAGGAAATATGTTACACAATTAGGGAAAAAATGCCGGGGCAACTTAACAAAGAACGCTAATCGCATTCACTGAGACCGCCTTTATTTTCAGGATAGGATAACATGTTCAACTCAGATGATCGAATGTGCTACCCAACCCTGGGTAAGCCGGATGTGTGTGAGAGGTGCACGAGACCCACGCACTCTCTCTCTCTCTCTCGTCGTATAACGCATTCGCGCTATCCTACCCCGAAAATAAACCGGGCTAAAACTACAGGACCGGTACATTTAATGTTAGTAAAAAGTTTGACCCAAACCCTGACCTGTTTATCCATTTACCTAGTAATTTTAATGAATCTAGTACAAGTATGAATGTACACATTTCAAGTCCGGGTCTACCCAGACCCGTTCAATTACAGCCCTACCACGCAGCAGTGGCGTTCTTAAACATGCCCATCTAATAAACATGTCCCGCACAGTAAGAACATGATAGGAACACACATCATCTGGAACTTAGGACCTTCTAATAAATTCAGCTTACCTGCACGCACCAAAAAGGGCCTTCATCTTTTACATACATAGGGAAGTAGCGCGGAACTGAAACAATTGTAAAGAAGTAAGGCATACATCTCCCTGTTTTCATGATAAACTTGTTCAGCGTTCACGACCTCTGAAAGTTGTGATCTTATTAGGCGTTTGAATTTTCTGGAAATACATCTCCCCTGGGCCACCAAATCGCAAATCACAGACGTGCTTGCTTATTGATGGTGTTGGAAAGCTATGACCTCCAATGCCACACAATTTGCACATAACAAATAAAACAGTGTCCTCTAAAGGCTTAAACACAATCAAAACAAAGACTCAAATAAATATTTGTTGAGTTGACAACGAGCGATTGACAACTCCCTTATCGGGCACAGCAAAAAATCAGAGCCGATGATAACAAGATCATTATGGCATCACCACTTCCTATATGGCCATAAGATTCCCTATCGGTATCTGGTTCCTGCCGATGTACCAAAATCACAACTTGAGGGCAAGCGAGTAAATGCCAAATGGTGCTCACACGGATATTTGTTGGGAGCTTCCATGTGTCATTTAAACTGATTTCTCTCGTACCACTATGCACCAGGAGGTATTCAAAGCCTGCGCAAGGAGAACACCTCGCAAAATCACATTTTGGAGGCAAATAACTCGCAGGTAATTAAATCATCCATAGCTGCCGATCTACCAGAGCTTATAACAGGAATAAGGTTAAATATCGGTTCATTGCCCATTTCAATGCCTTTAGTTGCTCCCGCAAGCTCACGGAAAGTCTGGCAGAATATTGACTCCATTGCATCAGCAGTCATACAAAGGCCTGTTGAGAAATAGAATCTCAAGCTCTGCAAGGAAAGAGAGAACACATAAGGTGGGATCTTAATTCTCAGTAATAAAAAAAACATGATATTTTTCTGAGGTCAGTATCTTATCTATTATATTATACTCTGAAGGTATATTGAATATTACTTCTGGAGTGCCATGTTGAGGTTTAAATATAGATCAAGTGCAAGGAAACAGCCACAATGGGGCATGTACATTATATGATGCGTATGGATAATTTTGGATGAAAAGAAAAACAGCAATCCAAGCTCGTAATTTCTGGGCTGGCGAAATGGGGTGAGTTATAAATTGCCAGTTCATGGTTCAAACTTTGCCTAAGGAATACATGAAGCTGCTGAAGCCTAATATAACCATAGGATGTTATCCTGTCAAGCAAAGACCGGTGCAATGGCTGGTAAGCAAGACCATGTGATCAGAGCAACATCCTCAGAAGCTAGGAATGACAAGCAAAATACATTGGATGCAACACCATGAATAAATGATTCTTTAGTCCTTCATGCTAGTCAACAAGAAGGTACGATCCACACTTCAGTACCTAAGGAAAATCATGAACATGAAATCATTATTGTTGAATAAGGGAACTTACAATCAGATCACCCCAAGAGAATTTGTTCTCTGTAAGGGTCCTGCTCAGAAGATAAACACAGAATCTTGATATTCTTTCCATGCATTCCCTGGAGAAGCCACATTTAAAGTCTGAACTCTTCTTATCCATTCCAGAGCATATCTGCATAGCAACATTGTCTGTAATAGAGACCACTACTGCACATATCTTGTGATGTACAATGTATTTTTGGCAACAGAAATCATGCCAATTTGAGTTTTCAAAATCCCAATGCAGAGGTATTTCTACAGCTTCTGGTCCACTATCCTGAAGCATAGCTTCCCTGCCCCCCAGAACATGAAGCACAGGCTTTACTTCAACAAGTGCCCTGAAGAAAATACAAGTTCATATCAACATTGTAATATAAAATTCCCCCACGGATTTTCTTCTATAAATGAGGTTTCCACTTCATGCAATTTACTAAGTTGATGCTGATTTGGTATTATCATAGTCAAGAATATGCTAAAGTCTAAAGTTTCATACCAAAGAACAGGAGTACCTCTTTGGCAGGTCAGGAGCAAGAATATAAAGAAACATAGTATCAGGCATTCCTGACAAGCCCCCATTAGATGAAGCAGAAGTTTCTTTTCCCAGGAAAAGCTCTGTTCTGTGCTGAATTTCAAGTCTCTCAGATAAAGTGAGGGATGCAGCACAATAAATGGTGAGAAGAACTGCAGAGGACAGAATAGAACAATTGAAGGATTTGGCCACTGCCTCACAGTTTTTCAATGCTAGATCCATTTCAGCACCAGGACCGCCAGGGCACAGCATCATCGTGGGAGGGTCAAGCCCCAATTGCCCAGCCATGTATAGAATTTCTTTATGAAATGTTGCCTGCGTAGAAAACGAAAAACATGAGGACTTTCCATACAATTTCCTCCTCTGCTGGCTGAGGAGACAGTTCAAACTACAAAAGACAATCGAATATGGGTGGTATGACAACAATATTGGTGGCAAGAAACAGCATTCGTTGAATTTTATTCTACAACATTTCATATGTGATCTTCTTGGGACCCCCTACTAATGTTCCTTCAAATTAAAAAAAAAAGAAGGATCCACATTTCAAGAGGAAAGCTATATGAAACTTTAAAGCCCGAAAGAGCAGGGTATGAAAACACAAACTGGATACCAAAAGAAATGGAATACGTAGTCAGTCGAGATGAGATGCACACCAGAGTTTACTGGATGACTGATCCAGCTTGACTCAGGCTGGCCTTGATCCAGAACGTGTTGGTCTGACTTGGACCGGATTGGGCTGACTTAGCCAAGTCACACGATTCAGCGGCGGCGAAGGGCCCTCTCCCACCCCTTTGAGGAAGAGGAGGTTAAGACAGCTGTCATCTCTCTTTTTTTTTTTGAAAGTTGGTGGTACCACTATTGTATTAAATGAAAAAAAGGATATACAAGTATAGTCAATAAGTTCCCAAAAATCCTTATACATGGAAAGACCAGACCAAGACAGTGTGGCCCACTCTAACCCTCCAACAAAACAAAAAGAGAAGAGTTTTGAGAGTTCACACACTACAACGGAACTCCGACCATTCTCTCACTCAACACAAATAAACAAGACCACAATCTCCACCCGCTCTAGCTTCCCTTCTGAACGTCCTGTTGTTCCATACCCCCCCCCCCCAAAGGCCAAAGAGTAACATGAAGAATTACCCACCAGACGACTCTGTCTCCTCTATGGATCCAGTTTCTTCCCCATTTCCCAATCAGGTGATGCACCTCTCTCTGCTGGCCAATATCACATTGAGTCCTCCTAGCAAGCTCCTCCGACACCCCATGTGAGTAGGTGCAGCATACGAACAGGTGATCCAAAGTCTCATCCTCCTCTCCACACAGGCAGCAAGTTGACAATATACATGGAAGAAATGGGAGCAGCTTATCCCGAGTGGGTACCTCCCGTGGGAAATCCTCTTAAGTAAGAAGCTTCACTTTCAGCGGATTCTTGGGCTGCTAGATCTGAGGGGCAAGGCTATGGCGTTCTCCTCCATCGGAGATAAGGTTGTAAGCTGATCTAACTAAGAAGATACCCTCCATCCCCACCTCCATGTCCACGCGTCCTTGTCCGGCTAAGGAGAACGTGTGGACAACTATCTTCTCTCTTGCAGGTGATAAAGCTCTAGGGTCAGACAAGTTCCCTGTGGTTTTCTTACATCATTGTTGGGATATCATCAAATCAAATATCCTTCAAGCTATATGGGAATTTCAAGAAGGGTGAGCTCATCTAAGAGGCATTAACAAGACTTTGTTGGTCTTTATCCCCAAGCAGTGGGGTGCTGAAAGTCTTGGGGATTATAGGTCCATTGGTCTTCTCAATGGGACCCATTAAATAATCATTAACTTGTTGGCCATGAGACTTGATAGTATCGTTGATAGAGTTAGCTACTACCAGGGAGCTTTCATCAGAGGGCGCATCATACAGGACAACTTCTTAGTTGCTCATCAATGTCTACATACTACGAAGACATAAAGGAAGAGAGAGTTAGTGCTCAAACTTGATTGCGAGAAGGCCTATGGTTAGGTTTGCTGGCAATGTTTGTTTAGTGTTCTTAGCAAGATGAGTTTTGATGATAGATTGGTGGATTGGATTCGGGCTTGCATGCAATTAGCCAAATTTGTTGTCCTCATTAATGGGGAACCTTCTTTGTACTTCCATAGTGGCAGAGGTCTTAGGCAAGGTGACCCTATGTCTCCACTCATCTTTGTTTTAATATCAAATATTTTGAGTAAGATGTGGATGAGAGCGGAGTGTCATGGTTTGATCAGGAGATTTCATGTTGCCCCAAAAACAATCCATCTCCCATTTATAGTATGTTGATGACACTAGACTATTTATGGCAAAGGGTAAGAAACAAATGTATACCATCAGGTTGATGTTGGAACTTCTGTAGGAGGTCAACGGTCTTAAGGTGAATTTTGACAAGATCCAGATTATTGGTGTCAATATGGAACACAGAGCCATCAAGAGAGCTGCTACTATTCTAGACTGTCATATTGGCCAATTCCCTATCACCTAGTAGGGGCTCTCCTTGACTCCCAATGCTCTGTAGTGTAGAGATTGGTAGATTATGGTGCAGAGATTTGACTCCAGACTAGTAGGATGTAAAGAAAAATTGCTCTCATACAAGGGCCGGTTGGTGCTTTGCAAATCCGTTTTGGATATCCTCCCTTTTTACTTTTTGTCCATTTTTTGGATCCCTAACTCAGTGACAATAAAGGTTAAGTCGATCAAAGCAAGATTTTTTTTTGGCAGGGCATTGGAGGGAGGGGCACAAGCTGGCATGGCAGAGCTTGGGGAAGGGTTTACAAGTACAAGTGGGAGGAGTGGGCTTAAAGAACATCATGGATTTCAATCTTGCTCTCTTGAGTAAATGGCTTTGGAGACTTGACACAGAGAAAGAGGGGCTATGGGGTACGATTGTCCGTTAGAAGCATTATAGTAGAACAAGTGTTTGGGATTTGACTAGCCCACCACATCACCACATCTCTCATTTCAGGAAGGGTATTTTGAAGAGTATCGACATTGTCAACATAGAAGCTAGAGTTAGCTTAAGAAATGGCCAAAATGTCAATTCTGAAAAGATAGATGGTGCACTGATTATTCGCTAAGGGAGACATTTCCTCAGCTGTATGCAATTGCTGTGGAGCCTTTGGCAGTGGTAAGCTAGTTGTTCGAGGGGCAGCAATCTAGAGGTACCTAGAGTGCTGTTTTTAGGAGGCACCTACGAGAGGAGGAGATCAGCGAGCTTGGGGAATTGCTACTTATGCTACAGCAGCTCATGCCTGACAAGCAAGGCAGATGAATGGGAATGGAGATGGGATAAAGATAGGCACTTTCTCAATCAGATCGGCTTATCATGTAATTGTTGATGGAGAATTGTGGCATCCTTTGAGGAGGCAAGTGTGAGAATCGAGGAGCCATCTTAAAGTCAAAGTGCTACCAAGGAGAATATCTCATGAAAGACTCCCAACTTGTGACAGACTAGCCACTTTCTTGGAGGGTATTCAAACCCTTCACTGTCTATGCGAGGGGGAGGATGAGAATATGGACCACCTCTTTACCGGATGTCCATTCTCTATAGATGTTTGGCGGCATGTTCTAAACAAAATCCAGTGTGATTGGCAACCCATAAAGAACGTCCAGCAACTCATGAGGGTGTGGTATAGGGATTGGCCTCTCGAAGAAGATAGGCGGATCTAGTGGCTCATCCTTCATGACACCCAATGGGCCTTATGGAGGGAAAGCAATGGCAAAATTTTCAGAAAGGAGGTCACCATCCCTAAGAGAGTCAGGGATTTTGTTGGGGAGAGGGTGAGAGAAGGAGCTAACTTCTATGTAATGTAGAGTCAGGAATTCTTTTCTTATGCCAATGTTAGGGGCCTAAGGGTTGTCACATCTCCTTGATGTGACATTTTTTGTATAGGGATGTATAGGGATATTTTGAGATTACATGACTACACTTGTAAATCCCTCTTTTCTTATTAATATATTCAGTGGTACCATCCACCTTCAAAAAAATTGTGATAGTTACTTGGATAATATGCAGCACATGTGAAGATATTCAGACTTTAGTTCTGCTCAATTTGTCAATTGTGTAACTTGCCCATTGCCAGCTGAATCACCACGCATGCTGGTGTAAAGCCCACAGAGGATGTTTTCATCAACATTGACAGACTAATCTTACTCACCTGTTTTGACTCCTTTAGGTCAATTGGTGTTTTGATCTTCCCCTTGGAATGCCACAATCATTTGTATATTAAGGAACAAACTTGTATATATTAGTGGTGGTTAATGTGGCTATACAGAATATGTATATGAGTTTTGTATGTCTCTAAATGTTCTATACAGTTTTGTCGAAGTAGAATAGAATGAGAAGGATTTGTGCAATCAAGTGTGAGCCTCTGCAAAGTGTAGATAGAAAGCTCCATGTCTATCGATAGTAGGTTGAGGCATTCGCCTGCACTCCATCTTGCAATGGTGCATAGTACTTACACACAACAGAGGCAGAAGCCTGAAGGCCTTATACATACCTCTATAGAGATGGCACCTTCCTGGATAAAGCAAATGTCCATGACAATAAAAAGAAAGATACTTTCAGGTGCACCGACTAATTAATGTGATTCCCATTTACATAAACATATGCTACATCTCAGTAGACATCAAACTGTAACAGAGAAATAATGTAAAGCTTCAAAGAACTAGAAGTATTATGTTTACCTGGCTGTATGGTCCAATGCAACTAGGTGCCCAGCATGAAATGCTCTGCACATGCAAAACTCGTTTGCTCTGGTCATCTGTCACTAATACTTCCACATAGGCATTGCCAAGACCAACTTGGTTTAGAGGCAATTGAATTGTGCTCCGAGAAGGAACACCCAAGTGGCATTTCCTTTCTGTTATGAACTTGTGATATACTTCATTTGCCAAAGAAAATTCTTTCATATCAGCAATATACAGGTGAATGTACAAAACATGTTCCCACCCAAAGTTATCTTTACCCAGTTCTAGTTCAAGTCCTTCCAAAATGGAAGTCAGATCTTCACGTACTCCTGCCCACCCAGATCAAATAGTTGCCACATTAAAGGGTTAAAAAAAATGTGAAACATCATTCAGAACTAAGATAAATGAGATTCACCTGCCAAAGAAACTCAATGCACTAAGAAATCCAAAAGAGAAGCTCTATAACTTAAAACATGTCTTACCTTCTGGAGTCTGGGAAGAATTCTGGATCCACGAACCAATCGAGAATGTACTCCTTGTGGTTCTTGATATATGTAAATTATTCTTAACAGCATGGGAATCAGAGACTAAATCCACAGATTGACATTTGTCCAAATGATCAGGTACATGATCTCCCACTTCATGGACACCGCAAATTTTATGCAATCCAACTTCACTCCTTGTGCTTTCACTGATGAAAGACAATCTCTCACCTTTCTGCTCTAGATGGAAGGCCAAAGGATGAAGGATTCCAACTGGAGCAATGGAGTCCACTGAGTGACGTATAACTTTAAAGTCATCAAGAACAATTCGGGCATTCTGAGAATTCACATGTTAGATGATTGATAAGAACTGAGAACCATAAAGAGAACCACCAAATTTAATCGCCCAAAATTTAATGATAACAATAAGCTTTTTATATTTTTACCAGGACAATCATCCTCATTAAACATTAAAAATACACGTATAAAAGTTTTAAATTGCCTAGAAAACCATCAACAATGAACCAGGTTTACTCAGAATCAATTTTGTAATTGCAAACAAGGTAATCACAAGTGGGCCACTTGGTCTAAGAAGCTGCCAGTGGCAGAGATTTCAATGTAAAAAATGAATATGGGAATCCTATGCCAATTTCCAGCTACTTAAGAACTGTGAACAGTGTCACATGGACATGCAGGCATGGACCTCTCAGTATCTTCTGGCGTCCAGCATGTCAACCTCAACGATCATTTAAAACCATGCCTATATTCAACATACAAATTTTGGTTTACACACCAAAGATGTAGGCTAGTATTCACTGGAGTGGGCAGATAGTTTGGTGTATTACAAACTAATTGAAAATTACTATAAATGAAGAGATAAATAGCTCAGTTACATACGAGAGAAAAATAACCCACTGATGTTAATACACTTGTTTGTAGTCTCCCCTCATCATGATAGAGGAGGGAATGGGCTTTGACAGATGCTCGATTTCCTAGGTTCATGATAGTTGCCTCACTTCATCTAGATTCCCAGTCAAGATTAACAATGAAGCTGTAAGTGATTTTCAATGGAAGAGATTTACATAGCAGCAGAGTGACATCCCTGTCACCTCTGCTATCTGTGCTCCTTTGATATGTACTTAGGGGCACACGAGATGTGTGTGTAGCAGTTCGTATACATGTTTTCTATGACTTTGCTTCAGGAGGTGATGATCACTCATTCGCAGTGTGCAGGTGGCATTATCTTGTTCATAACAGGTGGCTACAGGGAACTGGCTGCCTGGAGCATCTATTGGTGCCGACAGAAGAAGCGAATAGCCGAAAGGGTGACAGTTAGCTTTGAGGACACCAGAATGATAGAAATTGTGATGGAAGAAACAAAGGTGCAGAATAGCAGCTCCTGTTTCAGGTGCAGGGTCCATTCAGTCTCAATTCTTATCTTGGGAAATAGATTGGTCTGCAGGGTCAAATGGGAATCATTGTTTATACATTTCATCACTGTCTAGCGGCACTAGAGTGAGGGTGAACACATGGGTGGGCATCAAATTAGCCCAGCAATTGACAAGGAGCTTCGTTGAAATAATACTGGAACGGAAGCAGACAAAAAGCCATGGTGAATGTTCAAAAATTCCATGGGACATCATATTGTTATTTTGATGATAACAAAACATGTTTGTGTATTTGTTTATTGGGCATTGATTTACTGTAATGATAATAAGATATACATTATTCATTTAATTATTGGGCCATGATCCACTGTGATAACCAAACATGTTGTGTGATTGTCTATTGGGCCATGTTTTATCTTGATAATAACAAAATATCGTACAATTGATTAATGGATCATGTTAACATCATTTGGAAATCAAAAACGAAAGGTCAAAATCATGTTCGAGTTTGAAATGACAAAGGATGGGGAAGAAGGTAATAACCAAGGTGGTTGATCGCTAGAATCGGGGCGGTCGACCACATTTCCCAGAACCTAGAAAGTTCCCAGGCCCTGTAGATGCGGTTGCCGCATGGGTCCACCGCCTGTTCCAATATGCAGACTATTCAGATCACTGTCGAAGCGATCGACCACTTTCAGGCAGCAGCCAACCGCTAATAGAGCAGAAACCTTCTAGATTTGCCCCGGATTCGAGATTCGAGTTTCCGCTTTCTCTCCAACGGCTCCAAACTTACTATTGAGGGTCCAGCACTATAAATAGAACATGAGGAAATCCCTAAACCTTAAAAGAGAAGAAATCCAAGAGAGTTCTTGTGGAAAATTTGTGTTATATCAGACAAATCTTCCTCTTCCTCCTTGTCTTCCATCAACGTTCTGCTGTAAGAAGACTCTAGGATGTGTCTACATCCATCAAGACCTCTTCCCCACGTTCTACATCTGGCATCTACTAAGGGAGAGCTTCTTACATGTCCCTAGTTGTTCTTCTTATCTATTTTCAACTTGTGCTCCATTGTATAACTCAGAGAGAAGAAGAACAAGTGTATAGATCGCGGGTGTGTGATCATAGTGGTTGTTGGTGCGTGTAACACTTTGTGTGGTGGTGATAGGTACTCGTAGCACCGTAGAGGTGTTGTGATTGGTGCATGTGGCACCGTTGTAGTTGGTGCGGGTTGCACCGTGTAGTTGTTGGTGCGGATTGCACCTTGCGTGGTTAGTGCAGGTTGCACCGATTATGGGTGATTATTCACCCACAGTTTTTCACTTGGATAGTGAATGGTAAATCCTCCGGTTTGGAGGTAATGGACGTGTGAGTTCACAGCGGGGTGACTCCGAACCACTATAAAAATCACGGTGTTTCTTGTGCAATTGCTCCTTGTCTCCTACCCCATTCTCCACAATGTTCACACGTGCACGATCTATAACGCCAGGCTAACTAATTGGGATATTGTTCACCATGTAGTAAAGCGAATGGATCAAGTGTAAATAAGTTGATCTAGAAATACACGTGTTTTTCCGCGAAAATCGGACATTGTTTTAAGCAAACCCAATGCACCCCCTCTCTTGGTTTGCCATATCTCGGACCAACATTTGGTATTAGAGTTAAGGTTCACATTTTTTTGTTGAAAGGCTTAACAACCTTGAGAGATCCGTTCTATGGCAAACAAGAGAACAGTTCCTGAAGGTCTGTTTAACACGCGGATAAAATAGATAAATAAAATGCGGACACGTTGATGATGAATTAGAGGTTTTTAGGACTTCGAACATCACCAACATGTTTATTTGCATTTATTTACTTCACGCGTTTTGAATTTCTCAGATGATTTAGGGTTCGTGTATAGGACCTTTCCCCACCAACCGAGGTCAGTGTTAATTTACATCGGAACAAGTCCGAACATCTTTAATTAACTATCAAAGAACTCTTTCAGCTTTGCAATATCAGCCATGATGTTAAGGGTTCACCCTCGGGAAGACTCCCATACCCTGAGGCAGGAGTATATTTACAATTTTCCCTATAATAAGGTTTTATTTGCAATTTTCCCTTCGAGAGGGGTATATGTACAATTTTTCCTCTTTTGAGAGCTTTTCTTTAATTTCTTGACCTCCGAAGGTCTTTCTATAATTTTTCGACCACGGGAGATATTTCTGTAATTTTCTGACTTCCGGGGGCATTTCTATAATTTTATGACCTCCGAGGGTATTTCTACAATTTTCTAACCACCGGGAGTATTTTACAATTTTCTGACCTCCACGAGTCTTTCCTACAATTTTTCTTGATTGAAGCATCGTTGTGTATTTTTTCTGAATTTTACTGTATTTTTTTGAACTTTTGTGCAATTTCTCACAATTCTGGGGTAAAACTACAATTTCTGAACTTTGGAATAAAACAGGGATTTTTGTCCCATTTTGAAGAACATTTCTGCTGCTTTGAACCCTTTTCCCTTGAATTTCTTGAATTTTGAATTTTTTAGATTTTTTTGAATATTTACACAATTTTAGAATCTTTCAAGATATAATTGTAATTGTTGATTTTTGCCGACTTTCTCGACTATAATACATCAAAAGATCCCAGAACTATGATCTCGTGGGCTCTATACATTTTCTCTTCATCATCCATAGTGAATAGATTGAACTTTCTCTTACATGAGGGTATCTTTACAAATGTGTCCTAAAATGAGGGCTTTTTTTAACTTTTAACAAACTTGAATATGGAGGAGGGCGCCCCCCTCACCTCTTGCGCAAGTTGTAGCAAGGCTTCAAGTCTTGGAGTCTTCTTCTTCCCGAATAATCTTCTTCTTCTCCTCTCGTTCTCCTCGTGGCCTCCTTTTATAGGTGGTGGAAGAGGCCAAGGAGAGGCTTCCCCCGGAGGAATTTAGTGGAGGTATGGCTTCTGTCCCTTCATCTCCCACTCTTCACCTTCCCCCACTCTAGACCACCCCTGGTGGTGCAACAGAGAAAAAAGGAAAAAGAAAAGGGGGGCTCACCCCCGGTGGGCCTCCCTCCTCGGGCGTGGCAGCAGCACAGGCAAGGGGGCTCCCCCGGTGAGAGCGGGCCGGGGGGGGGGGGGGGTCCCCCTGGTGGAGAAGACTGGAGGGGCCTCCCCCCAGGTGTACGAGCAGGCGGAGAGAGAGTGTAGTGACCTGAATTTAAAAAGGATTAATAATTGAGAAAATAAAATTTTCTTTAATAAAATAAGAACAAATTCCATATAATTATAATGAGCTATATGAATAAATTTAAAATTTGTAATTAAGTATTGGGCTAATATTAAAAGTCTTAATGGGCCTAAAATTATTATTTAATTCGGAGTTATTAAAAGTCCTAAATCCTAAATGAATTAAATAAGTTATAACTCACCCAAATGGTCCCTAAATCAAAATTAAATCGAATCCAATAAGGTTTAGGTCGTTCTCTATAGAAACCCTACCCTGATTAGGGTTTATCTCGTGCTAGGTGGCCTAGATAAGATTAGAGTTCAAAATTTTCGGAGGTTTTTCCTATCTAGGGTTAACCTAAATTAGGACTCCAAGTGGTAGAAATCCTATAAATAGGACCCCATAGCCTCCCTAGTCGATCTTAGCTCGTGGGAGAAGACTTCTAGGCGAGAGAGGATCGTGCTAGGAGAAGAAAATCGTGGGTTTTCATCAAACTTTTGTGAAGTCGTCGTCCTTCTTCCTCTTCTTCCTTAAAACAACTCAAAGGTAGGTGTTCTCTCAAGCTAAACATCAAATTAATTGATCAAACACGTTTATCTGTATGTCTAGCATAGTTCTACATCGTTTTCCCTAAATTTTAACTATTATATTGCATGTATTTCAAAGATTATGCACTGGATATCGTTGTTTAGGGTTTTCCTACAGGAAACGGGATTTTGTTTATGATCGCGGTGCTAACAGGGACCGCGTCTCTGAATGCGGCGGCCCGATAGACCGTATATATGAGAATTAATTTTATTTAAAAATATATATTTATTTTCCATGAACGCGACATCCCTATGGACCGCGTTCTATATGATCACGGCTCCTCCCCTAACCATGTTCAGGCACGGGTTCCCAAAAACCCTAGTCTTTCCAGCATGTTATGTTAGTGCTATTGAGTCTAGATGCATGTTTTCCACGTCTGCATGTCATCTGAACCAACTAATATACTAGGGAACATGTATGAACCTTAATCTCTTAAGTCTTCATGATCTATGTTTATCTTTTTCTTTTGATTTCATGAACTCATCTTATCTTATTATTAGCATGTTAAAAGAGTAGATAATTTCTTGTTAACCTGAAATTGGCTCATCATAGCATGAGTTTAATATTCTTACATGCTAGTTATTATGATTGGTGATTTCATGAAATATCATATAATATATCATGTATAGTTGTTTTGAAGGTTATGTCACTCCGGTGATGTTAACCTATTGCTATTGATTGAATTCTGTTTCTCACTTAGAACCCCAAATCTTGGTGAAGTTAGAACCCTCCGCTGGATATTCCTTTCGTCGGACTGCAACTTTCTTCATCGAGACCTCCGTGAGTCTTGGATTCCCACAAGGATGCCGAGTTGGTTGTACCACAAAAGCCCTGAAAACACTGAGAATCCCGTCTTACTGGTGTTGGCCGAGGTTCACCGGCCTTTGGACCTTGTCTGCTCTATTCTGAATGCGGCCTGATCAGGAACTGCGTTCAATCCTCTGAACGCGACTGACCCTCTAACCGCGTTCCTAATCGTAGTGATCTTCCTGACCGCGTTCTATTGGAGACCTCTGTCTCATAACTGCCTGAATCGTCTTCCTCTGGTCGCGGCCGTACGACCAACCGCGTTTAGTCTGATCGCGGCATTGTTCCTGACCGCGTCTATAACCCAGTTTCATGAGCACGTTTCTTCGGTTGAATATGGTTTATAACTCCTAGAATTGATTGTTTAAGTACTGTTGACTTGATCTTCATCAAGAATATCGTCCATAGTATAACTCCTAGAATTGATTGTTTAAGTACTGTTGACTTGATCTTCATCAGGAATATCGTCCATAGTACTTGTGCCATTATATTTCCCTTTGGAATTTCATTCGTGATATTTTTTGGAACATAACTCCTTGACTTTTCTTGGTCATATCTACAAATTATGAAATGATTAAGGGTTGTAGGTCCGCTAACAACCAATGCTAGGTAGGACGGAAGTCCATTCTCTAAACCATGGAAAAATTCTGACTGTGATATTGCACCAATCTCTATTATTCTAATATTCTGATATTCTGTTAATTGATATTCTGATATTCTGCCAATCTGTTATTCTGCTATCTTGCTTAAATGTTATTAGAATTCTGATATATTCTGACCGATTCTATAAGTTATGTTAATCTAGATCATATGTTCACTGTCTTATACGATTATCTTGTCCTTGGTTCTGAATTAGGATTGTTCCCTTTCTTTTCAGCTTCACATCTGTCCTTGACATTGAAATTCATTATTGAATGTCTCCTCTGATCGATAGATGGTATTTCATATTGATTTATGGTTTTATATTGTTCATGACATAGCATTTTAACGAATATTGGTTAATTGGTTAATCACTTATACTTTGTCTGACGATAGAGATATAATTCTTACTGAGCGTTTTGCTCACTGAGGTTCTCTTAACATTTTTCAGGTAATAATGATGAAGATAATCAATCGGACGAGGAAGGGCAAGAGCGATGAGTGCCCTAGAGGATCTATGTCTATATCTTTTTATTTAATTGAGTCTAGTCCTGTAATTTTGAGTCTTTTATATTAATTGTAAATTTGGGTTAATAAAGTGTAATAATGATATTTTGATATTAATAAAATTATAATTTTATTATGTTTATGGCCTTATTGTGTCTCTTGTGGTTTGCTCTGATTTTTCATGATTGTTCACGTTTCGAGTAGTTTCCGCTGCTATCAGTTCGGGACGTGACAGAAATAGTATTAGAGCCTAGGTTTTGTTGAAACCCTAGGTTTTGAACATAGGTTGTTATAAGTGTTAGATTCTTCCTTATTGTTACCTCGAGCAAGGATGGCAGTATCGGCCAAAACTGATATGTTTTTGGCCGATACGTTTCGGCCGAAATCGATACAGCCGAAACGTATCAGTTTCGGCCCATACCGAAACGAGTTCAGACCTGCTCACTGTAGCAAGTCTGAAACTTTAAAAACAAACTTTTAAAATGGTTTCAGGTGAAATCGATATTGGTTTCTCCCAAAACTTACCCGTTTCGGCCCGAAATCGCCCGGTTTCGGCCGAAATCGGACGTGAATCTGACTCCTTCAAATTCTCAGATCTAAGGAAGAAGTCTCTTGCTGCAGGCTGCTGGAGCCTCATCCAAAGGGAGGGTTTGTCGCCGCCGCCGCCGTTTATTGGAGTTTGCAACGTGTAGCCGCAGCCAAAGAGTTTTCTTGGCTCACATTCCTAATAGATCTTGTAATTTTTTATTTTTGTTTTGTTGGCTTGATAGTTTTTTTTGTTGTAGGTAAGGTTCTCTTAAATATATTAATTTTCATATGTGAAATATGTTGAAACTCCAAATTAAGCCCTAATTAGCTATTTAAATTTGGGACTTTTGCCTAATTAGGTTTAATTAGGGTCAATTGAAACTCAATTAAACTTCAATAAATAATTTAAGGTGGCAGCATGATGCTAATTGCATTTAATGAAGGGTGATTAGGATAAAACTCAAAATTAAACCCTAATTAACTGTTTAAATTTGGGGCTTTTGTCTAACTAGCGTTAGTTAAGGTCAAATAAAACTCAATTAAACTTCATTGAATAATTTAGGATGAGAGCATGCTGCTAATTATATTTAGTGAAGGGTGATTAGAGTAAAACTCCAAATTAAACCCTAATTAACTATTTAAATTTGAGAGTTTTGTCTAATTAGACTTAGTTAGGGTCAATTGAACCTCAATTAAATTTCATTGAATAATTTAGGGCGGGAGCATGCTGCTAATTGCATTTAATGAAGGGTGAGTAGGGTAAAACTCCAAATTAAGCCCTAATTAACTATTTAAATTTGGGACTTTTGTCTAATTAGGTTTAGTTAAGGTCAATTGAAGCTCAATTAAGCTTTATTAAATAATTTAGGACGGGAGCATGCTGCTAATTGCATTTAATGAAGGGTGATTAGGGTAAAACTCCAAATTAAGCTCTAATTAGCTGTTTAAATTTGAGACTTTTGTCTAATTAGGTTTAGTTAAGGTCAATTGAAACTCAATTAAACTTCATTAAATAATTTAGGGCGGGAGCATGCTGCTAATTGCATTTAATGAAAGGTGACTATGGTAAAACTCCAAATTAAGCCCTAATTAGCTATTTAAATTTGGGACTTTTGTCTAATTATCTCAATTCAGCATAATCTGAATCTCAATTATACTTCATTGTATTTTTTCATTATACTTACAACCATTTACTTTTTACTGTCTTAATGCAGCATCATGCCTAGATGTGAACAAGGTCAGGAGCAACAAGGGCAAGAGGATACAGGATGAGCCTATCTCTCCTTAGTTGATACTAGGAGAAGGAAAGTGAAATGCAATTATTGTGGTAAGGAGATACATAGCGAAATTACTAGAGGAAAGCAACATTTGGCAGGGATAAGAGGGGAAGTCAAACAATGTGACAGATGTCCCCGAGAGATCCGAGAAGAAATGCACCAGTGCCTTCTGGGCAAAAAAGAGAGATGCAACAAAGGGCTGAAGATCAGGCTGAAATTGCTGAGGAGATTTCAGGCAGAAAGGGAAGGAGGGATGATGATGATGAGGAAGGCACTGAGAATTCAAATCTAGAACTGACTGAAACAACAGAGCATGAACAAGCCGCTCGAAGGAAAGGAAAAGCACCGATAGGTTCAGAGATATACTCCAGTACAACTGGTGTAGCACGAGTTGCACGACGTCCTGACACTGATGCAGCCCCACAGAGAGGAGGCCCCATGAACAGCTATCTGTTTGGAAGGTAAAGTACTACACAACCAAAAATCAAGCAAGCATTGAGAGGGGTAAAAAAATCAATAGAAGTTGCAGAGCATGCATTTAAAAGTATTTGCAAATAATTTTTCCATGCAGGTGTCTCTACACATGCAGCTGAAAGCGAATATTTCCAACCTATGCTAGATGCCATAGCAGATGCTGGCCGTGGCTTGAAGGCCCAGTCACGTCGAGACATATACATGCGTGGCCTTGAGAGAGAGGTTGAGGAGCTCCATCAGTGGGTTAAAAGCTTCAAGCATATCTGGATGGAAAGAGAATGCACCATCATGTGTGATGGCAGGACTGGTACTACGAAGAAGTCCATGATTAACTTTCTGGTCTATTACATCGAAGGTACAGTATTTGTTAAATCTGTAGATACATCAAATTATGAAAAGAATACAAATTATTTGTTTCCTTTGATGGATAAGATAGTAAACCAAATTGGAGAGGACAATGTTGTGCAAGTAGTCACTGACAATGAAGCCAGTTATAAGACTACAGGGAAGAAGTTGATGTAGAAACACGGGCATTTATATTGGCTCCCATGTGCAGCGCATTGTCTGGATTTGATACTTGAAGACATTAGGAAGGAAAATAATGTGAAGAAGACAATTGAGAGGGCACAAAAAATCACCCAGTATATTTATGGCCATCCTAGGATATTGAACATGTTCAGGAAGCATACAAGTGGGGGGCGAGATATCATCCGTGCAGAGCCAACCAGATTTGCTTCGAATTTCATTTCTTTGGAGTCTTTGCAAAGGTATAAGAATGAGCTCAATTCTTTCTACTTTATCCTTATAGATATCATCCTATTTGATTCAAATTTTATTTCTTTTGAGTCTTTGCACAGGTTTAAGAATGAGCTGAAAGCTTTCATGTACCACAATACCCTGCGGAAATACATAGACAAATCTAATGTTGATGCTCAGATAGATTATTTGGATGTCTGCCATATCATGGAAGACAACAAATTCTGGGCCAAGGTCTCACGATACATGAAAGTAGTCACATCCCTCGTGAAGGTCCTAAGAATGGTGAATGGCGATGAAAAGAATGATATGAGATATCTATACAAGGCCATGGACCATGCCAAATTAGAGTTGCAGAATTCCCTTCCCAGAGAATATGCAAAGTTGTGAAAAATTATTGACCACAGATGGGACAACATGTTATACCATGACTTGCATGCAACTGGTGAGTGATTAATTGTATTGAGACATTATTCTTTAGGTTAATTTATATCAAACATTTAGTTAACTATACATAAATGCAGGTTATTTTCTCAACCCTCGATTTATGTACAATGCCAATACAAATGTTGATGGCGAGGTCCTTCAAGGCACTTTAAAAGTCATTGGTCGTTTATCAAGAACACCAGAAAAGAGACTTCAGGCCGAAATAGAGGTATAGGATTTACTTAAGTAGTTATGTTAATCTATTACTTTATCTTTATAGATGAACAATTATAGAATGAGGACTGGGACATATTCTAACTCCCAATTGCAATACGCCGTGGGAAGAGTGAGCCCAAGTATACTAACTCTTTATGCTTAAATTGAGTCAATATGTATTAGTACATCATGAAGAATTGATCTTTATTTACATCTTACATTTATTTGTTTATGGTTGGTGGAACAACTGACTGGTGGATAATGGTGAATAACCGAGATGTGGACAGTAATGCATTGACTTTCATTGCAATTAGGGTGCTCAGTCAAACAACATCAGCAAACCAATGTGAAAGAAATTGGAGCACATCCAGCCTTATACACTCAAAGATTCGCAATCGACTAAAGGTTGAATGGTTAGAAAAATTGGTTTATTGCCACTACAATATGAGACTGAAAATAAAAAACATGAAGTTGAGACAACAGCTACAGGACAAACGCGTCGCAGATGATACAACTCCAAAAATTGATGTGGACGCCTTATTTGATGATGACAATCCCTTGCAGTCTTGGGTTGAGATACGAGAGTAGGTTGATGAGTCCGTTTTTGATGTTGATGATAGAACATGGGCAGAGGGCATATTAGATGAAGATAAGTCAAGAGATCCAGAATTCAGAAGACCAACAAAGAGGGCCAGAGAGACTCATGCGCACCAGAGAAAGGACCCAGCTTTGTTTGTTCATAACACTGAGCAGCATCCTGAGTTTGAGTCAGCTAGACATTCAGAATCAGATAGCAGGCCAGTCACTCTTAGAATGGTCAAGCCACCTTCATCCTTAAGAAGAAGTACATCAGTGCAAGAGCTAACTGAGAAGACTAGTGCTGCTGCTCGAGAGGACCCGACAATTGAGCAGTTGAAGCAAATATATGTAAGACATACGCCAAGGGGAAAAGGACTCCTCTCAAAGATGAATGAAATGATCACACCAAAAGAGAAAAAAACATCCCCAAAGGCTAAAAGACGACTGGTTTCTGATGATGATGATGATGATGATGATGACAATGACGATGACGATGCTACTACTGGCGGTGGCACATATGCACCTACTTCCTCCTTCCACATTGACACAGGTAGAGGATATAGTCATAGTGAAGGAGGACATGATTCACAGAGTCAATATGGGCATCCATCAGATTATGAAGGTGGCCAACAGGAAGCAGACATGTATGGGTGGGGTCATTAACCAAAATTTGAATTTTATCCAGTTCCACCCAATAGCAGTTATGGGTCATCATCCTCTTCTCATCCTCAAGATTCTGCTTCTTATGCTGATTCTGGACTCCAATCAAACCAACAACCTTACACTCCAAGAGGGATCCAAAGAAAGATGCAGAACTTGACTACCTCATTGTTTGGTTATAGTGAATATACAGAATATATGCAACATTTTATGGGTATCAACATCAGAAGCCAGACGATGAGGGAGAAGGTTCTTCTAGCTACTATCTATATTAGTGCATCATCATTTGGGTAAGAATCATTTAATTTCTATAACATTTACTATGTCTAATTAGGTTTATTGTACTGTTTGAACCTACTTCATGCTTAATATGTACTCAAGAATATTACTTTAACATGTCCAATACCTACTTCATGTTTATTGCACTTAATCATGTTTCTTTATAGTCAAATATATGTCTAATGATTTTTCTGATTTTTATCTGATTATTTATATTTTTCTGCTTTTTTTAAATTTTTCTGTATTTTTTACCTTTTTTGAATGTTTTGAACCAGATTCGGCTGGTTTCGACCGAAACCGAAACCGGTACATTTCGGTTTTGGTCCCAACCGAAATCGGTATCGAAACCGATATTGCCATCCTTGACCTAGAGAGATTGGATAGTGCCTTGGGCTAAGTGCTAAAATTGGCTTAAAACTTTTAATGAGAATAACTTGTTAATCTTGGTAAAAATTATTTTGTAGGAGCTAGATAGCTAGCGAGACGGCGGCTAAGCGAGCGCAATGGCGGGAGATGCAAAGGACTGTCTAAAGTTTGACTCAGATTCTTCAATAGGTAGCTCAAGGAGGAGGGAATCATGGTGTTGGGGAGTTGCATCGGAATTTTCGGAGCCTTAATCCCCATAGATTTAATGGAACCACTGATCCCGATGAAGCAGAGGATTGGATTAAGGTTGCAATTTATACCCCAATTGGCACCGATGGACATTCAATCTTATGTCTAGATGGTGAGAAGAGCTCAACTATTAGAGGATGTCATGGAAATGTCTGAGAAGGGCAAGGCGGGAATAGAGAAGAAGAGATTAGGAAGAAAATCTGAAAATGGCAATAAGAGGCCGAATGACGGTAATGGAATTCTGAATGGTAAGAAGCCTAAGGAGAAGTGTAAGCATTGCGGGAACAATGGGCATCAATCCGAGAAATGTCGATGGAAGATTGGAGCATGTTTCCGCTGCGGGAGCAAGGAGCATAAGGTAGCAAATTGCCCTCTTTCTCAGAACCAACCTCTGCAGGCGAAGGATGACAACGAAGCACGACGTCAAAGAAGGTTGCAAGCTTTGATAAGGGCCGAGCCAACTGATGATGGAGTAGCGAGAGGTACCCCTTAACCTTAAGTTAGTTTTCCCTCCATTAGATCTTTAGATTATTACTAGCATGATTATGTGATCTATTTCGATATTTGGGAAATAGGTTAGGTACTCAGCTATTGTTTTGGAAATGAATCTCGTGTCAATTTAGAGGACCAAATTCTTTTAAGTGGAGGAGGATGTAGTGACCCGAATTTAAAAGGGATTAATAATTGAGAAAATGAAATTTTCTTGAATAAAATATGAACAAATTCCATATAATTATAAGGGAGAATTACCTATATACCCTTATAAAATTCACGAATTACCTATATACCCTTACCTTTTTAAAAACTACTACCATATCCTCAAAAACTATTAACCGGTGTTACCAAGCCCCTGAGTTTAATCGCCGTCTGGATAGACCTAACCGCCTAATCGAATGGACCGTTTTACCCCCCGCGATCGAAGATTGTTCTTTTACCTCCCCCTCCCCTCTCATGACCTCTTCTCTGTAGTGCCATTACCGTGGAGAGGATGCCGCCGTCGATCTGAAGGGGATTTGAAGGGGATAACAGAAGCCGCCTCACGACCTCTTCTCTGCCGGTGGGGAGCCTCTTCTTGCCGGAGGGGAGCTCGCCCTCTCCCTCCACTCTCACGGCCGCTCGCCCTCTCCCTTTCCCTCCACTCTCACAGTCTGTCAGATCCACTCTCACAGCCTCTTCTCTGCCGGAGGGGAGCTCGCCAGCCTCTCCACTGTAGAGGAGACAACAGAGGACATCCGCGATTGAAAAAAACTCCATTCTCGTCCTCTCCCGCCACTCTCATGTAATCAACAATCGGTGAGCACCATTAATGGTAAAAAACATTGCTCTGTAGCATCATTCTGTCGGGGAGGAGTTCGCCGGCCACGAGTTCTCTATAGCCCGCGGGTTCTCTATATAAAAGAGAAGTTACTTTTTCACACGCCTTTGTTTGTATAGGCCTTTGGTCATAGTGGGTAACAATGAGTGAGGATACAACTGCACACTCTATTAGTCGGTGTTCGATTGCTCCAGATTGCCATTGTAACAGGGCTTGTAAGACATATATCTCGTCTCAAGAATCAAGCAAGGGGAGACGATTCTATCGGTGTCCACGATAGAATGTAAGCATATTGAAAATGCATGTTACATGATTGATGTTATTCCTAAGAGATTGTAAGTATATTAATGAATGTTATTTTTTGTAGGAAGATAATACTTGTGGGTACTTTGCATGGGTTGATGATGTGCATCATTCCACGATAGACTTGAAGTATCAACTAATCAATATGGAGGCACTCTTGGAAAAGAAGTTTAAGGCGTTGGAAAGGAAATTAGACAAGCTTGAGTCAATTGAAATGAAGATGGATAAGTTGCAAGCACAGTTACCAAATAGAGCACTGACAGTCGGAAAAGTGATGGAAGAAGCAAGAAAGATCACTTTAAACTTTGTCATTTTACTTGCTATCTATATTGTGATGTACTATGTAATTTGATATGACAAGTACTTAACTAATCACATGTGCCCATGTACTTGCACTTAAGACATGTACTCTGTAATGTATTTTGAGTTGGGAGTTGACTAATGTAATGTGATTAGTTGGATGTGAATGTATTTAGCTTCACTTAATTATTAAATTGACATTTGTGAAGAAGCCAATGTGGATGGGTGTTTACAGAGTTAACAGAACAATTGCAAAAATAATCAGGCAAAAAGGAGTTCATTCAAGTTGAGTCATATAATGCAAGAGTAAAATGCAGATATTTTACAGCTGAGATCTATCTAATTAATTAGGACTTCAATATAATTCTATACGAGGAAAAAAGGAATCTCAAGAGTAAAATGCAGACTTTTGTTTGCAATTAAGGTTATTTGATCTTTTCCATGGGAGCTTCATGCTTACAGAGTTAACAGAGTAGAGCTTCATGTCTGAACTTCCACAAAAGAATTGTCTGATAGACCAAGAGAGCTTCATGTCCGCAATAGAGGATAGATGATGCCTCACCCCACCCCCATCAAGAAGACTTTCAAAAGGAATGAAACAATTAAAGAGATGCAGGCTATACTGGGGACCTTTGAATGTGATCTTTAACAGGCTGCATGTCGGGAGCTGGAGTTGAATGACCAAATTCGCAGACTGCAGACCTTAGGCTTGTATGCATCGACCTTGGGTTCATATGGTCAGACCTTGGCCACTTATGCTCAGACCTGTCTACACACATGCATCGACCTTGGTCTCTTGTATGTATCAACCTGAATTTCATTTGTGCACCGACCTTAGGCTGGACAAGATCCCACTGGCACATAACTGAAGTTCAGAAAAGGCACTTAAGTGCATGAATGCATGGACACTTGTCCGAATGCATTCACCTATACATATATGAGTATTTTCAAGGGCCCTGTTGTTGGACCCCTTGGTGAGTTTATTGGTTCAATTTTAATTATTGACAAAACTTATGTATGTTTCTGGGTCAGCAGGTAATAGGTGTTGACTCTGAGAGTCGACACTCTTAAGTGGTTTATAAATCCTGCACCGACCTGCCTTGAATGTGCACCGACTGTCTTTTGAAGCTGTACATGTTTGCACCGACCCATCTTACTGGTTCATTGTAGTTTGCACCGACCTATCTTTGGCATTTTTCAAACACGCACTGACCCATCTTACTGTTGTATATACCTTGCACCGACCTATCTTTGCCATTTTTCAAAACAATGCACCGACTTGTCCCTCATTTTCTTCATAATGTGCACCGACTTTCATATATGTGCACCGACCCGTCTTTTGCTATTTCACAGAAGTGCACCGACCTGTTTTAGTGCTTTGCAACTTAGCACCGACCTATCTCTATGTTTCATAAACTTGCACCGAGTTTCATATGTGCACCGAGCTGGTCCTCGTTGTTCTACAAAACTTGCACCAGCCCTAACCATAGTTTCTACATAATGTGCACCGACCTCCTTGGCATCTTTCAAACTTGCACCGAGTCTCATAAACGTGCACCGACCTCTTTCTTGTGTTGAACTCAATGTGCACCGACTTGTGTTTTATGAGTTTCTGAATGTGCACAGACTTTGGCCTTATATGCACCGAGCCTTCTCAATTGTGCACTGACCTGTCCCTATATGTTCTTGAGAATTTCCTGTTTGGTAAGAGCAAGTGTCGACTCTGTGAGTCGACACTTACAGTCCAGAGATTGTTTCTTGCTGCAAACAACAAATATGAATGTTGATCATGAACCCCCCTATTTCAAGAAATGTAGTCTAATTTGGATGAATATATATTAAAAAAAATGTGATGATCAATACAATCTTCACAATACTTTCACATACATTCACAATATCTTCACAATACTTTCACATACATTCACAATAGCTTCACATACTTCACAGATGAGCTTCACAGGTAGCTTCACACATAGATTGACAACATCTTCACAATACCTTCACATATATTCACAATAGCTTCACATGCTTCACAGATGAGCATGCACAGCTTCACAGATAGCTCCACACATACATTCACAATATCTTCACTTAGCTTTCACATACATTCACAATAGCTTCACAGATATTTACAATACCATTCAAATCTGTTTACATCCATTTCATAGACATTTCACATATCATAAAATCATAAAACTATAAAACCATTCAAGCTTTCATACTTCACAAAGAAGAGTGTGTGAAAATAGAGCCACTGTATGCTAACACAAAAAAGAGAGTTTTGATACACCAATTCAGTGCTCACAAAGCATGCTTCACAAATAAGAGAGTTTGAAGCACCATTTAGTCAAGTTACAAAAATGTGAATGCCAAAGATAACATCTTAAATGCTACTCCCAGGTCTAGTCCTACATGGCACAGATCTGCCTCTACCCCTTTGTCCCACCGGTGGCCGAAAAGTAGCAGGTGTTGATGTTGCAGCAGTCTTCTTTGGTCTCCCAGGAGGCCTCCTACAAGAAAGGCACTTTTAAGCAAATAACCAAAAGAAATGTAAGTTTGAAAATTTAAGGAGATATACCTTTCACTTGAAGTAGGTGTATTTTGGATTGCATTCTTGCATGTGTTGGCATAGTGACCAGGTTGACCACATCTTGTGCAATTATGTTATCTTTGTAGTCTAGTTGGCTCATCTGGATCTCGAATATGATTCTTTCTTGGCCTTCCAGGGGGACGTCTTGTATTTGGTGGAAACACTTCCACATCAAGTTTGACCCAACTTTCTCTGTCAGGCATAGGGCTGATGGTCTGAGCATAAGTAACCTTATATGTGGCCACATGGTAATAGTGAGATACATAGTCCTCCCACTTCGGTGCCCTATTGGATGATAAGAAGGCACATGCATGAACACAAGGAAGCCCAATTTTTTGCCATCTATGACAGCTGCATGTCTTCGTGTCCAAGTCCACTTCAGCCCTCTCAGTCGGACTAGTCACTTGGGCTTGACTATGGCTGGCCTTCTCAACTAAAAAACCTCCCAACCCTCTAGTTGTAGCAATAATGTGACTCCTGACAATGGGTGTCAGTGTGTCCTTCCACCGGTCTGCAAGTGTCCTCCTAGTATGAAACTCTTCATGAACAATGATCTAAGAGTGTCAATGCAAGCAAGAATGGGCTTTGTGCGAGCATCTCCAATGTAATTATTGAATGACTCACTGAAGTTATTGCACACGTACATGCACTTTGTTATGGTGCTGAACTGTGACCTTGACTATTTCAATCCCCTCACCTCCGGACCTAACATAAAATGGTAAGCCTTCTCATTTAGTTGTCTCATTTCATTCATGTGAAACTTAAAACGTGCTCATTGAAAGCTTTGGCAGATGACCACAACAGTTTCTTCAATGCTGGTCCTAGAAACTTGCTCTTGAAACTCTTGTAAAAATGTCTCAAACAAGTACGATGTTCTTGTACGCCGTACACAACTGATACGGCCTCATCTAGGCCTTTCGCCCTGTCAGATATGAATGCCAACCCTTCGGGGTGACCAATTGTCTCCTTCATATTCTGTAGAAACCATAGCCAACTGTCGGCATTCTCACTCTCCACTATGGCAGTAGCAATGGGAAACAAACAGTTGTTCCCATCCACACAAGTGGCAGCCAGAAGTGCACCACGTAAAGTACACTTCAAATGACATCCATCTAGGCCAATCAGGGGCCGACAATATTTGAACCCTTCAATGCAAGTTTTGAATGACATGAAGAACCTCTTAAATGACCTAGTACCTTGTTCCAATTCATACTTTATCACACTTCCTGGATTCCTTACTAGGAGCTCATGTTGTAAAGCCGGTATCATGGCATACATGTCCTCCCATGTGCCATGTATCACCTTCAATGCAACCACCTTAGCCTTATATATCCTCATGTATGGCAAAGTTAAATGGTATGTATGCTCCAGTCGTCTTCCGAGTTCTCTCACTCGGAGATCTCCTTCATTCTTCAACCATGGAAGGCATTGGTGAGCAATCCAGCTCTTGGTTGCCATGTGATTCCCTCGCCTATTTTCTGATACGCATGTGTGCTGACCTTGAACTTTCTTTACTTGGAATGTGTGACCATCTTTTA
The DNA here is from genome assembly GCA_022559845.1 of Amorphophallus konjac. Taxonomy (NCBI): domain Eukaryota; kingdom Viridiplantae; phylum Streptophyta; class Magnoliopsida; order Alismatales; family Araceae; genus Amorphophallus; species Amorphophallus konjac. Next base: position 80,493,594 of record CM040126.1, on the reverse strand, counting down.
GTCTTGAAGCATGTAACCTCCAGTTGCAATTGGTTGCTTTACAAGTGACAGTCACCCGCAATGGCTCTGACCGGATGTACTTAACATCAAACTCATGCAATATGGCAAACTGGGATAGGGCTAGTCTAAATACTTGAACATTATCATACAGAGCTCCCTCAGTCATGTCTGGCGTCATTAAGTCAGCAAATTGGTCACCTACTTCATCATCATCAACTAGCTCATCTACATAATCAACATCAGAATCTGAACTGGGATTGTAGTCACTATCATTCGTTCTCACTTCCCCATCCGATACTTCATCTAAAATAACATGTGCATCCTCTAGTGTCTCATCAATCCCAACATCATCTAAAACTTCTTCAAGTTGCTCAGCATCTAAGGGCACAATTGGATAATCTTGACTAGCATAAACCTTTATGATTTTGTTGTTGCTGCACTTATCAAACATTTGGATGATATGTTCATCTGTCTCTAAGTTCAAATACTTTCTATCCCTGCTGCCATTCTGCATTTCAGCCACAAAATATAACTGGTCAATCTGTACTCCCTCAGTGAATAACCCACTTGCTACCAACTGCAACTCCATTAAATTAGCATAATCCTTGGTCCATGAAAAGGACCTCTGTCTGAAACCCCTCGGAGACAACCTTTCCTGCCCATCATGACCATGCACCACCTTCCAATGTCCACCATAAAACAACTTAATTAAGTAGCTCTCCTCCATTGTACTTGTTTCAAAAATTCATTCATACATGAAGCCTTGGCAAAGTCCCCTTCTCCTTCCTTCACGATCTCTCTCACCCTTAACATAAAAAACAGAGGACATTCCCAACCCTACGGGACTAAAAACACATAGGAGAAAGGAATGGACAGATCGGATAGATACATAGAAGGGTAAAAAGATAGAGGAAGAGGGAAAGAGAAATTGCTTATACCTCACAGTCGTCTTCCTCCTGCTTCTTCTTCCTTTTTCTCTGGATTTTGACCCCAACGAGGGCCGCTGGTATTCGCCTTACCCTCCGCCTTCTCCCACGTGGGCTGGTATTCGTCTTGCCCTTTTAAAAACACACCAATCAATGAGAGTCCCGCCCTGCCTTTTGGTGTCGTCTTCCTCCTGTCGGCGTCGCATCAGCTTTCTTGCGAAGCACAGCCAAGCTCGATCGATTGCCCTTCTGCAATCGCATCGCCTTTCTTGTGCAAACGAGCATTCACCCTTCTGTTACCCTAAACCCAACACGAGGAGGCAGCAACTTTCTTGTGAAGCACAGCCGAAGGTTGATAGGAACAATCGATTGTCCTTCTACCGGTCTGCATTCACCCTTGCGTTACCCTAAACCTCTGGCGAGGAGGTCGATAGGAACGATTTGGGGGGAGAGAATGATACGTAAACCATAAACCCTAAACCTATGGCGAGGAGGTCGGTAGGAACGATTTGGGGGAGGGGGACCCTAAACCCAACACGAGGACGGTCGACTGTCCTAAACCCAACGATCTCCGGGGTAGGTTAGTCCATTCCACCAACGCAGTTAACGGGAGTCACGGACAGTCGACGACAGGTGTACAATAGAGAGGTATTTAAATTTTTGAAGATACGACGGTAGTTTTTAAAAAGGTAAGGGTATATAGGTAATTCGTGAATTTTATAAGGGTATATAGGTAATTCTCCCTTATTATAATGAGCTATATGAATAAATTTAAAATTTGTAATTAAGTGTTGGGCTAATATTAAAAGTCTTAATGGGCCTAAAAATATTATTTAATTTGGAGTTATTAAATGCCCTAAATCCTAAATGGATTAAATAAGCTAAAACTCACCCAAATGGGCCTTAAATCGAACCCAATAAAGTTTAGGTCGTTCTCTATAAAAATCCTAGCCTAATTAGGGTTTATCTCGTGCTAGGTGGCCTAGATAAGATTAGAGTTCGAAATTTTCAGAGATTTTTCCTATCTAGGGTTCCTTAACCTAAATTAGGACTCTAGGTGGTAGAAATCCTATAAATAGGATCCCATAGCCTCCCTAGTCGACCTTAGCTCGTGGGAGAAGGCTTCTAGGCGTGGGAGGATCGTGGGAGGAGGAGAAAATCGTGGGTTTTCATCGAGCTTTTGTGGAGTCGTCGTTCTTCTTCCTTAAAACAACTCAAGGTAGGTGTTCTCTCGGGCTAAACATCAAATTAATTGATCAAACACGTTCATATGTATGTCTACCATAGTTCTGCATCGTTTTCCCTAAATTTTAACTTATATTGCATGTATTTCAAAGATTATGGATAGGATATCGCTGTTTAGGATTTTCCTGTCGAAAATGAAGTTCTATTTATGATCGCGGTGCTAACAAGGACCACGTCTCTGAACGCGGCCGCCCGATAGACCGCGTATATGAGAGTTAGTGTTATTTAAAAAAATTATTTATTTTCCATGAACGCGGCATCCCTGTGGACCGCATTCTGTATGATCGCGGCTCCTCCCCTGACCACGTTCAAGCACGGGTTCCCAGAAACCCTAGTGTCTTTTCAACATGTTATGTTAGTGCATTGAGTCTAGATGCATGTTTTTCACGTTTGCATGTCATTTGAACCAACTAATGTACTAGGGAACATGTACGAGCCTTAATCTCTTAAATCTTCATAATCTATGTTTATCTTTTCCTTTGGATTCCATGAACTCATCTTATCTTGTTCTTAGCATGTTAAAAGAGTAGATAATTTCCTGTTAACCTGAAATTGACTCATCATAGCATGGGTTTAATATTCTTACATGCTAGTTATTATGATTGGTGATTTCATGAATATATCAATATATCATGTATAATTGTTTTGAAGGTTATGTCACTCCGATGATGTTAATATACCGCTATTGATTGAATTATGTTTTTCATTTGAACCCTAATTCTTGGTGAAGTTAGAACCCTCCGCCGGATATTCCTTCTGTCGGATTGGAACTTTCTTCATCGAGGCCTCTGTAAGTCTCAGCGAGTCTTGGATTGCCACAAGGACGTCGAGCTGGTTGTACCATAAAAGCCCTGAAAACACTAAGAATCCCGCCCTACTGGTGTAGGCCGAGGTTCAACCGGCCTTTGGACCCATAGAACGAGGTTCTGTTTGGGTTCTGTCTGCTCTGTTCTGAACGCGGCCTGATCAGGAACCGCGTTCAATCCTCTGAACACTCCTGACCCCCTGACCGCGTTCCAGATCACGGTGATCTTCCTAACCGCTTTCTGTTGAAGACCTCCGTCTCACAACTGCCTAAATCGTCTGCCTCTAGTCAGGGCCGTACAACCAACCGCATTTAGTCTGATCGCGGCACTGTTCCTGACAGCGTCTATAACCTAGTTTCATGAGCACGTTTCCCCGGTTGACTATGGTTTATAAGTCCGAGAATTGATTGTTTAAGGTATTGTTGGCTTGATCTTCATCAGAAATATCGTCCATAGTACTTGTGCCATTATATTTCCCTTTGGAATTTCATTCGTGATATTTTTGGAACATAACTCCTTGACTTCTCTTAGCCATATCTACAAATTATGAAATGATTAAGGGTTGTAGGTCCGCTAACAACCAATGCCAAGTAGGATAGAAGTCTATTCTGTAAACCATGGAAAAATTCTGGGTGTGACATTGCACCAACCTCTATTATTCTGTTATTCCGATATTCTATTAATTGATATTCTGATATTCTACCAATATGTTATTCTGCTATCTAGCTTAAATGTTATTGGAATTCTGATATATTCTGACCGATTCTATTAAGTTATGTTAATCTGGATCATATGTTCACTGTCTTATACGGTTATCTTGTCCTTGGTTCTGAATTGAGATTGTTCCCTTTCTTTTGAGCTTCACATCTGTCCTTGACATTGAAATTCGTTATTAATTGTCTCCTCTGATCGATAAATTATATTTCAGATTGATTTATAGTTTTATATCGTTCATGGCATAGCATTTTAACAAATATAGGTTAATTGGTTAATCACTTATATTTTATCTGACAATAGAGATGTAATTCCTACTGAACGTTCTGCTCACTCAGTTTCTCTTAACATTTTTCAGGTAATAATAACGAAGATGATCAATCGGACGAGGAAGGGCAAGAGTGATGAGTGCCCTAAAAGATCCGTGCCTATGTCTTTTTATTTAATTGAGTCTAGTCATGTATAGTCCTGTAATTTTGAGTGTTTTATATTAATTGTAAGTTTGGGTCAATAAAGTGTAATAATGACATTTTGATATTAATAAAATTATAGTTTTGTTATTTTTCTGACCTTATTGTGTCTCTTGTGGTTTGCTCTGATTTTTCATGACTGTTCGTTGCCACGTTCTAAGTAGTTTCCGCTGCTATCGGTTCGGGACGTGACAGAGAGGGGGGCCCTCCCCCCCTCCCCCCAAACAGGAGCAGGCGGGGGAGCCTCCCCCGATGCAAGTAGGTCGGGGGGGGGGGGCTCCACCCGGTGGGAGCAGGCCTGAGGGAGTCTCCCCCCCTGGGAGCAGGCCGCGGGGGGGTCTCCCCTCGGTGGAGCAGACCGGGGGGGCCTCCCCCCGGTGTGCGTAGGAGAGAGGAGAGGGAAGAGGGAGAGGGCGATCCCCCCCTTCTTGTGGTCTTGTCTAGGCTATAAAAAGCCTATTTTCTGTGATTTTTTTATGCTTCTTTTGATTTCTTCGCAGCAAAGGACATGTGGAGGATTTTGATTGTTAGTTGGCCGTCTCTAAATACTGTCTTGCTGCCCGTTGATTTCGGGGTAATGGAAAATTTATTTAAAGGCCACGGGAATACTCCGATGGCACTACAACTTAAATCTGCATTTGTCCCCGTGGGTGTATAATTTGACACCGCCCACGAGGTGCTTGATAAAATGCCCACTTGTCATAAAGAGCAAAAAAGCTCTGACTTAGCGCAGGCCTTTGTTGAGTACTTGGTGGCCTTATGCTACCCATCCGGCGCTTGGCCAAATGTCTTAGAGAACTTTAGAAGCTAAACGCTTGATGTTGTAGAGCGGGTGTGCATGACTTTATACCACTCACAAGGTGTTTGATGAAATGCCCATGAGTGTCTATATGACGGCTACGGCCGAGCATCGCTTCATATCATAATATAAGACATTTTAATTTCTGAAATTTTCTGTAATTACCAGAAATTATGAACTTTTTGAGGTCCAACAGTCACTCTATTCATCGTCCTCTGTTTTTCGAAAGTTCTAACTATGCTTATTGGAAAAATCATATGATTATTTTTTTTTAGGTCCTACTAATATGAGGTGTGGAAAGTCATGGAAAAAGGTTCATACACTCTTCCCAAAAATGAAGATATGCGAGAAAAAGAGCAAATTAGACAATCTATTGTAAATTATAATGCTATGAATATTATGCAATGTGCTATACTTCCTAACGAATACTCACGAGTTTCTATGTGTGTTAGTGCTAAAGAAATGTGGGATAACCTCCGACTATCTATAAAGAAACTTGATAAGTGAAAGAGACTAAAGCTAATCTTATTCATGAATATGAGCTATTCAAGATGAAGTCAGGCGAGACAATTTCTGAAATGTTAGCACGGCTCACCGAAATTATTAACGGCTTAAAAGGTCTCGATAAGAACTGCATCACCTCTGAATTAGTAAGAAAGGTATTGAGCATTGTTTAAAAAGGCAACGTCTCAAGGCACTAAGACTTTAAGTCTCAAGACAAGGCACTAGAAAAACGCTTTGAGGGATGTGCCTCAGACCTTTTACTTAAGGCTTAGCCTTTTGTTGATTGCGGTAGTACGTCTTAACGCATTCACCGCCTCAAGACATTTACTTGAGACTTGTGCATCAAATGAGAATGTGGTGTAATGAGGTATTATTCTCAAAACTTATGCTTCTTTTATTATTCTTAAAACATGATTCAGTAAGATAACATAGGTCTATCATTGAGTTAGGATAGCATTAACACAAGAAAATAAATATTATTTTTAACTTTTTTGATGGTTTTAAGATTATTTTCCTAAAGTATTGAGACTTACGTCATATGAGGCTTACAGTAAGCGCCTCACAACCGTCTCAAGATCTTTTAAACTATGGTATCGAGATCTCTTCCCCCTCCATGACATACTAAAGTTACGGTTATTGAAGATTCTAAGGACTTGTCTATCCTAACATTAGAGAAGCTTATAGGTTCCCTTATGACTTAGGAGATAATGAAAAAAGGAGTGAAGTAAGAGGAAAGAAAAATGTGGGGTTGGAAGCGTCTACTAGTGGTAGAGAATCTAGTGATAAAGAGTGTGAAAGGTGATGATGATGAGAATGAGATTGCAGTGATCACAAATTAAGTTAAAAAAATCCTTAGAAATAGGAGAAAATTCAAAGGAACTTTGGAAGACCCATAAGAAAAGACTCCCCAAGTGAGAGAGAGCGTATTAAGAAAAATGAGATTGTTTATTATGAATGTAGAAAATCCGAACATATGAAAGGAGTTAGGAGAATGCCCGAAACTCCAAAAGAAATAGAGGAAAGAAAAGTCAAGAAAGTCCAAAGCAATGGTGGTAACATGGAGCGTTGAGGAAGAAGAAAAAGAACCATACAATGATGTAGCGGGACAAGTCACAAATCTATGTCTAATGGCATATGAAGATGAGACCATTGAGGTAAACTCCGAATCCGATTATATTTCTAATGAACATTGGGAAATTGTTTATGTTACTTTGTATGAGAAATATAAGAAACTAAAAATAGAAAATAAGGTTTTAAAGTAAGAACTTGAAGATGCTTCTAGCTAAGCTAGTCAAATATGATTAGTTGATGAAATTGATTCTTTAACTTTTGAGAACAAAGTTTATAATATGATAATGATGCATTGTTGAATAAAAATTTCAAGCTTGAAAACGATCTCAAATGTGCAAATGAAAAGACTTCTAAACTTGAAAAAGAAATTTAGAGTTTGAATGCCACTCTGTCTAGGTTAGTAAAAGGCAAAGATACACTTGAAACAATACTCGGCATAAACGTTAATTTTTAAAATGAAGGACTTGGTTATGATCCCTCTAAAAAAAAACATTTGAGAATAAGATAGGTTGGCAACTAGCATACCGTTATTCCTAACTAGCATACCGTTATTCCTAACTATTGTTCTAGACCCATTTGGTTAGTAGCACCGAATATTATATCATTGACATATACTTGTGCCACTAGCATACCGTTATTCCTAACTATTGTTCTAGACTCATGTGGTTCCTACACAGGGTGGTTTAATGGTCTAGCACCAAAAGACCGGACTTCATTATGTTGAAAACGGCCATAACTCAAGAGCCATTGCGGATAGCATCTTTGACACTTTTTAGGTTCCACTAGTAAGAGAAATAATATAATTGAAATGCTCAGTGTGGGTTTCATCTTCATCTCCTGTTGACCTTACTCCAGCAACCTTGACTCTGAAACTATTCTTAATCATGACTTATACACTAGATCGAATTAGTCATACAATTGGTTGCTTGGTTGATAATATTACTTATCAGGGCTTTCATCCCTGTAACATATCTCAAGCACCATTAATCATAGATCATTGCAAGTTCCTGGTGCTCGGGCTCACCTGCACAGATCAGAGAAGGTATTTAGAGACCCAAATGGCCTTAATCCGTTTAGGTTTCTGCCTGAAGTCTGCACGTAGATGAAACGAATTAAACTTCTTTTTGAGGATGCGGTTAGGACCTGACCTACGAGCTTTGTCATTTAACCCGGCATACATACATGCCTTAGGTCCGACTTGTATATACGTTTTAGGCTTCCCTATTTGTTCCTGCATAGGTCTGAAAAATGCATGGGATGGCCATGCATGCGACGAATGACCAGATTTGCCACAGTAAATGCATGCATTATGCACAGATGATGATCTGACGATTTTAACAGGCTCATGCATGCTTCTATCCTTGTTGATGATTCCAGGACTATATCCTAGTCCACATTTGTCAACGGATCTCCTTGAAATAGATAAGAGCATATCCAACTCCTTCTGCGAATTGACAAGCTTCCCAAGGTCTTTTGCAAGGAGATCATTACTAGCAGTTAACTCTAAGATTCTTGTTTCCAAGAGTTCTTTCTCAGAGATTAACCTGTGATGATCTTCTTGCAAGACCTTTAGAGCTATACATTTGGATTGTACTTGTCATGTATTTTAAGGAACTCCATTAATAATTCGTCATAAGACATTTCTTGTTCCTCATCACTACTGGAATCATTAAATGTATCAGAGAGAGTGTTAGAAATTACCTCAAGGTCCTCATGATCTGTCATGAAGGCTATGTGTTGCTCTTCTCCCTCTGAGTTGGTGTGGTCAGACTTCTCTGACCCATATTCATCACTCCATGTTACTGCCATTGCCTTGAATGTTCGTTTCTTACGTGGTTTATCAAAAAGCTTGACTGACTTTTTGTCAGTATTCTTGCCTTTATAGTCTTGTGAAGCCTTCATCTTTCATTCTCCCTTAGCATGCCCAGTTTTGCCGCAGTTGTAACATCTTATCTTCTTGAGTCTCTTCCGAATGAAGAACCTTTCCTCCTATTCCTTAGAATTCTTTGTAGTCTCTTGGATAGCATGGCGACCTCATCCCTGTCCTCACTAGATGTTGACTCTGACTCCTCTGAGCTGCTCTCAGCTTTTGCCTTCAGGCCCACGGCCTTCCTCTTAGAGTTTTCTCTTTCTGTTTGGTTGTAGAGCTTGAACTCATGGGTAACCAGGTTCCTAAAAGTTGGGCTAGGTAATAGGTGCTCAAATCCTGAGCTTCTTCAACTGTTGTCATCTTGGGCGTCCATTCAGGAAGCAAAGATCTGACGATTTTTCTTATTAGCTCGCTGTCGTCGATCTTCTTCTCTAGAGCCTTCAGCCCGTTCACCAGAGAAGTGAACTTGGCCTCCATATCCTTGATGGTCTCACCTTTCTCCATTTTGAACATTTCATACTTGATGACCAAGAGATTAATCTCGGTCTCCTTGACCTAGAATGTTCCCCCGTGAGCTATCTCGAGCTTGTCCCATATCTCTTTGGCGGAGGAGCAAGTACAGACCCTATTGAACTCTTCTGGGCTAAGAGCACAGAACATGAGACTTAGTGCACGAGTGTTCAAAGATGCCATATCCTTTTCAACCCTACCTCACTGGTCCCTCGGAGTGGTAATAACCCTGTCGTCCTCTTCAATGACCATCCAAAGGTCATAATCTACCCCCTTTACATAGCTCATCACTCGTATCTTCCAGTAGCGATAGTTGTAACCGTTGAACAGAGGAGGGCGGTTGTTGGAGTGTCCTTGCAAGGCGAGATTGCTCTTGTTCTGCATCTAGCTACTATCAGGATCTTGCTCCTTAGGCGGATAAACCTATAATCAAGGAGACTTGCACTCCCTGATATAACTTGTTAGTGGTCGGACACACCCTAAAGGGGGGTTAATAGGCGTGCCTTCAAGAAATAATAGTATTAAAAATTTTCTAGAGTGCACAACGGAATATAAAAAGAGATTATGCACCCAAACCACAAGAGACACTAGATTACTGGTTCAGTCAGTCTTGTGACTTCTCTACGTCCAGTCCCCCTACAACTCTCCCGGGGTATTTCACTAACCTTACATCAAAGGTTACAACAATTATTTTCCAGGGTCAGCTCTCCAACTGATCTTGTAGGACTCAACAGATCCTAATGGTTTTCCAAGAACTACCAACCCAACTAATTTTGGTCAGGTCTCAGCCAACCAACAGTCACATCTATTGACTTAGTTTTTCTAGTGATTTCGCACCAACTAGCTTTCTAGGGGCTAGTCACCCAGCTGATTTCTACGGTATTAGCGGACCAACTAGTCACACACAGTACCAGTCATACCGAGGAACAAATGCTCTTACCAATTGTCCTTCGGACAAAACAACCAAGAGTAAATACAAATGATTGTAATGAATGAAAGAGGAAGAGAAAAGTAGAATATCGTTACAACACAATCTCCTCCTCTTTAATACTTCTTGGGATGAACTCCAAGGATGGGCTTTGAATGCGATGAAATTCTTCTGGTCATTGGAACGCACAAAGCAAGATGTTGAGATCACTTTGATTGCAAGAGAGCGCTTGAATACTTGATCGTTTGTTACTTGAAGCGTTATTCTATGTTGTTGTAATCTCTAGGTATTTATAGGATGAAAACTTGGTGTCTGTTAGATACAGCATCCTTCAACGGTCGGATCTCAACTTTCCGCTCACGAAGATTTGAATGATCCTTTGGACTTGAACTCCTCATCGTAGAACGTTGAGTCTTTGTCCAACTTGTCCCGATCTTGTCCAGGTAGTAGGTAGGGTAAATCTCCTATTGCTGAACCATGTCTGCAAATTCCATTCCCTCTTGCATGTTTGTTTGTCTCTGTCTTCCCCTGGTCGTATGGCCTACAGGTTTACTAGAAATATTTCTGCCATGCAGACCTTTAAATGCGACGTGAGATAAAGTAGGGAAATTTGAATTTTGAGTAGAAAAAATAATATAAATTTCATACTTTTTGTTAGAACAGACAACATGCTTTTGAATACGTAGTAAAATACATTATATAACACACTTTCATAATACGTGAGTATCTTCAACAAATACTGAGCAATTAATGCAAGCGTGTAATACACATACACTTGCTGAAAAAGTATCCCAACGAATACGTAGTAATAAATGCAGACGCAAGAACAGGTCAAATGATCAAACATACTTTTTCACATAGGATATTTGTCCTTGAGGTGTATGTAAGTGTAAAGAAATTGTTTACTTCCTTTTGCGTAAGACTATATTCTTTAGAACCTTCTACGTTCATACTTTAGAGGTGAATATTATGAAACTATTTTCTTATGATTTTTGCACAATGCACCATAAATAAGTAATCTTTTCTTTTCAGTATCTTTGTAAAATCATTTACATGCATGGGTAACATGTAAATCAGTAAGTGTTCTGTAGGCACTCTACTATGCACTTTGTCATTTAGTGTGGTCAAAGAGTCGAAAGTATTATTCGGAAACCACTTTTGTATATTATGATTTAGGATCAATATACCTAAAGAGGAGATAAACTATCGCCTTTCCATGTATTAAAGTGTATTACAGCTTTGTTTTGTCCTTTTTCATTAAGACGGAGTATCAAGGTTCATTTTGCCTTTTCAAGGAAACAAAGGTGATTGTTCCGCCTTGTCAAGATTTTGTCGTTTTGCATTGAGGCAAATACTTCAACCTCGTTTCGCCTCATCAAGTAATTTTGTCATTTTCTTTTGAGGCGAAACAAATTCGCCTTATCAGGGTGCTGAGGCGAATGCTCTTTGATGAGGCGAATGCTTCAGCTAAGATAAATACTTCGCCTTTTCAGTTTACTGAGTCAAATACTTAGTCTTACAGAGTTTTGTCATTTTGTATTGAGGCGAAGCGCTTCAGCTAAGGCGATTACATCGCCTTACCTTCTTGCTAAGGTGAATCCTTCATCTTTCAGGGACCTCAAGTAAATGCTTCGCCTCGTCAACGGTTTTGTCGTTATGTGATAAGGCAGAAACTTCAGTTAAGGCAAATGCTTCGCCTTACCGTCCTGTTAAGGCGAATGCTTCGACTTCTAAGGATCTTAGGTGTATGCTCCACCTTACTAGATTTTTTATCGGTTAGCGATGAGGCGGATGATAAGCCAAATACATGAAGGCAAATGCTTCGTCTTTTCAGAGTTTAAGCCTTTTAAAGGTGTTAAGACGAATACTTCACCTTCCAGATCACTAGGCGACAAATGTTCCACCTTATGCATGGACGGCAGTTTCGACCGAAATCAACCGGGCGAAACAAGACGCCAACTGCAGAGCAGAAAATTAGTATTTTATTTGGTTTCAGGCCGAAACCGAAACCGATACTATTTCGGTTTCGGTCCCGGCCAAAACCAAAACCAAAACTGCCATCCTTGACCTTATGAGTCTTTTTTGTCATTTTCTGTGAAGATGAAATTATGTTTCGCCTTTCTATTGTTCCTTTTGCTTTTATCTTGAAAACTTCATACTTAGCGATATTAGTTATTATCCCAGATGTTAAAAGAGACTTGTATTTAAGTTAAATATGTAGCTTCAATTACTGCAATAAATATTTATTTATTTTGTTATAATCCAAAATAATGACTTTTATGGAAAAAGGCATTTTCCAACAGAAACTAGATTCTGCTGGCCAGAATCAAGTAGAGGACCCCTGCAAGCTGATTCAGACCCAGAACCCTAAAAATAGAGCACGACGGTTGAAAAGGAAAACCGCAGGGCAGAACACTGGGGTCCTGGCTCTCCTTCACTGCATCCACATCTTCCCCTGCTCTGATAACATGTGAGAAATCTGAGAACGAGGGAGGGATGAGGGAAGAAGAGGACTGCGCACACGTTTGGGAAGAGACAGACAACAATTGGGCCGATCCTCACAAAGAGTAACTATATATATTGATGGATATAACACAACCTATTATGACGTAAATACCCTCCCTATGTAGTCTGAGGTGTGAGGCGACAAGGGGTCGCCTCATGCCTCGCCTAGGCGTTTAAGGCATTTGAGGCGAGATTATATTAAATATGTATATATAATTCAAAAAATAAACTATGTCTAAATATCACAAAAAAACTATATAAAGTCAATAAATTTCTTAAATTCATTCAATCCTATGATTCAAATTATTATGACTCACTAAATTCACATAGAATTTAACAAACCAAATTATAACTATGAAGGTACCAATAATGAAGAAACTAATAAATTCAGATAACTGACATAAAATAAATTCAGGTGAGTCAAAAGGTAATCTCTCACATTCTGAAAGAGAAAAAATTAAAAAAAAAACTATAAATTATATAGGCAGAGATAGAGACAGACAGACCACTGTCAAAAACCAAATTATGTGTCTATGTGAGATAGAGAGAGAGAGTGTGAGACAAACTGTGGTCAGAGCGAGACGAGACAGGGTGAGGCAAGGCGAGCAGTCACCGCCTCACCTCGCCTTAGCGCCTAGGCGCGCCTCAGACTACATAGTACCCTCCAAACACTATAGGAGGCGCAGGTACATAATAGCCAAAGAATAAAAAGAACTTAAAACCTATGGACAAAACTACCCCTGTACAACATGAATTATCCCTGCAGTCTACATCTTTTATAAATAAAATCTTTGTCATATTCCCACAGGTAGTGAAAGGTCAAGGGATGGCTTAAAGTAACCATGAATGTTTCCTTCAACAGTTAATCCATGTGGAAAAAATGTTACAGCCAATGAAAGAGAGAGAGGGTGCTTCATCCATGTTCTTGTGCAAGGAACTCTTTTCTACCTTTTGTATGTGACTGTAATGCCTTCGTTGTTCTTCCATAATTTTTTTGTGAATGAAGACAAACTTCACTTCTATCCAATTTCTTCAGAGGGTTTGGAGTATTAAACACTATCTATAAAATGTGGCACCCACAAATAAGAAACAAAAATTTCATGGTAATTTAGGAAATGAAATACAAAAACTTGTATTTGTCCCATGGGCAAGGAATGAGCAATATATCATGATATAGTTGTGATACCACTACCACTGCAGTGAAAATCAAACATACCTAACTTCCTACAAATCCTGTTCTACAAAACTATTCGGATTCAGAGAAATGGAAACCTCTACCCACAAGCCACCTGGCTACCAGGAAAATGACAACTGAATTCTGAAGGCAGTCAAAACTCATTTGGACCTGGTTTACAAATAAGTTCAATCAGGACCTAACTAGATATTGAAGCACAAAGGAGAAGAGCAAGCCTTAGTTTCTCTTAGATGAATGAATGTGATAAAAGAACTTCCTTTTTGGGAAAAATGCTGATTACTTTCTCTAATTTCTAGTCAACATTGATCGTATTTTAAGAGGAGGATCTATAACAAAGTTTCAAATCAAGAAACCAAATTTTAAGTCCTGTGAGCAGCAGCCGTTGGATGTCACATGAAAAAAATGACCAGAGTGAATCCATAATTAAAAAGAATTTTATGAGCTCTGCCATACTTTGTTTCATTGTCACCAATTCAATCAAATTTTGGTCAAGGATTTCTGCAGCAAGATAGGCGAGATGGTTTATCAAAAAAAAAGTGAGATGGATTCAACATTGTCGAAGGGAATTTTCATAGACATTTCTACCATATATACTTACCCACATAGTATGACAGATATACAATTTTCTTTAAGAAACTTCTCCAGTAGTCAAAACTTTCCCACAGGAATACTAGTACTAAAGCATCGGTCAATTGAAACCATGGAAACAAACTTACTGTGAAGAGAGGGCAGTCTAGTGTTAAGGTTTCATACTCTCCTCCTTCACCACAAACATTGATTCCGTACATTCTGCCATGAAAGCACAAGTGTTAACATTGCACATGATACAAATAATCAGATAATGGTTTCTGATATTGCCGTCTTGCTAACATTCTTACATACTAGTTAACAAAAAAAGCTCAAACGAGCGGTGATGCTGAGCATTAGCTTGTACTTGTGGATTGATACACTTGATAAAAGCCATAAATTAGAACATCATGCAGCTTGAGATTATGTGTATTGACATACTCTTTCATATTAAGAAGATGTGCCTGCAAGTTCACTATGTCTCTGCCAAGATGCTTTGCAGGATTCAACCCCATGGCTGCAACCTATGTACTCAGGAGGAAAGGGAAATGTGTCATGAGAAGAAATGCAAAACTAGTAAATGCATACATAGGACTATTCAATATAAAATAAGGTTGACCAATATATGAGAAAGGTAGCGATAAAACAGAGAAATAGAACAAACGCATGCAAAATCTTTGTAACAGTTGCTTGCTACTTTAGTTAACGAAGCTTGGTTGCCTTTTCATTCATAAACCTTATCCCATTGTTGGAACCATTCTCATCATCCTTTATTGTTTGGAGGGCTATTGGGTTTTAAGAATGTGTATTCATTTGGATTTCCTGAATCCCTAGTAGAAGTTACAGCTAATGGAGGAAAGTTCTGAATTTCACTTTAGTTTTGGGTTCCTCTTGCTGGCTTGCAAGCTGACTCTGATGATGTCTCCCAGATAGGAGATGACTCTTGATATCTTCCCTATTGTGATGCCTGAAAAATAAAACAGGGTTTTGTTGCAGTTAGGTTCACTAATGAGCTGACGACTATGTTTTGGAGGACACACAGGTTGTTAAGTGTCAACATTGAGACGTGTGTCAGACATGAGAAAATTTCAAAAAAAGACACAACGACAAGGAAACTATATAAACATATACATATTCATATGAATTTTGATGTGTATATAGTAAAATACAATTATTAAAGCTTGTTAAATTATAAAAAAATATCAACCAAATTATTACATGTTAACATCCAAACAAGTATTTGGATGAATTATTAAAGTGTTCTTTTTATGATCTTAAAATAGAGTGTCAGACACAACTATCTGAGTGTCTTGCCATGTCCAGGTGTCCGACACGGCTCTCTAATGCCAACAGAAGTATCCACCAAAGCATAGGCTGATGTGGTTCATGGTGATCATGGATTCGATGTTAAGCATTTGATTTATTTGCTTGATCGTCACCCTTAAGGAACCACTGTTAAAACAAGGCTGACAGGATCATTGTTGGATGCATGAAACTGCATTTTATTAAATATGAAAACTTGGTTCAAAGCTGAAAATAAAAATGCAAAATTGATAAATAATGAGCATTACCTTTACAGTGATAGCTTTGATTCCATTCCTTATCTGTTTAGAACACAAAAAGAAATACTCACCACTAAGAAGGAACATGGGCAACAATGTTTTTACCCACCCAAAAAAGGAAAAAAAAGAGAGAGTTAAAAGATCAACCTATTACCATCTCTTCAAGAAGGAAAGTTTGGTCGTGCTTCCATAAGTATGCCAAAGAAACAAGGCCTAGCCTTGAACACACACTTTCCACTCGTAGCCTCTGATAATCAGAAGCAATAGCACCAGAAGACACTGCTGTTACAGAAGGAATTTGCTGTTTAACTTCATTTAGCAAAATGAACATATCCTCAACTTCATCGCCTGAAGTAACCTTGTAGCTGAGATTCTGATGCCTACATATGTTAACATTTATGAAAACAAAGAAAAAATAAACATCTGAGATGTGTCAAAGTCTGTTGTATTTTTTTGCTGCATACAATTTAAAGAACAAAAGAAATTTTCATGTCGGTTATAACTAATTCTCATCAAAGAGTTATTGCGGGCAGCATCTTCCAATATTGCTGATTTCTAGCCCATAAGAAATGCTAATCTTCTAAATAATCATGTACTACACATACCGCATGATGTCCGCCTAAGTAATTAGGAATTGTTTACAGAACATTCCATAGATGTAATGGTGGGAAAGGGTTATCCTCAGCATCCCCACCCCCCCAAAACAAAAGTGCACACACATACTACAGATGCTCTTACATTGGTACATCTCCAAGTGCATTATGGGCAAAAGCATAATTTTATCCATGAGTTCTCGCTCAAGAGGTGGCAAAAGGAGACTCCCCATATTAAAATAGCAAAACAAACAACTAAAGCGGGTGATGAGAATGGCATTGTCTGGAAAATAGACAAGAATGGCATAAGGAGCAAGAGAATGCATCCAGCAATCTTTCACATTTTGGTTCCCATCATTTACAGCCTCACAATGACAAGTATTCCAAGCATTACAGGAAATCCTTGCTCTCAAAACCTAAATGGCCAATGCTACATGGAAGTCAAAGGTCCAAGGTTCCTTTTTCTAAGTTGATTTCTGTTAGAGGCCCAAACTCTAACCCGAAACCTAGATGTTGAGGGAATCCCCCACATGTACAGAGGAAAGATTTCCATGGATTTTCGCTATGGGACTAAACCACAACACACACACCCACCGAACCAACCTCGGGGCGTATCACGTGTAGGGCCAAGTGTCCACGTATGATCCAATGGATAAACGAGGCTCTGATACCATGTTAGAGGCCCGAACTCTAACCCAAAACCTAGGCATTGAGTTGAGGGAATCCCCCACATGTACAGAGGAAAGATTTCCATGGATTTTCAATCTGGGACTAAACCACAACAATTTCAGTTAGAAGACATTGAATAAATCAAAAAATGCAAAATTTCCTAAAAAGAGAAGCAAATTTCTTTTAACTTTCTACATCAACTTCTCCACAAGAGTAATGAAATAAAATTTACACTGTCCTGTAATAGAAACTACATGCCGATTAGGACAGGCCGTGCTATAGCTATAAATCATGTTGCTTTAAACAGAGTAATAATGTGAGCTCCAAACCAGTGTATTATACAAAGGCTGAGAACTACTGGTGGACCATTTAGATGACTGAAGGGATGTATATGAAACTCCTTTGGAGGTCCTAATATTGGTTTTTCATTCCAGGTGGGGTTGCTTTCTGACCACTTTTACCATTTGTTCTGTAGGCTACATGCATCATGTTCATAGCTTGTCTTTTCTTTAATATTACACTGTCCCTTGTACTGTAATAATGCATTTCAATACCATCTGCTTTTGGAGACTAAGAAATTCCTAGCCTTCACATTCTTTTTCTAGGTTATAAAAAGTTTTGTTCTCCTTTTAAAGTTTGTTGCATCTTTGATATGATATATTATCACTCACTATTTAGATACCATCTTACCCAGTGTTAACCTAAATGTGCTGTGACTTATTTTGATACTGTTTTCTAAGCCTTGGCTATTTAACTAATCAAGAATCTTTCACAATTTGTTTTCATATTCACATTTTTTATCCTTCAATCTGATCCTGGGATAAGGATAAGGTACAGATTAGCAATATAATCATTTTTTATGGTTTCTATGAAATAAGAGTTGATAAAGTTTTGATTATGGCGACAAGGATTACTCTATGTTAATTAACAAAACAAGATGGTACAAAAAAAGGTATAATAAAAGAACATAAGAGTTATACATGGAGAGGTGTTTAGTCCCCATGCATTCATATGGTTGTTTCTTTTGCTCTTTTGTCAATGGTCTTCCTCCAAATTAGAATATATGTATGAAGGGGATGTGAACAATTTTGGGTCACGGGGTTTGCTAGCCTTGCTAGGTTCCCCGTCATCCCAAAAAAAAAAGGTCAATTAAAACACATGCTTATTTGACAATGTTCTACCAACAACTCACATCCACCAATATGTACATATTGAAATGAGGGAGGGAAGCCCTTCTCCAACAAAATATCATAAGGAAATGGAGAATCTGCATAAGATGATGTGAACATTACTTTTGGCACAACTAACCCTGATTAACTCAGATGAGGAGAGTAGCTAAAACTTAGATCCACATAATGTCCCACAGCCCCAGTAATCAATGATTCAATAACGCTGCAAGGTATTAGAATATGATCCACAGGGATAGAACCAACATACCAAATACATCAATAATTACCACACATTAAAATACAACCTACAGGGAGGAATACTAGGAGGTAAGTAAACAACACCATCCATACACAACATGAGCCATATGCAGACATCAATATGGTATGTTTTCAAATATTGTTATGATCAATGCAAACAAAAAGTAAATCATCAATATTGTAACCAAAAATCTTAAATTGATGGAAAGAACAAAACATAATGATTAATATAGGGGTCACTTACAGACTTTGACCACAATCCTTCATCTCAATTTTTAGAAGCTTAGCATCTTACGTAAGGATCTTACCTTGAGGAGCCCCTTATCCTCCTTCGAAATAAAGGTAGTCCCATGCATTCTGCATAGCTAATCACAATCTGGTGGCCAACCTAAAGAGGATCAAAATATTCACAATCAGGTCCCCCAGAATGCGAATCACAGATGACAAT
Organism: Amorphophallus konjac; assembly: GCA_022559845.1. Classification (NCBI taxonomy): domain Eukaryota; kingdom Viridiplantae; phylum Streptophyta; class Magnoliopsida; order Alismatales; family Araceae; genus Amorphophallus; species Amorphophallus konjac. Next base: position 80,474,785 of record CM040126.1, on the reverse strand, counting down.
AGATTTGTGGGAGAAAAGGAAAAAACCGTTTACAGCACGAACCAACTCCATGATGATAATGGTTGCTTTCTAAATTTAGAACAATCGAGTAAATAAAGTCCAAAAGGATATAATTTGATGACTGAAATGATACATGTCTCAAAATGAATACACTATAAACAAAGAAAAGGTACATCCACATATGTGCACATACAAGCCAAAGATAGACTAAAGCAAATGTTCATGATCAAGTCCTCCAGAATGAGAATTTTGTAAGACAATAGACTTTTGGCAGAAAAGTGAAACAATGTTTCTAGTCTGCGGCCAAGTTCATGATGATTGAAGGTTGCTTTCTAAATTTGAAAGATTCGCCTTTTTGAACAAGGAGCAACGAACGTAAGTTAATGATTGAAATAATACATGTCTCAAAATGAATGACAAACAAACAGAAAGTTCATCAACGCCATACGTACATATACATGCTAAAGATACAAATCAAACCAGAAGGTGACAATCGAAGAATAACTGCAAGAGAGAAAAAATGATTTGTTGATTCTGTTGAACACGAATGCTTGTGCACTTAGGTCAACAGAGAAGACAGACTAAAATCTCAAAGCATTAACTTGGGGATGCTCACACATATCCTAACTTTAAGTTATGACATCATTATCAACTCAAGTCTTATCCCATCAATCTAGGACTGGCGAGATCCAATAAAGGATCCAAGGATGGCATGGATTTTGGCTACCAGTTTAACATCAATGTGTAAGATACTAAGATGGTGCCAAATTTATCACCATGATAACTTTGGACAGGGCGGGTCTGTCGACAGGCAGGTAGAAAGTTACCTTCTTGATTATGCAACTAAGCTTGCACAACCGGGGATAAACTCTTAAAGGTTCTCATAGACTTTCAAAGGAGTCTAGATGAAGAAGAGGACCAAAACAAGGAAAGTTTGATGTAAGGATATGTGCTCTTCTCTTGCACATCTATCAGCCATAGAGTGAATTGAACACAATCATTAATATGTTGGCAGTCAGTATTGTACACTAAATCAGGCATTTGGCCTCAAAGTCAAGATAAGGCACAAAGATCATGAGTTATTTGAACAGACTCAATGAAACATTAGATTCCTGAAAATTCACAGTGGTAAGTGAATGCTGGGAACGTTGATTTCTGTAAGCATCATCTCAAATAAGCAAACCCAGAAGCCTACTCTCCTGTTTGAATACATGAGCTCCTTTATACCGCAGCACCCATCCCCTGTCACCCTTTACCTCCGCTCCCGGGGGCAATGTAGAAACGATACTATATTAGGGGCGGGGGGGGGAGGAAAAACATAGCTTACAGTTTGGTACATGTAGCTATCCAGCTCGTCCACGGAGTCATCCAGTGGCATCAGATTGGCCAACGCAACGACCTGCCCAGCACCAATTCGGCAAAAGAAAACGGGGGTGAGAACAGAGTTAAACGAGTCAACAACACGGGATGCGCAATAGCTAAGCCCACCGAACATGTAAAACCGAATGAAGAAACGAACAAAGAGATTTTCACAGGGATTCGCCAGTATTACCACACGGGTCAAAGAAATATCATGGTCACACTACCTCGTGGCCGTAGTCCAAGCACCTCATCATGGCATAGCAGCTGTCCTTGCCGCCGCTCACCAGCGCCACCACCTTCATCTCTCTGCCCTCCTGCAAAGCCGCTGTTGCTTGCTGGCGAGCACCTCCTCCCCCCCCCCCCCCTTCAGCACGGAGGCGATGGAAGGGGTACCGGAACACACGAGGAGGGCTCGGTCGAGAAGAGAAGAGAAAGAGGACTACCATGCTGCTTCGTGCGTATTTATTATCTGTGCCGAGCACGTGTGCGGGCGAAACATGTTAGCGAACGAGATCTTCCGCCCTGTCACCACGACTGGGGTGATCATTATTATTTAAGTTCAACTCAAAAATTAAACTGATAGGTTTGATTGAGTTTGTTTTGAGTTGAAATTTAAAAATTTTAGATTTGAGTTTAAATCGAATTATATTAAAATATTTTAATTTGATTTAATTTTGAAGTTTAAAAAATTGAATCGAATCGAATAACTCGAATTTAAGAATATTTTTGTCAAGCTAATATAAATATATATGTGACTATAAACCCTAATTCAAAAAGTCTAATTCACGCATCTTAACGGGATTTCTGACTTTATGAAATAGGTTTTAAATCACCTTCTATTTTACTGTAACTGAAGTTCTTAGTTTTTTATGTGAAAATATTATGGAACTTGTTCTTACAAGTTACAATTTTTTATATTATTTTTTTAATATTTACTTTATTTGGTAGAAGTTCCTTTACCCTACCTTTCTCTACTCTTGTTTGAATCTAATCTAATTTCTAAAAGGGGAGATGAATATGGTTCAAACCGAATCAAGCCGAACCAAACCGAATTAAATTGGTTTGATTTGGTTTCAAAGGAGTTTGGTTTGGTTCGGTTCGGGTTGAAACCTTAATTCGGTTCGATTTAATTTAAAAAAAATCACTTCAAATCAAACCAAATCAAACCGTGCTCACCCCTAACCATCGCCGCCAACTAAAATCTTTGCGTTTTAAAGAGCTACCTCCTTCACTGATCGTGCGTTCACCTTGTTAGTATTAGTCATATTCCTCTCGTGACACCACCGACAAGATCAACTTGGACATTGATGGCAGTGGGCGGAGTCATGATGAATTTTGTTTGACTAGCCTGACTTAAAAGTTAGAGTATTATGATTCATATCTAATTCCAGTCCAGATGGTTCAAGTAGGTGAAGGTGAGTTATGATCAAAAAGTACAGGTAAGACTAAGTTAGGGCTAGTTGGAGTCAAATTTTATGACCACAACTGAACATAATATGCAAGTCATATTGACATGACCGAAAATTAATTCAATCATCAAAAGTTATGACCTAACCTATTTTTCTAAGAGTTGGTTGAGTCTGGTTGATGGGTAGAGTTAGGTCATGTCTAAACTTAGATGGCGTGATATGGGACATCTCAAATGACATGGCCTCTTATCTCCTTGTTCAGATTTAAGTTAGATTTTTTGAAGAAATAAAGATTTATTCTAAAAATCATGTGTGGGCGGTTGTTTGAAAACTACATTTGAATTAGATTGATACGATCAGAGGCGTCCATTAAGACGTCCCCTTTACATCTTCCAAGTTGCTCTTTTCATGAATTTATGTCCTTTGATAAAAAGGGAATTCGCATGGGACTAAATTCTCTCAGTCTAGTGTTCTCTCAATCAAGAAATCTCCTTAATTGGGTGGCATGATGACCCTGCTCCTCCACGACAAGGTAATGGGCCTTTGGATGCTCAGTGGCCCCTTGGGCGAAGCCCAATCTGACCTTAGGCATCATCACCATTCATTCATATGGACTTTTGATAACTCCCGAGTCAATATATGATTACAAAAATCATATTCAAACAAATTACAAGGCTATAAGTTGTCAGCGGAAGCGGCAGACACGTGCACTGTCGTCATCGTGTCAACGGAAGTAGAATATCATACGTGTCTACGGAATCAGAAGACGGTACGCATACCTGCAAAACAAAAATGCACATACATGATGGTGGAGTCGACGTGTTTGAGCGGAGTCGGGAGTAGGCTACATGTGAGTCTACCCATCGGGTCCACCCTCCAAGTCCCCAGGATAATGGTAATGGCCCTTCGGTGTCATTACCGGGCTTAGAGTACATAACTCTGTGACCTCTATGTGGAGCACAGTCTCACAATCAACGCACTATCCTCGTTGTCCTCATCTGACTTACGGCAAGAGAGAACAAGGAGAGAGAAGGGGAGAGAGAATGAAGGAGAGTCGGGCTGCTACGATTGCTATGGGCATTGATATCTCTCTCTTCTCTCTTTTATACATATGCACACACTTACTACAACGTTACCCCCGACATGGGATACACCCATGCATGAGCCATGGACGTCACACATACACAGGACATTTTCATGTACATGTCCGCTATGTGTAAAATTCATTTACACATGTTTACCGATGCAAGATACTTTTGCACACGTACCGCACCTCTAACACACTAACCCCTACCATCGGTAGCAGGGCCGATGGTGCAGTATAAGGGGTAACTATGCATGTCCCTTGTCTCAAAATGTTATGACTACAACGGTCATGCAAGAAAATGGAGCATGTGACCTCCGCGAGATTCTTTCAAATGTTGGTGAAGTGGTCCGCTAAGTCATCACCATACTAGCGGAGCACTTAACTATCTCAACATGTATCTTAGATTTCTCAGCATCCACTACACTTTGACACTCCAGATCTCTTACAATAGGTAGTGTCAACTTTCAATCATTTTACACTCATGACTCTATCACCACATGTATAGGTGATTAAGCCTCCGTGCGAAAATGAGCTGTAAAACATGGTGTGATAGTAAGATGTCTTTCCTATACTACTCATGTCAATCCAACTCATCTCGATTGCTTTCCTAGACATGCCAGGGTCATATAGTAGCGACATCGAGCTTCCTTTTCATGACAGAGCACTATAGGTCACTGGGGGTATTGAACAGAGGGGATGAACTCACACAATGATGAAGAAGAGATCAATTCATCATTACTCATCAATAGTCATATAGCACATGCGGTATGAAACACATGTTGCAGTCTCCTTCCATCAACACTTGATGGGCGTGTCATTATAGTAATCATGACACCACACGGACCTCAATTTAGCAATGACTTATGTAGCCAAACTGAGTCTCGAACTCGAGTCTTACAAGCCAGTCGCTTCCGAGAAGCACCTCCCTGTGAGCCTAACTTTTGTAGGCTCCATGGGATAGCAACTATATCCTCATAGTTGATCTCCTCAGATCTCATCTTAGCCATAGCTTAAGGTGGCATCTACATAATATTCGAGATATTTCGTTAGCTCCTCCCTCGAGGGCACTCGTGAATATCAATGCCTTATCTTGCACACTATCGACAAGCGGCAAGGTGAATCACCCGTGTGAGAGGGTTGATTCACACCTGGTGACACTCTTGACGATGCGTCATTATTCTATTCAGAAATAATATTTTTAAGGATGTTACAAATTGTATCGATTACAATTTACTACTCATAGTCTCTTGATGGGTGACAAAAACTCTCTCACCGGCGATCTACTTGGTTAATGGATCGGCTCCCACAACTAGTATAATATATTGGAGCTCTATTAACTCTAGTTAGCGGATTGGCTACCACGACCAAAGCAACTTCGTCGGAGCACCACTAACTCTTTCACTAGTGGATCCCAAATGTAGTGATAGTGAATATATATGCTTTACAATCACATCTCCTTAGACATGCAAAGAAGGCCATGTCCTCTGCCTTTATCGAAGATAGATAGATGCACATATATTTCTTACTGTATGATGTGATGGTTCCATCAACCAATAGGAATATCAAATCTATAGTGGACATTAGCTATCTCAGTTAGCAGCCCAATTGCATCGCTATAGCCAATCAGACTTGTGTTATTATAAAACACGACTCGACATCCCTTGCAAGTAAAAAAATGCATAGGGCTCGGATTACTTTGGTGATGACTAATTAACCCACCACAAAGCTAATATATGCCCGAGCATATAGCAAGGCATACATTGGGATCTTAATTACAACCACACAAGACATGATAGACATCTCTTGCTTTTCTCTTTTGATCCTAGGACCTTAACCGACACTCAAAGCATATCCTGACCATGTGGAATACCAATGGGTAGTGAGTTGTGCAGTTTAAATTGCTCTAAGAACTAAACTTAGGAACCTTTCTGAGTGATTATGTGCAATCTTCACTATGAGCACATAGTTTGCCTCACCCATGTCTTGCATCTCAAAGACAGAAGACAGTCACTCCTCGGTGGCATTGATCAATTCCATAGCATTTCTAGTTATTAGGGTGCCATCAACATATAACGACAAAATGAAAGACTTTTCTCCCACTCGCTTGACATGCATACAATGAGTTTCCTTAATTATCTTGAAGTTAAAAACCACTGTCTAGACGAGTGTCTTAAATTTTAAGCTTGAGACAACAAAACTCTTTTGCACTCTCCTCTTTTTTATTTTATTTTATTTTTATTTTTCATCTAGTTCTTACTGAGAAATGTAATCTTTATATGTAATTGGAACAAATCCAAATCCAGATGCGCAATGATAGCTAGCACTAGGCGAACAGATAAGAATCTCACCACCAGAGATAATATCTCATTATGGTCTATACCCTTGGTATAACCCTTTGCCATGAGTCATACTTTACACTTGTAAGTTGTCCCATCTACTTGACGCTTAAATTTGAAAACACATGTGTTTCCAATCACCATATGCATAGGTGAGAGATACATTATCTCCTAGACCTCATTCTACACCATAGAACCAAAATCATGACAGCTTCCCTATCTTTCCTAGACAATAATGCCAGAGCCTTCTGGATAAACCCAGGCTCCACATCATTCGTGATCTCACAACTGACGAACACCTAATGATCAGTCACGTAATGATCAATCGCGTGGTGATCATTTACACAATGATTAGTCATGTGGCTAGGAACACATTCCTGATTTTTGCTGGAAGATGTAGGCATTAGACTTCTTTCCCAACTTATAGAAGATCAAGACTCCTACTATTGCCAAGACTAGGAACGTCTTGCTCAAAGAAAGTGTATCTCGACATGAAAGACACATGGTTAACGATATAGGCGATAGTCACTTTGGCCTCTCTTGAGAGGGATAAGAGTTTGACTTACGATATCATCGACCTAACCATAGACAACAATGTTTTATTTCATCTCTTAGTAACACCATTGTGTTGCAATGTGTATGGAATAGTCAATTACCATCCTATACTCTTTTGCTTGTATAGTAATCGGAACCAATCCGATAAATATTCACGTCCACGGTGCTTTTGTATCACGAATAATGAGGAAATTAGAGTTATCATGCTAAGCCTAAAGGCGCATTGGACCAGAGATGTCAGAATGGACTAGCTGATATGATTCCGAGGTTCTAATGGTCTTCTGACATACTCGCTCAGCCAGGCATGGCTCACATGTCGACAAGTCGACCATAGAGATCGAGTTAGTCGAACAAGCCTTCTCAAACTAATCTGGTCATCTTGTCTTGGTTTATGTGACCCAGGCGAGCATGTATACATAACAGAATCTAGGTCTGTATGACGTAACACATATGTTGCAGAAGAAGAATAAGAAACACTATCTATGTTCAGATCCAAAATGGTACATCTGAATCACAGGGGGCATTGTCCAAGCCAATAGTCACATAACTGCCAACAAATGTCAAACAAAAGCTCGGTGGAAACTAGATTATGTTGGACTCCTCCGGCAATAATCAACAAATCCTGCTCTATCCTTGTTATGTGCTATGTTGCTCTTGGATTTATAATCCACTTAGAGCAACCAAAACATGTGAATACACACCGGCAAATGGAGAGCTAGGGGTGAGAGGGACCTATTTCAGGTTAGTGCCATCACGAGTGAAATAGCCTTAGTATCCATAGTTGAAACACTTCAACTCGCTTTTGTTTATATTTTTGTTGTACTTATCATGGCCACATGTAGAATGTCTTCTCTGCCATGGAGCATGGTACAATGTCTTGCCCTTGCTATTACTTTTGTGGTTGCATCATGTCAAGCATCTACCCCTCTAGGCAATGTTGACAGTAACGCAGCTAGCTTTTTCGCGCTTGGCATACAACTCCACATAGCGAGAAATTCTTGTTGTGGGTTTTAATTAGCCTTATATGGGCCCATGAATTGAGCAAAGGGGAAAGACCCAATCGCTTAAATTGCACCTACTACGTACCTATGGGATTGTTTCCCTCTACCTTTACTACATGACTCATACTAAACATCACCTTTTGATGCTCAGTTATCATGTGACGTGATTCCTTTCAAAAATGTCTCAAAATTACATAAATAAGAGTCCTTAATTAAGTAATGGACGTCCCCCTAATGGAAAACTTCAACTGATCTCACTTTTATTTGGCAGTGGCAGACTTATCTAACTTACCTATGAGATCATTCTGCGTGCATGCTGCTTAACAAACTAGGTGCATGCAGCGATCTTGATAGACCCAGAGTGTAATACCCCGAACTTTTTGGATATTTTTCGGATCATTTTTGTGGGTCTCGGAGTGTATTTTGTGCTTTACACGTGTTTTTTCTGATGCACATTCGGAACTCTGTGCAGGGCAAACCGTGGCGTTCTCTGACTCGGGACGTTACCACTGCGTTGTACTCCTCCCAAGGATCGCAGAGGTAATTTTTCATAATTTTCTGAATTTCTGTAATTTTCAGGCTTTTCTATATATATTAACCCTTTCTCTCTCTCCTCTCTCATTTCTCACTCTCTCCCTCTCTCTTCTCTCTCACGTTCTCTCCTCTCCCCCTCTCTTCTCTCCGGGCGGCCGACGGAGATGGACGAGGGCAAGGTGGCCGTGCTTGTGGGGTGAGGAGCGGCGTGGACGGGGCGAGGATCGCGATGGTGGAGGCGGTTCGTGGGATCGCGAGCCGACGAGGGTTTAGCGGCGTTTCTTCGTGGATCGGCGTCCACGACGCGCGAAATCTTCGGTGGAGGTAGGGAGATGGACCCTCAGCTCGTGTGTTTCATTTCCCGCGGATTTGGTAGCCCGTGGCGAGCCGAGTGGGGTTCTTTTCGCATTTTTTGGAAAAACCATGATTTTGGGGTGTGAGCCTGATCTAGCATTTTAATATGTTAATCGGTGGTTTGAGGGCATCATTGAATGCCTAGGGGCTTGGGGAATGATTTTCCCTTTGTTTCCCCTTCACCTGGGGGTGAACGGGGCGTGGAATGAGTTTCTTCACGATTTTTGCCATTTTTGGGCGCGGACTGAGAACGCGCTCGCCCATGTGGGCGCGTTCTTAGAGATCGCGCCGCCCCGATAGAGCGTGTTCATCGGAAAAGATGAACAGTAAGGCGGTTCTTGTCGCGCTACAGGTGGGTAGCGCGTTCCGTTCTTATCGCGCTATAGGAGCATAGCGCGTTCATTCATGTCACGCTACGGGTGGGTAGCGCGTTCTGTTTTATCGCGCTAGAGGAGTATAGCGCGTTCTGATATGAACACGCTATATGAGGGTAGCGCGATCTTGAGGGCGACCAGTCGGGCAGCCTAGGGTGGGTAGTCTACGACTGATCGTGCCTCCCTTGGCCGTGTGTGTATCGGAGACCCCGTGGAGTTCTGTGACCATGTCTTTGGGTGTCCGGAGGTTTTGTTTGCCTCGATTAGCGTGCCCGTAGGTGTGTGTGTTCTGGGCTTTGTGTTCCGCTGGATCGAGTCACCGTGGATCGGTGTGAGTGCGGTGGGGTCTCCCCCTCATGTCATGAGTTCCCTGGAAGATGATTCCCGAGTGGGCCAAGTGTTTGGCCTTGGACTGTGAGTCCAGTCACCCAGCCTGGGGCTGGAGGTCCCTTGAGTTCCCTTTTTGAGGGAGATGGTCTTGGCAGCATGTGAGCTACCTTGGGAATCGTGCTTCTGTGCATTCAGCGTGAGCCGTGTGTGTGGCCTTGGACTGTGAGTCTAGTTGCCCAGCCTGGGGATGGAGAGTTTCTTAGTTCCCTTTCCGAGGGAATGGTCTCGGCGGCTCATGAGCTGCCTCGGTATTCATACTACCGTGGTTTTAGACCTAGGGATTAGGCCAGATTGACGGCCTTGTGCTGTTACGTGCGACGGTCTTGACCCCGAGTCTCATGACTCAAGGACCGTTTGTTTAGTGGGTCGAGAGGACTGTCCAGAGTCCAGTGACTCGGCGCCACTTGGTTCTTCCCGAATTTCGCGCAGGGTGTGTGCGTGTTTCTCGGAGTTTCTCTTCGGAGAGTGGTCACATCAGTGACTCCCCACTAGTCGTAGCCTTCCGACACGTGAGTGGTCCCACCAGGGAGTGGTGGCGAGGCTACCCCAAGAGACGGTTTTTAGACTGGTTTCTATAGGGCCCCACGTTTGACGTCAGAGTCCGACTGAGGGGAAAACCAGTCAGAGGGCCATACCTAGGACGTATGGTCTGTGTGTGCACACGTGGTTGGGGGCGGTTGGACCCGCGCTGATGAGCGCGATCCCAGCTAGTCACTTGTTCTGTGGTTATTTGTACGGTGTCTCAGTTCCCGCTGGGCCGCAGGGAGACACCTGAGGCGCAGTCTAAGACGTCAGTGGATGCATCCGGCCTTGCTTCTGGTGGGCAGGTACTCCTGTCACGTGAGACGTGACTCTCCTATTTCCGAGTTCTGTTTCTCGTCTAAGAGACGTGACTTCTAGACTATTCCAGTGTGCTTTACCGAGGTTGTGTTTTGTTGGTGCGGTGTCCTCGACCAGGCGATCGGGATCGCACCTTGGGCAGCGTGGTCCAGGTTGGCTCTGTCTGGGAGGATAGGCCTTTACGATAGGGTTGCCATGAATGTTCCTCGGTAGGGCTGGTGTTAGAGTGGTCCGGTTCTCGATTGTGAAATCAGGGTTTCCCTTTCCTGTCACCGGTAGGAGTAGCTGTAGAGCCGTGGTTTTCTTGGCTGCCGTGGTTTGGTACGACTGTTCCCTTCGCCGTGGCTGTTACTCTGCCGTTGTTGTTGTTGCTCTTGTTAGTGCTGCTTTCCTTTCTGTTACTGCCGTTGTTTCTTAGTTGGGGTTTCGCGGGATCCCTACTGAGCCAGTTACGGGAGGCTCACCCCTGCTTTTCAGGTGCAGCGGTTCTTCCTCGAGGTTCGAGGGTGCTGCTCGGAGGTTCTTAGTTGTCAGCTCGCCGGGCCGAGTGTTCACTTGGCATGTGGTACGTTTTACTACTTTAGAATGTACTTTCTATTGGACTGGACTCTGTTGTAGTAGTTATTTATTTATTTCTGTTAATTGTTGTATTGTCCTGCTTTATTTCCTATTTCTTTGTACCTCCACACTCCTTTTAGCCCTTCCGAGCCTTCCCGGCTCGTGGGCGGCGGGCCAGGATTCGAATGGTATCGGGCCTTCCCGGTATCCGGATCTTGGGTCGTCATAGCTGGTATCAGAGCAGTGGTTGTGGGCGTACATGGGAATTCGAGATATTGCAGTGATTAGAGTCCATAAAGTCCAGTACAGTCGGCAGCTGGCTTAGGGTTTTGTGTTTGTTTTTCCCCCTTGTTTCTCGCTTGAGAGCTTGAGTGCGCTGCGTGGCGCTGTGAAGGTGGTTGCTGTTCGCGGCTTTCGTGCCGCAGTGGGGTCTAAGGATCGAGGTTGAGAGCTTCTCCCTCATCGGTGGTGATCCCGGTTGTCCAGCGTTGGGTAGAGGTTGTCGACAGGTGTGCTGCTGCGGTGCTGTGTTCGAGGTGTTTGCAGCGAGGTCAGGTGGCTGGTGTGGATTGCTTGTGGTTAAGTGGCCGTGTGTGTGCTCTGAGGGAGCTATCGTCAAGTTTGGCCACTCTAGCTTGAGGTCTATCCAGCCCCTGATGTGTTAATGTCGTGGTTTAAGGTGACAGAGCAGGTGTTCTGATCGAGAAGTGTGCTCGGGTGAGCGGAGGATCTTCTCGGTGAGCTGCTGTTTCTGTAGACACGCCAAAATTGATGCTACATTGAGTAAATCTCATGTCACCATGTGACGCCCCAAAGTGGACTTCAATATTGACTTAATATGAAGTTTTTCTAATTTCTCCATATTTATTGTAATTTCTTGGTTTTTTTCTTTAATAATTGAAATTAACGCCCGGAGGGAGGGCGTCATTTAATTGACGACCTAATGAGGGGCATTTTTCTTAAATAAACGATTGTTCAAACGGTCGTTGTTTCCTGGATTTAACGAATGCTAATGAAAATAAGACTTAAGGTAATTGACGTCCTAATGAGGGGCGTTGATTATTTAACGCCCGTTCAGACATGCGTCATTTAACAATTTTAAATAAGGAAAGTCCTTTATTTCTATAATTAAATTCAGGAATTAACGACTGTGTGAATGTCGTCATTTCAATTGGCGCCCCTACTTAGGTCGTCATTTTCATTTCCGTCTCCCTATCGCCTGCTTCTTTCCAGTAGTGATCCTTTCCCCATTTTGCACCTTGTGTTTGATTGGGAAGATGGTTCCTTATTGAGAATTCATTACCTTGTTTTAATCCTATTAATGCAAGGATTTTTGACCTATAAATACATTAACATATGCTTCTCGCGCGGAGAGAAGGCAGTAACAGGAAAAAGAAACGAAGAGCAACAGAGTTAACAGAGCCGTGAGAAGAGAGTTTGTTATTTTGCAGTTTCTTCATTCATTGGGCGGTGTTTTTCTTCATCCGGCGTTCTTCATCCCTAACAACCGTTGCGGCTCTTGTTGTTTTCCCTTTACTGTTGCAAACACAGCAGAAGGATTCCCTCCTTTAGCATTTTTTTATTGTCAGTAGTAGTATTTCACGCATCCCTTTCTTCTAGCTATCTTGCTAGAGAAAGTAACGATCTTTGCGCATACTATAATCTTGCCTTGCATATCATAGCATTCACATATTCCCAACCTTGTTACTCCTCTTAGGGGTTTAAAACTAAAACACACAAGGTGTGTTCATGCCCAATTCGTTTGATTTCATATCTTTAGAGCATTGATACTACACACTTGGCTAATCCATATCTTTGTTTATTTTGTGTGTTTACAAGGGTAATCAAGCTATAAACCCCCTTCATCGGCCGGCAGGTAGAAGGAGGAAGGAAGAACTCCCAATCTCACCCGCTCAACACAAGGTACATGCGATCATCCTTCTTCTTTTGAGGTAACCCCTCTAGCGATCACCTTCCATAGAGCACCTCATACTCATCCTCTTTTCCTTCTTGTCCCACTTATTTTAGCATAATCATTCATCCTTAATCATCGTTATTTCTCTTTAAAAATATTTATGTGACACGTTCACAAATTGGCGATCACGGTGGGACACCTTTCATTTTTAGTTTGATTACCCCTCCCTTTGACGCCCTCGCGTGCCCCTCCTTTTGGCGCCCTCGCGTGCCCCTCCCTTTGGCGCCCTCGCGTGCCCCTCCTTCATGCTCCACGTAGCACACTCCCCTTGTGCACCACGTGCACACCTCTCACTGGATTAGCCAATTTGTGTAGTATCCATACCATTTTTATTATAAAAGAAATTGATTTTTGTCTGTCATCAGGGGGTTAACAGTTCTCTGGAACTGAATAATGCCCTTCATACCGCCGTCATTTCCACATACAGCGACCGTTCGAACAGGCACTGTTTCCATTTTTATTGTCAGCATTTTCACCATTTTATAATTAACGCCCCTCACAGAGGCGTCATTTTCCAATATAATGCCTCACACCAAGGCGTCAGTTTCTTTGACTGTTGTTGATTTTCGTTATTAGTTGATTACTGATTACTGCATTTTGACGCCCCTTCCAGAAGCGTCTTTCACTGGTACAGCGCCTTACTAAAAGGCGTTATCATCATTTTAAGTATTGATTACTACTATCTGACGCCCCTGTGCACAGGCGTCATTTCTACAGGCAACGCCTCACTTTAAGGTGCTATTTTACTTTGGTTTCTACCTCTTCGCACTATTCACAGTGATTAGCGACTGACACTCAGTCGCTACTTGTTGATATAGCGACCTTATCCAGGTCGTCATTTTTTGTTCTGTGCCCACAGAACCCCTGTTTACTGCTGTTCATTCACTTGATTGATTCTGATATTATCTGCTTGATATTGCCTGCATTAGGGTGCATTTAGGGCATTCGGCTTGGGAGACCTCCTCCCCCACACTTTTAGGAGTCACACCCTCTCTTGGTGAAGGAAGGACCCTCCTTTGAGCATTTCGTCTCATTGGACCGGAAATTTCTAAACCAAGCCTCCGTAAGTCCCCGCACCCGTGGATTCCCTCACAGACGCTGGGCGGGTTGTACCATTGAAGCACCCGGAGCATAGTTGACCCATACGTTGGTAAGGAGAGAGAAAGAACCTAGATACCCGGAGATTATACCCAAACTTTCAACCAGGACCCACATTCAAAGGAGAGAGCTTATTATAAAAGTCACCTTAATCTTCGAAGAAAACCTTAAAACTTTGGGCTCATTACAACTTGAGTGTTTATTTTGTTTGATAAGGTGACATCTCTCGGTTATACTTGCTTGTTGGAAATATCTTTCTCTTTCTTTAAGCATGAAACTTCATTCAGGTAAAATCATCAATATGGCCAACTATGGGTATACTTATGATGGTTATGAGGAGGGTCACTCTGACCCGTTTTACGAGGTTCTCTCTCAGGATCTTGTCTACTACGAGGGAAACTACATTCCTTTGCCCACTCAGGTCCACATGGTGGACACCACTTCTCTGGAGGTTGAGCCTTCTTCCCAAGCTCAACCTACCACTCAAAATACTTCAGGGGATGCTTCCCCTTCTTTCAACTTCAACGATGTTCTCAAAGTTCTTGCTCAACTGGATGATTCCCAGCGCCAGGCGGCCCAAGCCGCTTTAAAGGGAAAGTCTGTCCCATCATCTTCTAACCCTCCTCAGGCCATGGGTGGCCATTCTGTCAGTTCCCCCAACGACCAAGCGGTCGCACCTCGGGTGCTCTCGCGCCCACCAACTCCTGTTATGACTACGCCGTCCCAATCGGCAAGTCACTCTATTGCTAAGCCTCAACAACCTTCTGTTCCTCAATTCTTGAGAAGACCTACACCGAACCAATACTCTTTTCGTTCGGCACCAGCTGAGTCTGATAACCACACTATACTTCTCCAAAGGATGGCTAGTTTGGAGGAGCAGCTCAAGAAGGTCACTGCACCCAAGGCCACTCCCGAAGTTATGCTTCCCACTCTGCCTGTTTTTCATCTGCTCCCATCAGAAATGCCGAATTTCCAGCTGTGACGACCCGAGGATCCGAGTACCGGAAAGGAACCGGCGCGTCTCAAATCTCGGCCCGCCAACCCATGAGTCCGAAGACTCGGAAGGGTAGAAAGGAGTGGTGTGGGGGTACAAGAGAAGCTGCAACGACCACAGAGACACAATAATCTAGAATAAAATGCACATAATGATATAAATAAATAAACTGCTACAAGGTCCACAGTGTCCCATGTCCATAAGAAAGTACAGTCATTAGGGAAAGAAAAGTACAACAACACGGGGCATCCCCCGGAGTACAACTACACGGGCATCCCCCGGAGTACAACTACACGGGGTATCCCCCGGCTCTGGCAGACTGGCGACTAACACTGGCTAGAAGAACCACGCTGAAACTCGGCCGCGCCTCCCTTCGACCCCGCCTCACCTGAAGAGCAGGGGTGAGCCTCATCTCATTGGCCCAGTAGGGATCCCGCGAATCCCCACCTCGCACGGAAAACGAGAAAGAAGAAGACAACCCTACCAAACAAGAGTACGGTAGAACCGACAAGCTAAAGTAAATAAACAGAAAAAGCCGTCTACTCTAACAGTACCGTACCACGGAACCTCGGTCCAACAAAACACGAGTCCATGCCTGCCAGTAAATAGGAGCACCACCCACTTGAAGAACGACCGGATGCGTCCCCTGACGTCTTATACCGCGTCACAAGTGTCCAGCTACAACGCCCCAGGCGCGAGCCTCAGACACGCTCAGTAACCAGAAGTAACTGCAAAACAAGGACTAGCTGAGGTCACGCTTGTCAGCGCGGGTCCGAACCCTCAGCCTCGTGTGCACACTCAGACCGTACGCCCTAGGCCTGTCCTCTAGCTGGTATTTCCCCCTAAACCCGGACTCGGAAGTACGCGGGGGCCCCTGCGGTAACCAGCCTACTCACCGCGTCTCTCGGGTACGCCGCTCAGCCACTCCCAGGCGAGCCAGCACACGCGTGCCGTGGGAAAGCTACGACTAGTGGTAGGGTCACTGGAAGTAAGGACTAATCCACGGAAACCACCGACCAAACACTAGCACAGACTCTCGATGACCATACGATAGGCACGGATGCCGGGGACACGCATGAGGTCCAATCGTCCCTCAAGTCACGCGGCACCCCTACCGAGGTAACTGATTCTCCGGGGAACCCCGGGCGCCCCTGTGGCTCTCACTGGGTGCCCACGGCATCCCTAGGGCCACACGCCACAACCGGGTCCATAACTCACCCAACCGGAGGTCACGCTACCCCCAAGAACACGGTTCGGGGGAGGGGGATGGTCGCGCTAGGTACCCCTAGCGCGACACCGAAGAACGCGCTAGCTATGGCTAGCGCGATCTTCCATGTCGCGCTACCCAAAGCTAGCGCGTTCACACCTGAACGCGCTAGTCTTGGATAGCGCGATCTGGAGATCGCGCTACCAGAACCAGGCGCATTCCCCACCGCCTTACTGTTCGTCTTCTCAGACGGACACGCTCGGACGACACGGCGCGTTCATCAAGAACGCGCCACTGGACTATAGCGCGACAACGGGCCGAGCCCGTTTCACGAAATACACCCAGAAAACGTAAAACCATGCCCATTCACCACCCCAGGTGAAGGGAAAACAACGAGGGATCACCCCACAACGTCCTAGCATGCATCTAGAGCCCCCAAATCGATCAAAAACTCCACGAATCGACGGATCCGGCGCTCAAACCCCAAGCATAAAAACGACCCTCCCGGCATGGATTTAACCCCACTCGGCCTCTCCACGGCCTAGAAATCACGGGGAATGCTATGAAGAGGGCAAGGATCCGTCCCCCAACCTCAAGGAAGCTCGAAATCCACCGAATCGCCGCCGATCTCAAAATCTAGCTCAACCACGAACTCCTCTCCCACGCGCCAATGGGGACACCGCCACGATCCTCTCGCCACCGCCATCGTCACCGCGCCGTCGCAGTCGTCCGCCACCCGTCGCCGGAGGAGGAAGGGGCGCCGCGAGGTCCAACGGGCAAGAAGGGGGGAAGATGACCGTTGCGCCCACGGGAGGAAGAAAGAAGAAGAAGAAAAGAAGAAAAAGGGAAAAAGAAAAAGGGAAAATAGGGGGGTATTTATAGAAAATCCAGAAAATGCCAAAAATACCGAAAAATGGAAAAATACACCTCCTCGATCGCCTCGACGCGCTGATCGCAACGGTACCACTTGCGGGCTGGTGAACGACCCGGTTCACCCGCTACAGGGTTCCAAAGGATTCACCGAAACCCGTACGCGAAATCGGAAAACGCGCACGGAAAAGCCGCGGACAAACTCCGGGCCTCCGAAACAACTCCGGATCATGCCGATCCGAACACGAAAGATGTCCGAAACAAAATTTCAGACACAACAGGGTCGGACATCCTCGATAAACCAGATCCGGGACCCACAAGGAAGGGTCCAAAAGATCCGGGACACTACACCAGCGGTACAATGGAATGGGTAATCCGTACATCAACTTGAAAGACTTCTTATATGAGGCATCATTCTGGCAGGATAACAAGACTTATCTGGCTTATCTCTTTAGGCGGTCTTTAGATGGCCCGACATTAGAATGGTTTTACTCCTTGGAGCCGACCGATGCTAGTGACTTTGATGCTATTTAACGGAAGTTTCTACAGAAGTACAAGGACCATGTGGGTCCCTCTGATCTGTTACTGATCTGGTTGCCGAAAAGATGAAGCCCGAAGAGGACTTCGTTTTATTTGCTGATAGGTGGAGAGCTATGGCCGAAAAATTGAAGGACACACTGTCAGAAACGGAGCAATTGAAGATGATTATATCAAACTCCACTCCATAATTCCGTCATATTTTAGCCATGAACAAGTTGAGCACTATGGAAGAGCTCTATGAAAGAGCTAGATACATACAAACACAGATGAAAGATTCGCCCATTATGGGCATGTTTGAGCCAAGACCAAAGGTAATAAAGAAGAACGTTAATGTCGGTAATACTGGTGCGACCACTGAAGGCACTGTTACTAATGAGCAGGTGAGTGCGTTTGGCAATTCCACACCCTTCCGCCACCCTCCAAGCCAAAGGCCGCCAACACAGCAGCCCGTCTTCCAAAACCAAGTCCACCAGCCAAATAATAACCCTCCTCAGACCTTACGACCTCTCCCACCTCCTCAACAGCAACCCCACTTTGCTCCACATAATCAACCCGCACAGTACCACCAAGTGCCCCCGCCAGCCAATTATGCACAACAACAACTGCAACAACCAAGAAGACCATTGGGTCCCCGAAGAGCACAATACCCTCCCTTACCCGAAAGCCTATCAGATATTTTCAATGCCCTCATGGCCGCCAACGTGCTCACCTTGCCTAAAGAAAGAACGATATGACCACAACATGTAGACACCTCCCGGTATTGCGTCTTCCATCGGCAGCCGGGGCACAACATCGACCATTATTTTCACTTCAAGGATTATATACATGATATGAATGATCAAGGTGATATTGATTGGGATGAGATGAGGAGGGTTATTGCTACTTTAAAAGCTCGAAGGCCTCCTCGGCAACCACCGGCTCAGCAGCCCCCGCAGCAAGGTCAGCAGCAACAACAAGTTCCACTGCAACAGCAGGCTCCTGCACTCCAGCCAAATATGGGGATTGTCAATAATCTACTACCGGGGCATCCGGTTCAAAATCAACAAGTAAACATTGTCACCTCAATCCATGAAGTGGAGAGAGGGCAAGGCTGGCATAAGGAAAGCGCCTCTGTCGGGGCCATTAATCAAAACTCCAGTCAACCACAACCACCACAATTGCTAAGAAGGCTTCAACCTGTACGCGGGGATTTTTTTCCTCTTTATCATCTTTCTATCTTATCGTTATTTATTTATTTATTTATTTTTATTATTTTTTTATTTGGTTTGTTAGGCGTGCCAGTCACATGTGTGACGATTTCATCGTGCGCTCGACTTGACTTGGTCAGTCGATTGTGAAGTCCGAGTCGGGACCAAAAGTCCGCCATACCATAAAGGCTATGACGTTAATTACGCCCTTCCTAAGAAGGACAACCCTTGATTAAACGCCGAAATAGAAGGCCTCAGAAGGCAGTCAAAATACTGATGTGCGAAATAAAGGCTTCATGCTTATGAATGGAGGGCGGATTTATTTAGTTCAGCGGACTGAATCGGGCGGCACAACCTTTAACTTTGAGCCGTACCGGGTAAGGATAGAAGACCATCCACGCAGTGGCGGGACGGAATTTGATTAATCATTGGGGTATTCCCCCTTTTGACACTTTCACTTGACCGGTCGCTCCAAATGGGTTCGTTTCCCCCGAAGATGGAGTCGGGTGGGAAGTGTATCGGAGACACTCCCTCGACTCATCGGGGTTGATGACATTGGACTAGATTTCGGCAGCATCTCCCCTCGACTCGGAACATGCCCAAGGGGAAATAGGTGATCATCCACGGAGTGCCGGGATGAAAACCGAAAGAGAAAGGCACCGGGCCCTGGCACGGTGTGATGTTGGGGATGGTTCCCCATTTATTTATTCCATGGGGTGTACCCTGTGACTTGTAGATATCCCTCGAGTTAGTATGGCAGAGTGTTCAAAGATGGGGCAGAGGAGGAGAGGCTCTCGGCGCAGCAATAACGAGCATAGGCAGGCTTCCCGGCGCGGGGGAACGGGTTCTCGGCATGGCCTTAGAAGGAAGAGGTAGCTCTCGGCGTGGGGTTCCCGGCGCGGGGGAATGGGTTCTCGGTATGGCTTTAGAAGGAAGAGGCAGCTCTCGGCGTGGGGTTCCCGGCGCGGGCCGCGCCGAGAGCTCTTCTGGCGCCGGGAAGGCTCGTGGAGGTTCGTGGGGGTTCTACGATGCTCTGTTTTGGGGATTTTTCCTGGGATTCAGATAACGGCTAGGGGGTTTTAGGATGCAAACGAGGAAGGGACGGAGGGCCCTGTCAAGCTGCCAGATTAACATCAAGGAGTCACATGAATAGAAGAGATTTCGAGGGATTGAAGTCACAGGCGTTAGAACCCTCTGGAACAGGCTTTATGCCGTCTATATTGCCAGCCATCCAGGAAATCAAGAGATGACTGTCTCTGATCCCTGTAATGGCCCCAATGGCTTGGGAAACTCGAGAGGACTATGGACTTAGCAGCGTTTAAATCATCGATGTTGTCACGGAAGAGAGAAGGGACAGAACCCAAGAATCCATGGAGGCAAGGATTGGGGCTCTGTACCAGCTTCCTAAAACCCACAGGAACCTGGGCTAACGATAAACACCCAGAACCACACATTCATCGATCGAAACTTGCAATCGGAAAGATGACCACCACTGTCATCAGAGAGGGGTGAGAAGAGGGAAACCCAAACTTCCATCCATTCAATCCGTTCTACTGCTTATACATCATCGGCTACAGAGGTACACCTCGAATGACAACGAATAAGGAACCTTTAGCATCAATACAGATCCCACATAAACGTGGTAGAAGGAGTACACATGACATAGCGAAATGAAGCCCATTCAAAATAGTAGAAAGATGGGAGATAGCATGTTCAAAGAAAACACAGACGAAAACAGTATGCATCGGGGGAAGAAATACAAGAGAGACAGGGGAGGGTGGAGCATTGACTCCTCTCCCTCCCCCTTCAGCAGACCTTCTTCTTCTTCACACGATCTCTCAGCAGCCGCCGGTTTCCTGGAGCTGGGTATGGACTTCTCTCTTCCTTTCTCTGGCTTCTCTTTGTGGCTATCTTCTCTTCTGTTCCCCTCTTTTTTTTTTGTCGTCTGTCCCCTTTTTTCTCGAGAGAAAAGGGGTTTTTATAGCACAAACCCTTCCCCTCTCGGCATGCTCACCACGGCGCGCAGACCACGAGCTCCCGGCGCGCCCTAATCGAAAGCGGGAGGCCTCTCGGCGCCAAAGGATGGGGCTTCCCGGCGCCGCCCCACATGGGCTTTGGGCCCTGGTGAGGAACTCCCGGCGTCACACTAGTGAGCCCATTTAGGTTTTTTTAATATTTTACCCTTCCTCATCAGTAGGTTTGAGCTGTCAAAGCTGCCTAACCTGCCCTTTCATTTGTCAGTCCCTCGAATCTGTCAGAACAGGTGGAGGTCCCTTAGTTGATGGGTTGACACAGTCTTATCAGAATATCTCTGGAGATTTTCATCAGTCAGTAGACTGCAACTCTTCATCAGTACTGCCGTCTGAGTGACGACAATACCGGACATCAGCTTGACCGGGAAGGGTCTCAGCTGGGTGATAATTTTAGTGACGACTCTTCTACCATTCTGACTTTGCAGGAATTCTTGAGAGCTTCATGTCTGGTTCAATCTTCTTTTTTGGTCTCATCTTGTTCTCAGTTACATTTCAGGTGTCAACAAATGCCCCCCACTTGTGGACGGCGTAAGCACAGAACAAGCGGCACGGGGTCCGCAGGTGCACTTCATCATTCAGTTTTCTTTAATCTTTATCTTGACAACTTTACTGTAATGGCTTCAGTGTATTCTTTTCTTTATTTTTCATACTTTCTGGCAATTTCATGCTTCATCAATAGTTTCAGGTGGCTTCTTGGTGTACAGGGCTTGGTTCTCGGCTAGCAAACCTTCCCGGTGCGAAGTCAACAGGTTCCCGGCGCGGGGACTTCTCGGCGCGCCTCTTGGCCGAAAGGGGCTCTCGGCCTGCCCATTTTCGGTGGGCTTTTTGAAATATGGGGGGTTCTCGGCGTGCCTCTTATCGTGCCGAGAACCCTTCTTCTGCGGGGCCTATTTAACCCGCCGAGAGCCCCATTTGCCTTCATTTCTCACGGTCCCTTCTCTCTCTTCATCCTCTCGGCAGTGGCGAGCTCCTCTTCGCGAGCGCTCCCATCCCGTTTCTTCCCCGTTTCAGTAGATTTCGTCCGGGTGGGACATTATTTGGGGATTAAATCCCTATTGATTGCGGGATCACTCCCTCTTGGTGGGTGACTCCCTATTCTCTTTGGGCAGACCCTAAACAAGGGGAAATACTGCCAAAATTTCCACAGAACCTTATACTTTAATCTTCGTAAGACTGTTTCTTATTTTGGGACTTTCATTCACATCTTTTCTTTGACTGCAGGCATTGTAATGGTTTCCAGTTCCGCTGATGCCTCTTTTGGAGCTGTTGGAACAAGCTCGTCAGCCCAGCCAGACATATCACGGGCTGTAGTAAACTGGCTGAACGTGCATAGCCTGGACTTCGGATATGATAAAGTTGCTACCGTTGACGACTCGTCTGATTCTGAGACGGATACAGTATCAACATCGCGGGTATATTCCACTGCAATGGAGACATGCTTTAGACGGGGCAACGACTATCGGTCGGATCTCCCGAAAGACCGTCACTTGATGCCATTCATCCGAACCTTTACCGTAGGTGGCATGCGAGACTATCAGATAGCTCGTGTAGTTGAAGCTGCTATATTAGCTGAGAGGGACAGTCTGAAGGACTCAGTGTATCGTGGCAAAGCCATCTATCTTCCCGGGGAGAAGCGCGACTGGGGTGCAGTCCTCGACATCTCGGAGCTGGAACCGGAGAAGAAAATGTTGACCCGGGCCCCGGAATTCACACCTGCCCGGTGGGATAATGCTAGCGGCCGGGTTCATAGGGAAAAGCCTGGCTATGGTTTATTCCTGGCACCGATAAAGTGGGGATACCGTGAAGAGCCCTTTGTATTGAATTGTTCGACCGTCCAGTTCAAGTATCACCTAGCTACCGGTTGGTTTGGAGATACCAAGATCACTGACGCCCACTTATTCCGGGTGGGAGCGGTGGAGTTCACCGAGTTTGTTTTAAAGGAATATGCCCCTCTGCTGATCAGAGCCGGGGTATATCACAGTGTCTTTGCTTCTAGATTCTGCTACCCCATATCCCGAGGGTTATGCTGTGGAATGTTTGAAGTATTCTGCCCTCTATTCAGCATATTTTATACAGTAGAGGGCGAAACATCTCTCGACCTTTGGAGTTTATCACAGCTTTCTGGTCTGCCTATTGACGGCGAGCCGTATGAAGAGGTATGCTTGGCAGATTCCGAGAAGGATAGCTCAGATGGCGAAGGCAAGTATTCACTTGGCTATTCCTACCGGTATTTAATGAAGGTGTATCGCTCCATCTGTCTGGCGTATAGCAGAGGATCCTCCAAGGGTTACCATCCTAAAGAGAAAGGCAGCAAGCTGAGGGTCCGGATAAGGCAGTGGATTCAGTATTTCTTTGACGGCCCCTTGAAATATGTAGACTTCCCTTCCATGGGTCCGATGGCCAGCAAGCAGATAAGGGCTCCTCGCTATAAGTCAGCGTTGCCATCTTCACTGCATCGTGTAGGTAAAGGTGGTCCAAATCCAGCAGGGGTGGACCCTATCACACATTGTGCGGCTTATTTCACGTTCTGGTTGTGCACTTTCGCTCTCCCTCAAGGGGACGAGACAATCATTCGGCCCGAAGCCATATACCCGGCATGCCAGATGGCCTGGGGGATGAGGCTGTCACTTTGCCCAGTGGCCTTGTGTTTAATCTATAAATCTTTGGGGGATCTGTACAAGCATCGAAACTCCCCGCTCTTTGGGGACCGTGGGCCCCTTTCATTTCTTCAATGCCTGGGTCTGTAGTCTATTTCCTGAATTGGCCCCTAGAACTCTGTAGGCAGATACAGTGTTGCCCAGAATGATTGAATTTGCCAGTGCCGAACCTGGCTCTTTTTCTGACCAGTTGTTTAAAATAAGGGGCCGACTGACAAGGATACCGGTGGATGCCCCTAGCAGCATTCATTTCTGGAGAGGTTCAGCTCCTTTGGTTCATTCTCAAAGAGAATGCAAGATGGAAGAGGTAGAGACCTATGTTCACCCCGTTTCAGGGGCTAATGCTGTTCGATCTATTCTGGAGCCGGAGCTGGTTAGATGGGCCATGGCCATTCGACCCAGTGTTTTAGTCTTCAGGAAGGGTGGTCTGCTTCTCCTGGAACCATACTACCCATTCCGCTTTGGGCGAAATTTTGGCTATGATCAGCACATCCCTACATCAGTTGCTCAGTTTCCCCTGGATAGCCGAGCCAAGCATGGGTCCACCATTGTTGGTGATGGCCGGTTGTTGTGGGATTTCTATCATCGCCAGGATGGTGCAGTTTTCAGAGTTCCCACTGTTTCCAACCGTGTTCCCCGTGGTACATCCGAGTATATCAAATGGTGGAACATTCGGACCAGCTTTTACAGGGATGGCAGGGGTGCATTCTGGGACGTGGCCGAGCGTTCTTTCCTGAAACAACAGCCCGGGCCGGTATTTGACATCCCTGAGGCCCACCTGAAAAGGATTTATTCACAACATCCGAGGGAGGCCGAGAACTATCTGACTCAGCGTCAGGTTTTGAAAGAAGGAGGCTCCGAGCCGCCCGCGCTTTTCTTTGCTGCCATTAATGAAGATACTTTTATGAGGAGCTTGAAACATCTGTGTCATGTAGGAGACGCTCGTCTGGAGGCGCAACAGTACCCTTTCCCTGTTGAAGAGCCGCTCCTGACGGTCATCCCTTGGAAGGGTCCGACAAATAGATTTCATCCCTACAGGACGTTTGTGCGCAGGGAAGATAGGACTCATACATACTACAAGCACACGTCCTGGCTGCTTGTTCTGCTGAATGTACATGGGCTATCTGCAGAGAGTCCGATAGCCGGCATACTGAATAAGCCATTGTTCGTTTCTTTTCATTATGTCGACGGCTGGGGCATGGACCACCTCGACTTATTTCGATGCCTTGATTTTCATGGTCATAGCGATTTGGCATCTTTAGTGGAGAAGTGCCAGACATTTGGTGATGTCTGCTGGCTTGTCAAGGAGGCTGCTTTCCGCTCCAAGGAGGTAACTTATCTGTACTGGCCACTTTCTGTCTTTTATGATGGCCCAGCAGGTATGATCTTTTCTTTCTGACTGTAGTGCTTTCTGTTTAGTATTTAAACTCTGCATCCACTGATCTCATTGCTTCTTTGATGTCTTCGACAGACAGGCCAGATATAAAGCGACAGGGGCTTTACAGAAAAATCATTGCGCAAGCTGAGAAGCCTGCTTATTTCGAAGTCCCTGCAGCAGCACCGACGACCACTCCCCTGCCTCCGGGCAAGAAGAGAAAGATTTCTGCAGTGAAGACTGCAGTTGGGAAGGCCAGGAAGGCCAAGAAGGCCCATGCTCGGCAGTCGGCTTCAGCAGTGACGGACCCTGGGACCCCTCTTCCTGATATCCCCTCCTTTGATGAGTTTGAATCTCAAAGGGAGGGCACCCAGACGTCAGTCGAGGGTAACATCAACAGCCCGTAGTTGTATCTTTCATCGGCTTTTGCTGAATTTTGATAGAAGTCTTCGAATCTGACCCCCCCTTTTTGCACAGCCCAAGAGCCAGTTGTGACACCTTCTTTGGTGGAGACCAGATTGCCTTCTCCTACGCCGGCTAGCGAGGCGGAGGGTAAGTGTGCTTTCCCATCTTTTCTTGCACATTTCAATTGTTTTTTCATTGTCTTGCTCATAAGCTTTTCCCTGCAGTGAGGGCTGGCGAGGGGGCTGCAGTTATGGGAGCAGCTGGCGGTATGACTCAGTCACAAGAGGGTCATAAGACCCAGACGAAATGGGGCCTTGTCCCTGTGAGGCACATAGTTACCCGGTCTTCCTCCAGGCAGACGTTAGGGACGCAAGTCCCGCCCGTGGATAGTGTGGAAATCTCTTCTAGCAGTTCCGCGACCGCTTTTGAGGCAGAGGGAGAAGGAGCAGATTTCAGCGAGGGCGAGCCGGAGAATATCTCCCAATCAGAGGCCCCATTCGTATGTACTGCTATTGTCCCACTGTTCACCCCCCCCCAAACTGCTGGTGCCATCTTCTGAGGAGGAACTACCGGAAGAATTTGCTGGCTTGGATACCGAGGCAGATATAACTCCTCCCTTTGCTGCTTCAGCAGCGGAGCTTTCCTCTTCCTTGCACTCCTTTGAGGATATCACCATCACATTAGAAGTGGGTCTCTCTCCTTTTCCTCATTGTCATTATTATCATTTTTCTTATCTGCTGCTTGATGTTGCATTGATCTGTTCACAGGAATCCCCTGTTGCTAGCCCGGTAGCGACTGCAGCCCTTGAAGCCATTCTATCTGACACCCTGGCTGTTGTTCCTGCTTCGTCAGCCACCTGCGCAGGCGTTTCTGAGATAATTCGCCCTGTGCCGGTGAGGGTACAGTCTTCTACAGACTTAGCATTGCTGGACTTGAGGACCTCGGGGGAGAGTTCGGCCCTCATCCGGGTCTTGGATTTCAGAGCTGAGACGGACCCCGTTAGGGGTTCTGCCTTTATACCAGCCACAGTGATGACCATTGCGCCGGAGTTAGCAATTCCCGTAACAGTAATTATGGAAACTAAACTTTTGCCTTTACGGTCCGTAGCCCCTGCCGCCTTGTCATTGAAGGAACTGGCTGCTGAAGCAGAGATGGAAGAAGGGGAGGTAGCTGCCACAGAGACCGGAGTATTGTCCATAACCGACCCAGAATCGATCTCCTTGCTCTCGGAATCTGAGGAAGAGGTGCCCCGAGAAGAGGATGCTGAAGATGCGGGTATCATATTGGGGACCCAGGAAGCAGCCGCTCCAGCACTTATTAAAGTTGCCCCTACGAGCATTCAAATAGCAACTCCCGAGGAGAAGGAGGTGGAAGGCCTCTTGGTCTCGTCAGGGGTTGCAGAGAGAGCTCAGCTGGCACCTTCCGCAGACCTCCCGTCTTCCTCTTCCCAACCTGATGTTATGCCATGGGCGGGCATTGACAGTGAGGTGACTTTCGAAGTAGCTCCAGTTCCTTCTCCTGGCTTCACTTCCTCTGAGAGTTTTGTCTGGCAAAATCTTGACATGCTGCGCCAGTTGGTGGAGTCCCAGCCTGGACTGACTTATCTGCGGCTGAAGGAGATAGCCGAGCGTTTCACCGCTGGTCTACAGGCGATGGGCTGTCCCATGGAAATATGGACCCAGCGGGTTATATTGTTGTTAAAGTTTATACATCGCCGGGACTTCTTGGCACATATTATGTCTGACAGACTGGCAGCTTTGAAGTTGCAAAGGAAGGAGTGCAAATCTGAGCTGGAGAAGGTGGGCTCTGTTCTCCAGGAGCGCCAATGCCAACTGCAATCTCTGGCGCAGCGGGAGCAGTTCGTGCGCAGCCGGATAGCCATCCTGGAGGCTGAATTGTTTGACCTCCGGGCTGAACTGCCGCAGATAACAACTTCTCGGCCGCAGCTTGCGGAGGAAGTAGCCCTGCTGGAGGGGCAGGTGGCATCCTTTCAGGACGAGTCTGCTTGACTGCAGGAGGAGGAGGCTCGACTTCATGAGCTAGGGGCTGCCCCGCATGTAGGGCTTCTGGCCTTCGAAGACATATTCCGGCGCCCGTGAATATCTGTTTTCCCCTTTTTGTAATACAATTCCCCCTCAGGGGCCCTTCTTGTATTCCCTTTTTATTCAATGGAAAGGAATCTTTACACCAGTCTCATATGTGGTTTGTCCTTTACTTATCGCACCATCAATATTTCACGGCGATTGGGCAGTGGTTTCAGCGGTCCCTATGGGAATAGCCCGTACCTAGCAGGAGAGCGTCCACCCTTTCAGAGAAAGGATGGGGAACTCGCTCCACCGCGCGACGGTATCCGGAGGGTGCCTAAACCCAATCCTGGGGGTAGCTGAATAAAAGAGGTTTAGAACATCGTTTGGAACAAACGGATGGTTCATCTCGGACAGGTTTCAAAGCTGGTCGGGGCAATGTATCAAACGACCAGTGACGGATTTTATCATCGATATTGGGTTTATATCGACGCAAAAGAATTTAATAAGTTTCATCAGGATAGACGTAAGGTCTAAACTGGGTAGACTTGATCACAGGTGGGACGTGAAAAGGGTATGTGGTTTTCATCAGGACAGACGCAAAATATGAACTGGACAAGTTTTCATCATTGATCGGGCAATGTACCGATCGACCAATGGTTGGCTTCATCATCGATATGGGGTTTATATCGATGCAAAGGGATTTCATAAGTTTCATCAGGATAGACGTAAGGTCTAAACTGGGTAGGTTTTCATCATTGATCGGGCAAGGTGCCGGTCGATCAATAGCTGGTTTCATCATCGATATTGGGTTTATATCGATGCGAAGGAATTTCATAAGTTTCATCAGGATAGACGTAAGGTCTAAACTGGATAAGGTTTCATCATTGATCGGGCAAGGTGCCGGTCGATCAATAGCTGGTTTCATCATCGATATTGGGTTTATATCGATGCAAAGGAATTTCATAAGTTTCATCAGGATAGACGTAAGGTCTAAACTGGACAGGGTTTCATCATTGATCGGGCAAGGTGCCGGTCGATCAATAGCTGGTTTCATCATCGATATTGGGTTTATATCGATGCAAAGGAATTTCACAAGTTTCATCAGGATAGACGTAAGGTCTATTCCAACAGGTTTTATTGCGGGTGGGACTTTGCCAAGAAATACGTAGGTTTCATCAGGATAGGCGTAGGGTCTATCCTGGTAGGGTTTTATCGTTGACCGGGCAAGGAGCCGATCGGTCAAGGGATGGTTTAGGAGTTTGATCAGGACAGACGTTAGGTCTGAACTGGCCAGGCTTTATCAGATTGGTGACCAGTTTTATTGTCGGTGGGACATGTGAAAAGAGGGTATGTAGATTTCATCAGGGTAGACGTAAGATCTACCCCGGAAAGGCTTTATCATCGGCGGGGCATAGAGCCAGATGACCGACGGAAGGCCTCATCAGTGAAGGGGAGGTAAAGGCAACGTGCCGGTTGGCATGGAACTTCTGACTTACCACATTATCGACCCAAGCGCCCTTTTGGGTTTTCGCCGGAGCCAGCCCCCTCTTGCTTTTGCCCACGCGTCCTTTCGGATTTTCACGTGGCGGGGTACCCGATTTTGCATGCAGTGCCCTTTCAAGTTTTCACCACAGCTGGGTTTTAGCCTTTTTTGCCCTTGTCCAGAACACCTGAACAAGTCTGGCGGGGTATCTCTATTTTCAACCCCATTTTTATATATATACTTTTCATCGTTTTCTTTCTCTTTTCGTTTTCATTGTCTTTTCTGTGACCAGAACTTTCATCCTATGGACCATGGCGCCATATGTTTATTGTGGACACACGATCATTGATGTGGGTGCCAACATCAATGCAAAGGGAAGTAGGGTTTCATGATCTATCCAGACGAAAGGTCCGAATCGATTTAGAGGGTATAAGTAGCAGCTCGGGCACGAGGCCGTTTGCTGAGAATATGAGTTTCATCGTTAATGTGGGGTTTAACATTAACGCAAGGGAATAGAGTTTCATGATCTATCCAGACGGAGGGTCTGAATAGATTCAAAGAGCAGTGTTGTGCTATGTCAGAGCGGACGGAAGGTCCACCCTGGATGGATTTTAGCGTCGATCAGGCAGCGTGCCAATCGATCGATAACAAGTTTCATCATTGGTATTGGCTCATCCCAATGCAAGGATTTCATATGTTTCATCAGGATAGACGTAGGGTCTAAACTGGATAAGGTTTTATCATTGATACTGGGCGAGATGCCGATCGATCAATGGCGGGTTTCATCATCGGTATTGGATTTATACCAATGCAAGGAGTTCATGGATTTCATCAGGATAGACGGAAGGTCTAAACTGAATAGGTTTCATCATAGATCGGGCAGTGTGCCAATCGGTCAACAGCAGGTTTCATCGCGGTGAGACGTAGGATAGGTTTCATTGGGATAGACGTAAGGTCTAAACCGGGCAGGTTTCAACGTGGTGGGTCTTAGACAGAAACAAGTGCAAGTGTTTTATCAGAACAGATGGAAGGTCTATCCCGAGGTGGGCTTATTATCGAGGGAAATTTTCTCGAGCAATGCATGACGGTTTCAACAGAATAGACGTAAGGTCCATTCCGGATGGGTTTAATCGTTGATCGGGCAAGGCGCCGGTCGATCGACGAGGAGTTTTATGGTGGGAGGTGAGGCTTTCTTTGGAATCACCACATTACCGACCCAAGCGCCCTTTCGGGTTTTCGCCGGAGCCGGCCCCCTCTTGCTTTTGCCCACGCGCCCTTTCGGGTTTTCACGTGGCGGGGTACCCGATTTTGCCTGCAGTGCCCTTTCGGGTTTTCACCACAGCTGGGTTTTGGGCCATTTTTGCCCTTGTCCCTAATATAGGAGCAAGTCTGGCGGGGTATCTCTATTTTTAACCCCATTTTTTTTTTTACTTTCTTTTTCTTTCCCTCCCTTTTTAGAAGGTGACATGTGGGAATGCCACAAGCTTAAGATGAGGGCAGCTTGGCTAGGGCGGAGTGCCGCTAGACCGGGAAATGGGTGTAGCTTGGCTAGGGCGGAGTGCCGTTATACCAAGAAAAGGGTGTAGCTTGGCTAGGGCGGAGTGCCGCTAGACCAAGAAATGGGTAGCTTGGCTAGGGCGGAGTGCCGCTAGACGAAGAAAGGGTAGCTTGGCTAGGGCGGAGTGCCGCTAGACCAAGAAATAGGTAGCTTGGCTAGGGCGGAGTGTCGCTAAACCGGGAAGAGGGTACAGCTTGGCTAGGGCGGGGTGCCGCTAGACCAAGAAATAGGTGTAGCTCGGTTAGGGCGGAGTGCCACTATACCAAGAAATGGGTAGCTCGGCTAGGGCGGAGTGCCGCTAGACCAAGAAATGGGTGCAGCTCGGTTAGGGCGGAGTGTCGCTAGACCTGGAAGAGGGTACAGTTTGGCTAGGGTGGGGTGCCGCTAGACCAAGAAATAGGTGTAGCTCGGTTAGGGCGGAGTGCCACTAGACCAAGAAATGGGTAGCTCGGCTAGGGCGGAGTGCCTCTAGACCAAGAAATGGGTGTAGCTCGGTTAGGGCGGAGTGCCACTAGACCGGGAAAGGGTGTAGCTCGGCTTGATCACTCAGGGAATGCCGGTTGTGCCGCATGATACAGCTTTAGATGTCTTCCGTTGAGTGGTGAGAATTGGATTTCCCCTCGATGGTTAACAACCACGTAGGCCCCTCCTTCGTAGACCCTCTGTATTACATAAGGACCTTCCCAGTTAGCATTCAGCTTTCCTTTTGGGTTGGACGCCATGACTTCTTTTTTCTTGACCATGACGAGGTCACCTTTCTTGAATTCTCGTGCTCTTACGAGTTTGTTGAATGCAGCGGCCATGCGGGCCTGATACATTTGGATACTCTTCTGGGCTTGGAGGCGCTTCCCTTCCAATTCAGCCAGTTCTTCTAGTCTTCTTTCTGCATTGGTCTATTCGCCACGGGCCAGGCCATATTGGACTGCCACTCTGAGTGACGGGACTTCCAGCTCTAGCGGAACCACTGCCTCCGAGCCGTATACCAGCGAGTACGGTGAGCACCCTGTAGGTGTCTTGAAGACGGTGCGGTATGCCCACAGAGCTTCATACATTTTCTCTTCCCAGTCCTTCTTATTGGAACCGACGACCTTGGCCAGCAAGGTGCAGAGAGTCTTGTTAAAAGCTTCTGCCAATCCGTTTGCCTGTGGATTGTAAGGAGTGGAGGTCCTCCATTCGATCTTATACTTCTCAGCAAGCCGATAGACCTTCTGATTTCTGAAATGACTTCCATTGTCAGATATTATTCGGCTGGGGATCCCGAACCGGAAGATAATGTTCTGCTTGATGAATCTGGCGACCAGTTCACCAGTCACTTCTCTTAATGCTATAGCCTCCGCCCATCTGGAGAAGTAATATGTTATGGCCAGTATGTACTTATGTCCGGCCGAGGAAGTCGGCAGTGGCCCGACTACATCAGTTCCCCATTGTGCAAATGGCCAGCTGGGAACTGTAGGGTGCAGAGTTGTAGGAGGCCTTCTAGGCACAGTAGCATGCTCCTGGCATTTCTGGCATGATTTTGCAAATTTACAGCAGTCTTCAAACATGGTGGGCCAATAGTAGCCCACCTTCTTGATTTCTATCTTCATCTTGGGACCAGTCTGGTGGGCACATGCTGTCCCAGTATGTATCTCTTTCATCGCTTGCCAGGCTTCCTCAGTGGACAGACAGCGGAGTAGAATCTTCTTGCGTGCATCTGCCATTATTCGGAACAAAATTCCATTCCTGAGTTCATAAGAATCTTTGATTCTCAGGAGTTTCATCTTTTCTTCTCTTATCTGCGGCAGTTGTTGGTGTAGAAACCACTGCAGCAGGTGCTGTCTCCAATCAGGCGCTTGTTCTGTGCTGATGGTGGCAACTTCATTTTCTTCGGGGCACCCTTCTAGCATACTGGGGACTTGCCGCCGGTTCATGACGACAATGTTCAGTGTCTTATTTGGTGGGACTGCTAGTGAGCTGGCCAGCTTTGCCAGTGCATCAGCCTGGGCATTGTGTCCACGGCCCACATGCTTGAGCTCAATATGGTAGAATTTCGCCATGAGGCGCACAGCTTTTTGGTGGTAGGGATTCAGTTCTGGCTTCCGCACTTCGAACTCCCCTTGGATCTGTTTTATTATCAACATCGAATCCCCGAATACTTGAAGCATTTGGATACCCATGTTGAGGCTGATATATAGCCCGATTATCAGAGCTTCATACTCGGCCTCGTTATTGGTGCAGGGCTTGTTTATAGAACAGGAAGTATGCACGACCTCCCCTTCTGGTGATTTCAGCACAATACCGGCTCCAGCCCGTATTCTGGTCTTTCCATCGGCGTCTGTCTCTGTTCTAGATGCTCCATCAAAGAATAGTTGCCACATAACTGACTGGGTCTGGCAGGCCTCGAGTGTCTCATCATCGGGTAACTCAGTCCCTAGCATATCATTTTCCGGCACAGGATGCTCTGCGAAGAAATCAGCCACGGCCTGTCCTTTTATCGCCCTCTAGGGTGTATAGGTAATATCGAATTCCATCAGGATCACTGCCCATTTGCCCAACCGGCCCTTCAGTACTGGCTGAGTCAATATGTATTTGAGCGGGTCTGCTGCAGATATCAATCTGACTTCATGTGACAACATATAGTGTCGGAGCTTTTTGACAGCAAAGACTAGTGCCAAGCAGGTCTTCTCTATGTAGCTGTAGCTTTCTTCAGTTCTAATCAGCCTCCTACTTAGGTAGTACAAGGCTTGTTCTTTGCCTTCTTCATTTATCTGTGCCAGCATTGCCCCCAGGGAACAGTATGTGGCTGCGATATACAGTATCAAGGGCCTGCCCTTAATTGGTGCCCCCAGCACCGGAGGGGTCTTGAGGTATTCTTTCAGCTTCTCAAAGGCTTCCTGACAGCCATCGTCCCAGAGGAACGGCACATCTTTCATCATGAGCTTGTGAAAGGGGTGGCATCTTCCCGACAGATTTGATATAAATCGTCGGATATAGGCCAGACGCCCTTGCAGAGATCTCAGCTCGGACAGATTCCTTGGCGGAGGGAGCTCCTGGATAGCCTTAATCTTGGATGGGTCAATTTCAATACCCCTATGACGGACAATAAACCCGAGGAATTTTCCACTGGACACGCCGAAGGCGCATTTCATGGGATTCATCTTGAGTTCATATTTGCGCAGCCTCTGGAATACTACCCTCAGGTCTTGCAAATGGTCTTCTCTTCTTTTAGTTTTTACTACCAAATCATCAATGTAGCACTCTACTTTCTTGAAGAGCAAATCATCAAAGATCTTGGTCATAGCTCTTTGATAGGTAGCGCCGGCATTCTTGAGGCCAAACGGCATCCTTTTGTAGTGGAATATCCCCTTCGGGGTACGGAATGCAGTGTGCACTCTGTCTTCCTCAGCAATCCAGATTTGGTTGTATCCGGATGACCCATCCATAAATGATAGGGCCTCGTGACCAGTAGTCGCATCGATCATCACTTCAGTGATTGGTACTGGGAAGTCATCTTTCGGGCAAGCCTTATTAAGGTCCCGGAAATCAACACATATTCTGATCTGCCCATTCTTCTTCTTTACGGGCACTATATTGGCTAGCCATGTAGTGTATTGATTTTCTTCAACAAAGCCTACATCAATTAGCTTGTCAACCTCTTTGTTAATCTGATTTATTAATTCAGGGCGCATTCTCCTGGAAGGCTGCTTTACAGGGCTAGCCTCTGGGTTTATTGCCAATCGGTGCTGTGCCACATCAGAACTCAGTCCCGGCATTTCATCATATGTCCATGCAAAGCAGTCTCGGAATTCCTTCAAAAACTGTATATACTGTTCCCTGGTAGCTGGCTCCAGCAGTGCACTGAGGAATGTCGGCCTTGGCTCATCTGCGGTTCCCAGATTTATTTCTACAAGCTCATCGACGGTGGCCTGACCTCCATCTTCGACCTCGGGCGGGGCTTCTTGCAAGTCAATGAAGCCTCCCGGGATATAATCTTCTTCAGTTTCATGATTTTCTGTTTCATCATACTGGTCATCAGCGGTTGCTGGCTCATCATATACGGCCAATATTGCTGTATTCTGTTCAGTACGCCCCGAGGACGTAACTGGATCAGCAGGAAACTCGAAGACGGAGTCTTCCGCCCTTAGAGGCTCTTCTGATGCAGACTCCCTTGAGAGATCATCATTCTGTAGAGCCCGGACTTCTTCTAGGATGCGCTCAAACTCCAGGCATTCCCTCAGCTCTTTGGCTGCTTGATCCTCATCGGGATTCCCGTGTCGAACTTTGCTTCAGCATGGAACAGATCTTTTTTGCAAGGTAGGTCTTCCCAGCACCAATCTTTCTTTGCTTCATCAGACGTCCCCGTCTCCGGCTGACTGTCTGGGGCTTCATTGTTCATTATGGATTGATAAATGATTTCTTCATCTTCCGAGGGGTACTTGTCATATCCCACCTCAGGAGGGTCTTCATGCTGGTAGGAGACAGATATGACGTCCACCTCAGCTTCATAGTATTCTTGAAGGGTATAACCCAATCCTGGGTGCTGAGTGATCTTCCTCAGTTCTTTATTATCCCGAGGCGGATCCCATAGCTCCTGGAACGCCTTCTTTTGGGCAACAGGTTGTAGTGATGGCATCTGCATCTTAGAGAACATCTGCGAAACCCGTCGGGTAGTATAATCTAAGCCTGTGATTGGCACCATCTGGTTTGCAGCCTCTTCAGGGACCATGCAGTCTTGATCATCTTCCTCGACTGACTCCCCAGTGTAGAATATGGTAGGAGGCTCGCAGAAGCGAGGGACTTCCATAGTCTTTAGTGGTAGCACCGTCTGGTACTCAAGGCTGACGATGGGTTTAAATAAACCCTGCGGCACCTCCACTTGTGTGTACTTTTCTTTCATTTCTTCATTGATATCATCCGGGTGAATGCTAGGAGGAGTGATCCGAGCAAAGTCACCGGCATAAGAGATGTGCGATACCTCATGCTTTTTAATATAGCCCTTTGGTGGCGGTGGAGACCAATTTCTTGCCTTCGTCGCCGGCTTTTTCTGGCTGACCACAGCCTCTTTCTCTTCATCCTTTTGCGACACCTCCGTGTAGTAGGATGCATCGAGCATATGGCACTCGAATACTTCGAAGGGATGCAGATCCGCAAACACCCTCTCTTCTTTTCCTTCATGGCAGTATTTAATGCACTGATGCAGCGTGGACGGCACTATCTGATATTCATGCAGCCACGGTCTCCCCAGCAGGGCCTTATATGTGGTGTTGGAGTCGATTACATAGAATCGTACCACGGTAGTGAGATCCCCTAATGTGAGGTTAAAATCAGCCACCCCAAGGGGCGTCTCACATTTCTGGTTGAATCCCGCAATTTTCATGTCTCTGACCTTGGTAAGCTGCAGATCAAAGTAATATTTTTGGTAGATGCGGTATGGGAGAATGTTCACGGCAACCCCGGGATCTATCAGTATCCTGTTCAGTGGCTGACAGTTCAGGGAGCCCCTCATATACAGCGATCTGTTATGGCCGGTATTCGGAATCAGCATGTCATCCTCTGAGAATGTAACTGACGGCCCAGAATTCACTTCTGTCAAGAGTGCTTCATATTGTGCCGGCGACTGCAATGCATCAACAATTGCCTGGCGAGCCTCTTCACTCAGAGAGAGAATCTCCCAGATGGAGAATCTGGTAGGGAGCTTTTTTAGCATTTTCATGATCCGGCTGCCCACCCTGGCATTAGATAGTCTCATTTCCTCTACCCATCGGGGCTTTGGAGGTTCATGTGGTGCCCGTGGCCTCTGCTGACCAGTGCTGGCCTCAACCTCTGGACTGACTTCCTGGGAGGATTCTTCTATAGCAATGGCCCCTGGTGCCGTCAGAGGGTTATCCCCTTCTTTCTCATTCTGCTTGTAGGCTACAGACGCCGATTGCTGGGGTCCCTTGCCTTTATCTGGCCCAGCCTGTATCGATTGCCCATCTTCTAGACTAGACAGAAATTCCAGAAATGTTGGAGTTTGACCTCCTTTCTTCTTCTCTTGGTACAAGCCAGTAGGGGGAGGAACCTGGACACCTCATACCTCTGGTTCGGGAATCTGGTAGGGCTGTTCCCCTCTAAACATAATGTTATGATTAGCTGGTGGTAGGCGCCCCCACCTTCTTCCGAGCGTGTTGCATGTGCCGAGGTTGAGGCCTCGGCATGGTTGGCTTCTAGCGGGGCATTTGATGTTTCATCCTCATCATCCTCCCCGGGCGAGGTAAAGAGTGCTGACAGGGTGTTGCATTGTACTGTCACGACCCTCTTTCCCTTCTTGGACTTGGGCCGTCTCTTCTTTTTCTGGGAATTTGGCTTTATTGGCCCCTGCCCCCAGAAGGGTTCAGTCTCAGCTTTTTCTTGTTCTGCCTCTGACTGCTCTTTAATTTTCAATTCTTCGAGCTGTTCCCAGAGTATACAGTCTTTCACCAGCAGGTGCCCGGGCTTTTTCTGTTCATATTCATCGAGCCCATTAATATACTGCTGTAAACGCCTGGCTGCAGGACTTACTTCCTTATGCGCAGGTAGGGGGACTTGTCTTCTTCGGTTATGAGTGGGGATCTGGATGACCGGCCCTGTTTCAGCTGTGCGCCATACTGGCTTTACTGGAGGTGGTTCGGGTCTTGGTGTGACACCGCGGATAACTGCTCCATTGATATTGACTGCGGGAGTCTTCTTTCTGTTCTTTATGGGTTTCATCTGCCATCCTTCCTGATCCTTCAGTGGGGTGAGGAAGCAAGCTTCATAAGTATGCCTGGTACATTCTTCAACGGCCTCTTTAGGCAGCTGTTGGTAGATTGAAATCATATTGGCGGCCATTTTTAATGCCGGAGGCTCATGTGGACGCGGTGGCTCTACCTGGTAATCTCCCAGCTGTAGCTCGCCCCTTTTGACCATGCCTTCCATAATATCTTTGAAGACGTAGCAATCTTCAATTGTCAGTCCCTCGAGCACTGTTCTGTCCATATCACCGTGCGCTGGGGCATGCAATTGAAGATTGCTACGTCTTCAAAGATATTATGGAAGGCATGGTCAAAAGGGGCGAGCTACAGCTGGGAGATTACCAGGTAGAGCCACCTCGTCCACATGAGCCTCCGGCATTAAAAATGGCCGCCAATATGATTTCAATCTACCAACAGCTGCCTAAAGAGGCCGTTGAAGAATGTACCAGGCATACTTATGAAGCTTGCTTCCTCACCCCACTGAAGGATCAGGAAGGATGGCAGATGAAACCCATAAAGAATAGAAAGAAGACTCCCGCAGTCAATACCAATGGAGCAGTTATCCGCGGTGTCACACCAAGACCCGAACCACCTCCAGTAAAGCCAGTATGGCACACAGCAGAAACAGGGCCGGTCATCCGGATCCCCACTCATAACCGAAGAAGACAAGTCCCCCTATCTGCGCATAAGGAAGTAAGTCCTGCAGCCAGGCGTTTACAGCAGTATATTAATGGGCTCGATGAATATGAACAGAAAAAGCCCGGGCACCTGCTGGTGAAAGACTGTATACTCTAGGAACAGCTCGAAGAATTGAAAATTAAAGAGCAGTCAGAGGCAAAACAAGAAAAAGCTGAGACTGAACCCTTCTGGGGGCAGGGGCCAATAAAGCCAAATTCCCAGAAAAAGAAGAGACGGCCCAAGTCCAAGAAGGGAAAGAGGGTCGTGACAGTACAATGCAACACCCTGTCAGCACTCTTTACCTCGCCCGGGGAGGATGATGAGGATGAAACATCAAATGACCCGCTAGAAGCCAACCATGCCAAGGCCTCAACCTCGGCACATGCAACACGCTCCGGAAGAAGGTGGGGGTGCCCACCACCAGCTAATCATAACATTATGTTCAGAGGGGAACAGCCCTACCAGATTCCCGAACCGGAGGTACGAGGTGTCCAAGTTCCTCCCCCTACCGGCTTGTACCAAGAGAAGAAGAAAGGAGGTCAAACTCCAACATTTCTGGAATTTCTGTCTAGTCTAGAAGATGGGCAATCGATACAGGCTGGGCCAGATAAAGGCAAGGGACCCCAGCAATCGGCGTCTGTAGCCTACAAGCAGAATGAGAAAGAAGGGGATAACCCTCTGACGGCACCAGGGGCCATTGCTATAGAAGAATCCTCCCAGGAAGTCAGTCCAGAGGTTGAGGCCAGCACTGGTCAGCAGAGGCCACGGGCACCACATGAACCTCCAAAGCCCCGATGGGTAGAGGAAATGAGACTGTCTAATGTCAGGGTGGACAGCCGGATCATGAAAATGCAAAAAAAGCTCCCTACCAGATTCTCCATCTGGGAGATTCTCTCTCTGAGTGAAGAGGCTCGCCAGGCAATTGTTGATGCCTTGCAGTCGCCGGCACAATATGAAGCACTCTTGACAGAAGTGAATTCTGGGCCGTCAGTTACATTCTCAGAGGATGACATGCTGATTCCGAATACCGACCATAACAGACCGCTGTATATGAGGGGCTCCCTGAACTGTCAGCCACTGAACAGGATACTGATAGATCCCGGGGCTGCCGTGAACATTCTCCCATACCGCATCTACCAAAAATATTACTTTGATCTGCAGCTTACCAAGGTCAGAGACATGAAAATTGCGGGATTCAACCAGAAATGTGAGACGCCCCTTGGGGTGGCTGATTTTAACCTCACATTAGGGGATCTCACTACCGTGGTACGATTCTATGTAATCGACTCCAACACCACATATAAGGCCCTGCTGGGGAGACCGTGGCTACATGAATATCAGATAGTG
The DNA here is from genome assembly GCA_022559845.1 of Amorphophallus konjac. Classification (NCBI taxonomy): domain Eukaryota; kingdom Viridiplantae; phylum Streptophyta; class Magnoliopsida; order Alismatales; family Araceae; genus Amorphophallus; species Amorphophallus konjac. Next base: position 80,435,820 of record CM040126.1, on the reverse strand, counting down.
CCGTCCACGCTGCATCAGTGCATTAAATACTGCCAAGAAGGAAAAGAAGAGAGGGTGTTTACGGATCTGCATCCCTTCGAAGTATTCGAGTGCCATATGCTCGATGCATCCTACTACACGGAGGTGTCGCAAAAGGATGAAGAGAAAGAGGCTGTGGTCAGCCAGAAAAAGCCGGCGACAAAGGTAAGAAATTGGTCTCCACCGCCACCAAAGGGCTATATTGAAAAGCATGAGGTATCGCACATCTCTTATGTCGGTGACTTTGCTCGGATCACTCCTCCTAGCATTCACCCGGATGATATCAATGAAGAAATGAAAGAAAAGTACACACAAGTGGAGGTGCCGCAGAGTTTATTTAAACCCATCGTCAGCCTTGAGTACCAGACGGTGCTACCACTAAAGACTATGGAAGTCCCTCGCTTCTGCGAGCCTCCTACCATATTCTACACTGGGGAGTCAGTCGAGGAAGATGATCAAGACTGCATGGTCCCTGAAGAGACTGCAAACCAGATGGTGCCAATCACGGGCTTAGATTATACTACCCGACGGGTTTCGCAGATGTTCTCTAAGATGCAGATGCCATCACTACAACCTGTTGCCCAAAAGAAGGCGTTCCAGGAGCTATGGGATCCGCCTCGGGATAATAAAGAACTGAGGAAGATCACTCAGCACCCAGGATTGGGTTATACCCTTCAAGAATACTATGAAGCTGAGGTGGACGTCATATCTGTCTCCTACCAGCATGAAGACCCTCCTGAGGTGGGATATGACAAGTACCCCTCGGAAGATGAAGAAATCATTTATCAATCCATAATGAACAATGAAGCCCCAGACAGTCAGCCGGAGACGGGGACGTCTGATGAAGCAAAGAAAGATTGGTGCTGGGAAGACCTACCTTGCAAAAAAGATCTGTTCCATGCTGAAGCAAAGTTCGACACGGGAATCCCGGATGAGGATCAAGCAGCCAAAGAGCTGAGGGAATGCCTGGAGTTTGAGCGCATCCTAGAAGAAGTCCGGGCTCTACAGAATGATGATCTCTCAAGGGAGTCTGCATCAGAAGAGCTTCTAAGGGCGGAAGACTCCGTCTTCGAGTTTCCTGCTGATCCAGTTACGTCCTCGGGGCGTACTGAACAGAATACAGCAATATTGGCCGTATATGATAAGCCAGCAACCGCTAATGACCAGTATGATGAAACAGAAAATCATAAAACTGAAGAAGATTATATCCCAGGAGGCTTTATTGACATGCAAGAAGCCCCGCCCGAGGTCGAAGATGGAGGTCGGGCCACCGTCGATGAGCTTGTAGAAATAAATCTGGGAACCGCAGATGAGCCAAGGCCGACATTCCTCAGTGCATTCCTGGAGCCAGCTACCAGGGAACAGTATATACAGTTTTTGAAGGAATTCCGAGACTGCTTTGCATGGACATATGATGAAATGCCGGGACTGAGTTCTGATGTGGCACAGCACCGATTGGCAATAAACCCAGAGGCTAGCCCTGTAAAGCAGCCTTCCAGGAGAATGCGCCCTGAATTAATAAATCAGATTAACAAAGAGGTTGACAAGCTAATTGATGTAGGCTTTGTTGAAGAAAATCAATACACTACATGGCTAGCCAATATAGTGCCCGTAAAGAAGAAGAATGGGCAGATCAGAATATGTGTTGATTTCCGGGACCTTAATAAGGCTTGCCCGAAAGATGACTTCCCAGTACCAATCACTGAAGTGATGATCGATGCGACTACTGGTCACGAGGCCCTATCATTTATGGATGGGTCATCCGGATACAACCAAATCTGGATTGCTGAGGAAGACAGAGTGCACACTGCATTCCGTACCCCGAAGGGATATTCCACTACAAAAGGATGCCGTTTGGCCTTAAGAATGCCGGCGCTACCTACCAAAGAGCTATGACTAAGATCTTTGATGATTTGCTCTTCAAGAAAGTAGAGTGCTACATTGATGATTTGGTAGTAAAAACTAAAAGAAGAGAAGACCATTTGCAAGACCTGAGGGTAGTATTCCAGAGGCTGCGCAAATATGAACTCAAGATGAATCCCATGAAATGCGCCTTCGGCGTGTCCAGTGGAAAATTCCTCAGGTTTATTGTCCGTCATAGGGGTATTGAAATTGACCCATCCAAGATTAAGGCTATCCAGGAGCTCCCTCCGCCAAGGAATCTGTCCGAGCTGAGCTCTCTGCAAGGGCGTCTGGCCTATATCCGACGATTTATATCAAATCTGTCGGGAAGATGCCACCCCTTTCACAAGCTCATGATGAAAGATGTGCCGTTCCTCTGGGACGATGGCTGTCAGGAAGCCTTTGAGAAGCTGAAAGAATACCTCAAGACCCCTCCGGTGCTGGGGGCACCAATTAAGGGCAGGCCCTTGATACTGTATATCGCAGCCACATACTGTTCCCTGGGGCAATGCTGGCACAGATAAATGAAGAAGGCAAAGAACAAGCCTTGTACTACCTAAGTAGGAGGCTGATTAGAACTGAAGAAAGCTACAGCTACATAGAGAAGACCTGCTTGGCACTAGTCTTTGCTGTCAAAAAGCTCCGACACTATATGTTGTCACATGAAGTCAGATTGATATCTGCAGCAGACCCGCTCAAATACATATTGACTCAGCCAGTATTGAAGGGCCGGTTGGGCAAATGGGCAGTGATCCTGATGGAATTCGATATTACCTATACACCCTAGAGGGCGATAAAAGGACAGGCCGTGGCTGATTTCTTCGCAGAGCATCCTGTGCCGGAAAATGATATGCTAGGGACTGAGTTACCCGATGATGAGACACTCGAGGCCTGCCAGACCCAGTCAGTTATGTGGCAACTATTCTTTGATGGAGCATCTAGAACAGAGACAGACGCCGATGGAAAGACCAGAATACGGGCTGGAGCCGGTATTGTGCTGAAATCACCAGAAGGGGAGGTCGTGCATACTTCCTGTTCTATAAACAAGCCCTGCACCAATAACGAGGCCGAGTATGAAGCTCTGATAATCGGGCTATATATCAGCCTCAACATGGGTATCCAAATGCTTCAAGTATTCAGGGATTCGATGTTGATAATAAAACAGATCCAAGGGGAGTTCGAAGTGCGGAAGCCAGAACTGAATCCCTACCACCAAAAAGCTGTGCGCCTCATGGCGAAATTCTACCATATTGAGCTCAAGCATGTGGGCCGTGGACACAATGCCCAGGCTGATGCACTGGCAAAGCTGGCCAGCTCACTAGCAGTCCCACCAAATAAGACACTGAACATTGTCGTCATGAACCGGCGGCAAGTCCCCAGTATGCTAGAAGGGTGCCCCAAAGAAAACGAAGTTGCCACCATCAGCACAGAACAAGCGCCTGATTGGAGACAGCACCTGCTGCAGTGGTTTCTACACCAACAACTGCCGCAGATAAGAGAAGAAAAGATGAAACTCCTAAGAACCAAAGATTCTTATGAACTCAGGAATGGAATTTTGTTCCGAATAATGGCAGATGCACGCAAGAAGATTCTACTCCGCTGTCTGTCCACTGAGGAAGCCTGGCAAGCGATGAAAGAGATACATGCTGGGACAGCAGGTGCCCACCAGGCTGGTCCCAAGATGAAGATAGAAATCAAGAAGGTGGGCTACTATTGGCCCACCATGTTTGAAGACTGCTGTAAATTTGCAAAATCATGCCAGAAATGCCAGGAGCATGCTACTGTGCCTAGAAGGCCTCCTACAACTCTGCACCCTACAGTTCTCAGCTGGCCATTTGCACAATGGGGAACTGATGTAGTCGGGCCACTGCCGACTTCCTCGGCCGGACATAAGTACATACTGGCCATAACATATTACTTCTCCAGATGGGCGGAGGCTATAGCATTAAGAGAAGTGACTGGTGAACTGGTCGCCAGATTCATCAAGCAGAACATTATCTTCGGTTCGGGATCCCCAGCCGAATAATATCTGACAATGGAAGTCATTTCAGAAATCAGAAGGTCTATCGGCTTGCTGAGAAGTATAAGATCGAATGGAGGACCTCCACTCCTTACAATCCACAGGCAAACGGATTGGCAGAAGCTTTTAACAAGACTCTCTGCACCTTGCTGGCCAAGGTCGTCGGTTCCAATAAGAAGGACTGGGAAGAGAAAATGTATGAAGCTCTGTGGGCATACCGCACCATCTTCAAGACACCTACAGGGTGCTCACCGTACTCGCTGGTATACGGCTCGGAGGCAGTGGTTCCGCTAGAGCTGGAAGTCCCGTCACTCAGAGTGGCAGTCCAATATGGCCTGGCCCGTGGCGAATAGACCAATGCAGAAAGAAGACTAGAAGAACTGGCTGAATTGAAAGGGAAGCGCCTCCAAGCCCAGAAGAGTATCCAAATGTATCAGGCCCGCATGGCCGCTGCATTCAACAAACTCGTAAGAGCATGAGAATTCAAGAAAGGTGATCTCGTCATGGTCAAGAAAAAAGAAGTCATGGCGTCCAACCCAAAAGGAAAGCTGAATGCTAACTGGGAAGGTCCTTATGTAATACAGAGGGTCTACGAAGGAGGGGCCTACGTGGTTGTTAACCATCGAGGGGAAATCCAATTCTCACCACTCAACGGAAGACATCTAAAGCTGTATCATGCGGCACAACTGGCCTTCCCTGAGTGATCAAGCCGAGCTACACCCTTTCCCGATCTAGTGGCACTCCGCCCTAACCGAGCTACACCCATTTCTTGGTCTAGCGGCACTCCGCCCTAGCCGAGCTACCCATTTCTTGGTCTAGTGGCACTCCGCCCTAACCGAGCTACACCTATTTCTTGGCCTAGCGGCACCCCACCCTAGCCAAACTGTACCCTCTTCCCGGTCTAGCGACACTCCACCCTAACCGAGCTGCACCCATTTCTTGGTCTAGCGGCACTCCGCCCTAGCCGAGCTACCCATTTCGTGGTCTAGTGGCACTCCGCCCTAACCGAGCTACACCTATTTCTTGGTCTAGCGGCACCCCGCCCTAGCCAAGCTGTACCCTCTTCCCAGTTTAGCAGCACTCTGCCCTAGCCAAGCTACCTATTTCTTGGTCTAGCGGCACTCCGCCCTAGCCAAGCTACCCTTTCTTCGTCTAGCGGCACTCCGCCCTAGTCGAGCTACCCATTTCTTGGTCTAGCGGCACTCCGCCCTAGCCAAGCTACACCCTTTTCTTGGTATAACGGCACTCCGCCCTAGCCAAGCTACACCCATTTCCCGGTCTAGCGGCACTCCGCCCTAGCCAAGCTGCCCTCATCTTAAGCTTGTGGCATTCCCACCTGTCACCTTCTAAAAAGGGAGGGAAGGAAAAAGAAAGTAAAAAAAAAAATGGGGTTAAAAACAGAGATACCCCGCCAGACTTGCTCCTATATTAGGGACAAGGGCAAAAATGGCCCAAAACCCAACTGTGGTGAAAACCCGAAAGGGCACTGCAGGCAAAATCGGGTACCCCGCCACGTGAAAACCCAAAAGGGCGCGTGGGCAAAAGCAAGAGGGGGCCGGCTCCGGCGAAAACCCGAAAGGGCGCTTGGGTCGGTAATGAGGTGATTCCAAAGAAAGCCTCACCTCCCACCATAAAACTCCTCGTCGATCGACCGGCGCCTTGCCCGATCAACGATTAAACCCATCCAAAATGGACCTTACGTCTATTCTGTTGAAGCCGTCATGCATTGCTCGAGAAAAATTCCCTCGATAATAAGCCCACCTCGGGATAGACCTTCCGTCTGTTCTGATAAAACACTTCCACTTGTTTCTGTCTAAGACCCACCACGATGAAACCTGCCCGGTTTAGACCTTACGTCTATCCCAATGAAACCTATCCTACGTCTCACCGCGATGAAACCTGCTGTTGACCGATTGGTACATTGCCCGATCTATGATGAAACCTATCCAGTTTAGACCTTCCGTCTATCCTGATGAAATCTATGAACTCCTTGCATTGGTATAAATCCAATACCGATGATGAAACCCGCCATTGATCGATCGGCATCTCGCCCAGTATCAATGATAAAACCTTATCCAGTTTAGACCCTACGTCTATCCTGATGAAACATATGAAATCATTGCATTGGGATGAGCCAATACCAATGATGAAACTTGTTATCGATCGATTGGCACGCTGCCTGATCGACGCTAAAATCCATCTAGGGTGGACCTTCCGTCCGCTCTGACATAGCACAACACTGCTCTTTGAATCTATTCAGACCCTCCGTCAGGATAGATCATGAAACTCTATTCCCTTGCGTTAATGTTAAACCCCACATTAACGATGAAACTCATATTCTCAGCAAACGGCCTCGTGCCCGAGCTGCTACTTATACCCTCTAAATCGATTCGGACCTTTCGTCTGGATAGATCATGAAACCCTACTTCCCTTTGCATTGATGTTGGCACCCACATCAATGATCGTGTGTCCACAATAAACATATGGCGCCATGGTCCATAGGATGAAAGTTCTGGTCACAGAAAAGACAATGAAAAAGAAAAGAGAAAGAAAACGATGAAAAGTATATATATAAAAATGGGGTTGAAAATAGAGATACCCCGCCAGACTTGTTCATACGTTCTGGACAAGGGCAAAAATGGCTAAAACCCAGCTGTGGTGAAAACCCGAAAGGGCACTGCAGGCAAAATCGGGTACCCCGCCACGTGAAAATCCGAAAGGATGCGTGGGCAAAAGCAAGAGGGGGCTGGCTCCGGTGAAAATCCGAAAGGGCGCTTGGATCGGTAATGTGGTAAGTCAGAAGTTCCATGCCAACCGGCACGTTGCCTTTACCTCCCCTTCACTGATGAGGCCTTCCGTCGGTCATCTGGCTCTATGCCCCGCCGATGATAAAGCCTTTCCGGGGTAGATCTTACGTCTACCCTGATGAAATCTACATGCCCTCTTTTCACATGTCCCACCGACAATAAAACCGGTCACCAGTCTGATAAAGCCTGGCCAGTTCAGACCTTACGTCTGTCCTGATCAAACTCCTAAACCATCCCTTGACCGATCGGCTCCTTGCCCGGTCAACGATAAAACCCTACCAGGATAGACCCTACGCCTATCCTGATGAAACCTACGTATTTCTTGGCAAAGTCCCACCCGCAATAAAACCTGTTGGAATAGACCTTACGTCTATCCTGATGAAACTTGTGAAATTCCTTTGCATCGATATAAACCCAATATCGATGATGAAACCAGCTATTGATCGACCGGCACCTTGCCCGATCAATGATGAAACCCTGTCCAGTTTAGACCTTACGTCTATCCTGATGAAACTTATGAAATTCCTTTGCATCGATATAAACCTAATATCGATGATGAAACCAGTTATTGATCGACCGGCACCTTGCCCGATCAATGATGAAACCTTATCCAGTTTAGACCTTACGTCTATCCTGATGAAACTTATGAAATTCCTTCGCATCGATATAAACCCAATATCGATGATGAAACCAGCTATTGATCGACCGGCACCTTGCCCGATCAATGATGAAAACCTACACAGTTTAGACCTTACGTCTATCTTGATGAAACTTATGAAATCCCTTTGCATCGATATAAACCCCATATCGATGATGAAGCCAACCATTGGTCGATCGGTACATTGCCCGATCAATGATGAAAACTTGTCCAGTTCAGATTTTGCGTCTGTCCTGATGAAAACCACATACCCTTTTCACGTCCCACCTGTGATCAAGTCTACCCAGTTTAGACCTTACGTCTATCCTGATGAAACTTATGAAATTCCTTTGCGTCGATATAAACCCAATATCGATGATAAAATCCATCACTGGTCGTTTGATACATTGGCCCGACCAGCTTTGAAACCTGTCCGAGATGAACCATCCATTTTTTCCAAACGATGTTCTAAACCTCTTTTATTCAGCTACCCCCAGGATTGGGTTTAGGCACCCTCCGGATACCATCGCGCGGTGGAGCGAGTTCCCCATCCTTTCTCTGAAAGGGTGGACGCTCTCCTGCTAGGTACGGGCTATTCCCATAGGGACCACTGAAACCACTGCCCAATCGCCGTGAAATATTGATGGTGCGATAAGTAAAGGACAAACCACATATGAGACTGGTGTAAAGATTCCTTTCCATTGAATAAAAAGGGAATACAAGAAGGGCCCCTGAGGGAGAATTGTATTACAAAAAGGGGAAAATAGATATTCACGGGCACCGGAATATGTCTTCGAAGGCCAGAAGCCCTACATGCGGGGCAGCCCCTAGCTCATGAAGTCGAGCCTCCTCCTCCTGCAGCCGAGCAGACTCGTCCTGAAAGGACGCCACCTGCCCCTCCAGCAGGGCTACTTCCTCCGCAAGCTGCGGCCGAGAAGTTGTTATCTGCGGCAGTTCAGCCCGGAGGTCAAACAATTCAGCCTCCAGGATGGCTATCCGGCTGCGCACGAACTGCTCCCGCTGCGCCAGAGATTGCAGTTGGCATTGGCGCTCTTGGAGAACAGAGCCCTCCTTCTCCAGCTCAGATTTGCACTCCTTCCTTTGCAACTTCAAAGCTGCCAGTCTGTCAGACATAATATGTGCCAAGAAGTCCCGGCGATGTAGGGCTATCACTGGCAAATTCAATCATTCTGGGCAACACTGTATCTACCTGCAGAGTTCTAGGGGCCAATTCAGGAAATAGACTGCAGACCCAGGCATTGAAGAAATGAAAGGGGCCCACGGCCCTCAAAGAGCGGGGAGTCCGATGCTTGTACAGATCCCCCAAAGATTTATAGATTAAACACAAGGCCACTAGGCAAAGTGACAGCCTCATCCCCCAGGCCATCTGGCATGCCGGGTATATGGCTTCGGGCCGAATGATTGTCTCGTCCCCTTGAGGGAGAGCGAAAGTGCACAACCAGAACGTGAAATAAGCCGCACAATGTGTGATAGGGTCCACCCCTGCTGGATTTGGACCACCTTTACCTACACGATGCAGTGAAGATGGCAACGCTGACTTATAGCGAGGAGCCCTTATCTGCTTGCTGGCCGTCGGACCCATGGAAGGGAAGTCTGCATATTTCAAGGGGCCGTCAAAGAAATACTGAATCCACTACCCTATCCGGACCCTCAGCTTGCTGCCTTTCTCTCTAGAATGGTAACCCTTGGAGGATCCTCTGCTATACGCCAGACAGATGGAGCGATACACCTTCATTAAATACCGGTAGGAATAGCCAAGTGAATACTTGCCTTCGCCATCTGAGCTATCCTTCTCGGAATCTGCCAAGCAGACCTCTTCATACGGCTCGCCGTCAATAGGCAGACCAGAAAGCTGTGACAAACTCCAGAGGTCGAGAGATGTTTCGCCCTCTGCTGTATAAAATATGTTGAATAGAGGGCAGAATACTTCAAACATTCCACAGCATAACCCTCGGGATATGGGGTAGCGGAATCTAGAAGCAAAGACACTGTGATATACCCCGGCTCTGATCAGTAGAGGGGCATATTCCTTTAAAATAAACTCGGTGAACTCCACCGCTCCCACCCGGAATAAGTGGGCGTCAGTGATCTTGGTATCTCCAAACCAACCGGCAGCTAGGTGATACTTGAACTGGACGGCCGAACAATTCAATACAAAGGGCTCTTCACGGTATCCCCACTTTATCGGTGCCAGGAATAAACCATAGCCAGGCTTTTCCCTATGAACCCGGCCGCTAGCATTATCCCACCGGGCAGGTGTAAATTCCGGGGCCCGGGTCAACATTTTCTTCTCCGGTTCCAGCTCCGAGATGCCGAGGACTGCACCCCAGTCGCGCTTCTCCCCGGGAAGATAGATGGCTTTGCCACGATACACTGAATCCTTCAGACTGTCCCTCTCAGCTAATATAGCAGCTTCAACTACACGAGCTATCCGATAGTCTCGCATGCCACCTACGGTAAAGGTTCGGATGAATGGCATCAAGTGACGGTCTTTCGGGAGATCCGGCCGATAGTCGTTGCCCCGTCTAAAGCATGTCTCCATTGCAGTGGAATATACCCGCGATGTTGATACTGTATCCGTCTCAGAATCAGACGAGTCGTCAACGGTAGCAACTTTATCATATCCGAAGTCCAGGCTATGCACGTTCAGCCAGTTTACTACAGCCCGTGATATGTCTGGCTGGGCTGACGAGCTTGTTCCAACAGCTCCAGAAGAGGCATCAGCGGAACTGGAAGCCATTACAATGCCTGCAGTCAAAGAAAAGATGTGAATGAAAGTCCCAAAATAAGAAACAGTCTTACGAAGATTAAAGTATAAGGTTATGTGGAAATTTTGGCAGTATTTCCCCTTATTTAGGGTCTGCCCAAAGAGAATAGGGAGTCACCCACCAAGAGGGAGTGATCCCGCAATCAATAGGGATTTAATCCCCAAATAATGTCCCACCCGGACGAAATCTACTGAAACGGGGAAGAAACGGGATGGGAGCGCTCGCGAAGAGGAGCTCGCCACAGCCGAGAGGATGAAGAGAGAGAAGGGACCGTGAGAAATGAAGGCAAATGGGGCTCTCGGTGGGTTAAATAGGCCCCGCAGAAGAAGGGTTCTCGGCGCGATAAGAGGCGCACCGAGAACCCCCCATATTTCAAAAAGCCCGCCGAAAATGGACAGGCCGAGAGCCCCTTTCGGCCAAGAGGCGCGTCGAGAAGTCCCCGCGTCGTGAACCTGTTGACTTCGCGCCGGGAAGGTTTGCTAGCCGAGAACCAAGCCCTGTACACCAAGAAGCCACCTGAAACTATTGATGAAGCATGAAATTGCCAGAAAGTATGAAAAACAAAGAAAAGAATACACTGAAGCCATTACAGTAAAGTTGTCAGGATAAAGATTAAAGAAAACTGAATGATGAAGTGCACCTGCGGACCCCGTGCCGCTTGTTCTGTGCTTACGCCGTCCACAGGTGGGGGGCATTTGTTGACACCTGAAATGTAACTGAGAACAAGATGATACCAAAAAAGAAGATTGAACCAGACATGAAGCTCTCAAGAATTCCTGCAAAGTCAGAATGGCAGAAGAGTCGTCACTAAAATTATCACCCAGCTGAGACCCTTCCCGGTCAAGCTGATGTCCGGTATTGTCGTCACTCAGACGGCAGTACTGATGAAGAGTTGCAGTCTACTGACTGATGAAAATCCCCAGAGATATTCTGATAAGACTGTGTCAACCCATCAACTAAGGGACCTCCACCTGTTCTGACAGATTCGAGGGACTGACAAATGAAAGGGCAGGTTAGGCAGCTTTGACAGCTCAAACCTACTGATGAGGAAGGGTAAAATATTAAAAAAACCTAAATGGGCTCACTAGTGTGACGCCGGGAGTTCCTCACCAGGGCCCAAAGCCCATGTGGGGCGGCGCCGGGAAGCCCCATCCTTTGGCGCCGAGAGGCCTCCCGCTTTCGATTAGGGCGCGCCGGGAGCTCGTGGTCTGCGCGTCGAGGTGAGCATGCCGAGAGGGGAAGGGTTTGTGCTATAAAAACCCCTTTTCTCTCGAGAAAAAAGGGGACGGACGACAAAAAAAAAAGAGGGGAACAGAAGAGAAGATAGCCACAAAGAGAAGCCAGAGAAAGGAAGAGAGAAGTCCATACCCAGCTCCAGGAAACCGGCGGCTGCTGAGAGATCGTGTGAAGAAGAAGAAGGTCTGCTGAAGGGGGAGGGAGAGGAGTCAATGCTCCACCCTCCCCTGTCTCTCTTGTATTTCTTCCCCCGATGCATACTGTTTTCGTCTGTGTTCTCTTTGAACATGCTATCTCCCATCTTTCTACTGTTTTGAATGGGCTTCATTTCGCTATGTCATGTGTACTCCTTCTACCACGTTTATGTGGGATCTGTATTGATGCTAAAGGTTCCTTATTTGTTGTCATTTGAGGTGTACCTCTGTAGCCGATGATGTATAAGCAGTAGAACCGATTGAATGGATGGAAGTTTGGGTTTCCCTCTTCTCACCCCTCTCTGATGACAGTGGTGGTCATCTTTCCGATTGCGAGTTTCGATCGATGAATGTGTGGTTCTGGGTGTTTGTCGTTAGCCCAGGTTCCTGTGGGTTTTAGGAAGCTGGTACATAGCCCCAATCCTTGCCTCCATGGATTCTTGGGTTCTGTCCCTTCTCTCTTCCGCGACAACATCGATGATTTAAACGCTGCTAAGTCCATAGTCCTCTCGAGTTTCCCAAGCCATTGGGGCCATTACAGGGATCAGAGACAGTCATCTCTTGATCTCCTGGATGGCTGGCAATATAGACGGCATAAAGCCTGTTCCAGAGGGTTCTAACACCTGTGACTTCAATCCCTCGAAATCTCTTCTATTCATGTGACTCCTTGATGTTAATCTGGCAGCTTGACAGGGCCCTCCGTCCCTTCCTCGTTTGCATCCTAAAACCCCCTAGCCGTTATCTGAATCCCAGGAAAAATCCCCAAAACAGAGCATCGTAGAACCCCCACGAACCTCCACGAGCCTTCCCGACGCCAGAAGAGCTCTCGGCGCGGCCCGCGCCGGGAACCCCACGCCGAGAGCTGCCTCTTCCTTCTAAAGCCATGCCGAGAACCCATTCCCCCGCGCCGGGAATCCCACGCCGAGAGCTACCTCTTCCTTCTAAGGCCATGCCGAGAACCCGTTCCCCCGCGCCGGGAAGCCTGCCTATGCTCGTTATTGCTGCACCGAGAGCCTCTCCTCCTCTGCCCCATCTTTGAACACTCTGCCATACTAACTCGAGGGATATCTACAAGTCACAGGGTACACCCCATGGAATAAATAAACGGGGAACCATCCCCAACATCACACCGTGCCAGGGCTCGGTGCCTTTCTCTTTCGGTTTTCATCCCGGCACTCCGTGGATGATCACCTATTTCCCCTTGGGCATGTTCCGAGTCGAGGGGAGATGCTGTCGAAATCTAGTCCAATGTCATCAACCCCGATGAGTCGAGGGAGTGTCTCCGATACACTTCCCACCCGACTCCATCTTCGGCGGAAACGAACCCATTTGGAGCGACCGGTCAAGTGAAAGTGTCAAAAGGGGGAATACCCCAATGATTAACCGAATTCCGTCCCGCCACTGCGTGGATGGTCTTCTATCCTTACCCGGTACGGCTCAAAGTTAAAGGTTGTGCCGCCCGATTCAGTCCGCTGAACTAAATAAATCCGCCCTCCATTCATAAGCATGAAGCCTTTATTTCGCACATCAGTATTTTGACTGCCTTCTGAGGCCTTCTATTTCGGCGTTTAATCAAGGGTTGTCCTTCTTAGGAAGGGCGTAATTAACGTCATAGCCTTTATGGTATGGCGGACTTTTGGTCCCGACTCGGACTTCACAATCGACTGACCAAGTCAAGTCGAGCGCACGATGAAATCGTCACACATGTGACTGGCACGCCTAACAAACCAAATAAAAAATAATAAAAATAAATAAATAAATAAATAACGATAAGATAGAAAGATGATAAAGAGGAAAAAAATCCCCGCGTCCACAACCCCCTTCCCAACCGTCACGTCCCCTTATACGTTCCAGCACTCCGGGGCCACTCAACCCTAACCATACTCTTCACGGCCTCTTCTTTTACGCCAACCCACGAATTCTCCTTCACCCCAAAACCCTCCACCAAATAGACCTCTCCTTATCCGCCCCTCGCTGGCAACCGTCACCCCTCCTGTTTCGCCACAATCTACCCCGTCTACCACCATCATGCTTCCAAGGCCCCTCCTTGTCACTCGACCCCCGTCACCGTGTTCGATAATCCCAGCCGGCAAGGCCTCTTATAAGACCCCTCCTCCTGCCAATCTTGCACCAGCACCCAACACGCCCTACACCATTCCCTCTACCTCCTCTACCCCTTCACCCATTCTAGGCCCGACAGAGGCTCCGAAAATAATGGTGCTCCGTAGTGGACAGATGTTCCATCGAGTGTTTCCCCAGCGGGAGCAGGAGCCGATACAAGAACAAGGAGAACAGGAACAAGAGTCTGCACTGGGCACGGAGTATGACTTATTAAAGCATTTGGATAGAACACCAGCCCGAATTTCTATTCTGGAATTGATCAAAAGATCTACTACACACCAGCTAGCCCTGAAGCAATATTTACAGAAAGTAATGGTAAATGAAGACCTCCCAGTTGAACATGTCACTACAGTTTTAAGTCCAGCCAGCAATCAACCGGCTATCACTTTTTATGAACATGAATTGGCTCCGTAGCCAGATAGAAAATATGCACTGTGCATTACTATTAACATTAACAAGGTGGCAGTGAAATAATGTTTGGTAGATACTGGGGCATCCATTAATGTTTTGCCACCAAGTACCTTGAAAATGTGTGGCATTCTGGAGAGTCAAATCCGGCCATCTACAATCACTGTCACAGCTTATGACAACACCAAGAAGCCGCCTTTAGGGATGATCACTTTAAAAGTTGGTTTGGGTCCAGTCTCAGTCACAGCGGATTTTCATATTCTGGACATGGACCTGACATTCAATGGCATTTTGGGTCGCCCTTACATTCAAGAGCTTGATGTTGTGCCTTCTACGAATCATCAATGCATAAAATTTCGCACAAAGGGCGCATTATCAAAGTCACCAGTATGCCCATTTTGCCGGCAGAAGATATACACTCCGCAACATCGGTGCCTTCTATGTGGCCTTCCAATAGGCCTTTGCTATCAGTTTTGGATGTTGCCGATCTGCGGCAAGACTTGGTAAGGCCGTCTCCCTCAACCCCTCCTACCACCCAAATGTCACCACAACCATCTAAAGGCAAGAAGAAAAAGGGTTTGATGAACACGCCAGGATGGAACATTCTGATGAAAATGGGGTATAGGACTGGTAAAGGCCTGGGTGTTAATCTTCAGGGGAGAGTCAAGCCCGTCAGGCATCAAAAGATGATTCCCCGGGGTGGCCTAGGGTACAAAGGGCCAAGCAAAGACAAAGATGAGCCATGGGCCGTTATGACTTCCACTCTCAAGACAGATCGGCAACCTCTTACATGGACCCTGCAAACACACTTTATGAAAGGAGGCACTCATAATGATGAGCAAACCGCGATAGTCACTTCCATGATGGATTGTCAAGATGTACATGCACGACAGTTTGCTCGCCACATAGCCCCGCTGGTGACATATAAAGCCCTGGAGTCCTTACGGCCAGATAAAAGAAGAAAGATGGATGACCCCGAATGTGACTGGTATAGATGGTTTGACATGAACGATCTCACTATTGCTCTGAGCCGACTGTTTATGCCAACTGATCCGGAATGGCCACCACTGATTCATGAATTAATTGAAAAGCCTGCAGCGATCACGGACAAGAGGCAGCTTCTAAACAATTACACAGATACTGGGGAGCCTGATGTGCCATTCGAGGAAGGCTACAACGTAGATAGGATGTGGGCCGGCCTCTTCTCTATTAAATCCATTCATCCAACGATTGTTGACCGTTTGTTTAATCAAATATTTTGCTCAGATGTCCCTAGACCGCCCGCGGTCTTGATAACATTTTCTCCAAATTCACTTCAAGTTTCTCCTCTGATTCCTCCCTCGCTCCTTGAGCAATTCTCTAAATTCTCCATCACACCCCCGCGTGGATCATCATCTACTCAATCTTTCGTCAATCTGTCAATCTCAACACCGCCTCCTATCCCTCCCTCTCATTGCCTTCTTCTTGAAAATGAAAATGAAAAAAAATGCCGAAATTTAAACTTTCCAATCTTTCATCTCCATTGAGGAGACCTCCTATCTTCTTCCTGAGTGTGTCTCGACCCAGGGGCTGCTCTTCCAGGATTCATTAGAGGATCTTCTCTACCCCTCTGGTGATGGGTCTTCATCTGTATCCCCCTTCTGTAGCCATCTTTTCCTCACCTCCTTCATCTTTGTCGAATTCTAGTGATCAGGCTAGTTGCTCTTACCATTCTAGTTTTAAGACTCATGGGGTAGCTTCGCATAAGAGATCCAAGGGTAAGCAGATTCCCTGTAGATTCTTGTTAGAATTAGCTAGAAGGTGCCGGGCATGCTTAGCTCTTCCCGAATTTCTGGAGAATCCGATTATCTTGCCAGAAATAGAATATGAAGATACTTGTGTTTTTAATGAGGGTTTTGGTGTTTATGAGATCATGAATGATGAAGACCCTATTGAAGAGGGGGATGAAAGTTACGAAGAATATGAGGACGAGGCTGATGCTTTTGCCAGTGGCATAAGAAGATTCGATGAGCCATCAGCCTCAGTAGAAGAACCTACCAAAGAAATAAATCTGGGTACTGAGGAAGACCCTAGGATTGTCTCATTAGTAAGAACTTGCCGCCCTCTGAAGAGGAGGCACTTATTTTGTTTCTTCAAGAATATAAGGACACGTTCGCGTGGAGTTATGAAGATATGCCTGGACTAGACCCTGCACTCGTTGAACATCGACTTACGCTTAAGCCAGGGTCCATCCCGGTCAGACAGTGGTTGAGACGTTTTCACCCAAATATGGCGTTAAAAATGAAAGAAAGGTCGACAAGCTCTACAAGGCTAGATTCGTTAGAGTAGTCCTCTATCCCAATTGGGTGGCTAACATCGTTCCGGTCATGAAGAAAGATGGAAAGGTGCGGATTTGTATAGACTTTCAGGACCTCAATCGCGCGTGTCCTAAAGATGACTTCCCCCTCCCTCATATTGATGTTTTGATTGACAATACGGTAGGATATGAGACTCTCTCCTTTATGGATGGCTTTTCAGGTTACAATCAGATTCACCTGTCTGAGGAAGATCAAGAGAAAACATCGTTCACTACACCACGGGGAACCTATTGCTATGTGGTCATGCCCTTTGGACTTAAGAATGTTGGAGCCACCTATTAAAGGACTATGATGGTAATTTTTCATGATATGATCCACATTTATATAGAGGTGTATGTTGACGACCTGGTAGTGAAATCTAGAACAAGGCTTGAGCATCCCGGGGTTCTAACCAAAGTCTTGCAAAGAGCACAGGAGTATCAGCTAAAGATGAATCCCAAGAAGTGCGTGCTTGGTGTTTTATCAGGGAAGTTGCTTGGATTCATCGTAAGTAAGAGGGGTATCGAAATTGATCCCAACAAGGCGAAGGCCATAAGGGAAATGCCTCCTCCCAAGAATTTGAAAGAAGTTCGAGGATTGATCGGGAGGTTGTAATTTATTCACCGATTTGTTTCCAGCATTCACAAAGATGTAAGCCGTTCTACGAGCTTACTAAGCCGAGAGTCAAGTTTAATTGGAATGACAAATGTCAGGCGGCTTTTGACGGATTGAAGGATTATCTCTCAAATCCTCCTGTCCTGAAGCCGCCAGTTCCAGGCAAACCGCTTGTTCTTTACATTTCCGTCTTGGATGACTCTGTAGGCGCTGTTCTAGCCCAAGTTGACGAAGGAGGAAAGGAAAGGGCAGCCTACTACTTGTCAAAGCTTCTTAACCCCTGTGAGCAGAGGTACTCAGCCATAGAGAAGACTTGTGCTGCTTTAGTCTGGGTAGTTCAGAAACTTAAGCATTATTTCTTAGCTCATGAAGTTCATCTCATTGCCCGTATGAATCCAGTCAAGTTTCTTCTTGAAAAATCCGTTCTCACCGACCGATTAGCACGATGGCAAAGCTTCCTTTCTCAATTCGATATTATCTACGTTCAGCAAAAAGCGATTAAAAGCTATGCCATAGCAGAACATCTTGCTCATCACCCTCTCCCTAGATTTGACCATGTTTGCTCAGAGTTTCCTGATGAGTAACTAATGTCCGTCAATCAATCCGATTCGATGTGGACGTTACATTTTGATGGAGCTTTGAATTCAAAAGGAAAAGAGATTGGCATTGTTCTTCTATCACCGGAGGGTATCACTATTCCGCTCACCTCTCAGCTTGCATTTCCAGTTACAAATAATATAGCTGAGTATGAGGCTCTTCTGGTCGGCCTGCAGGCCGCTCATCAATTCGGTGTTACCCAATTGCGAATTGTAGGTGATAGTCAGCTTATTCTTCGCCAAGTGCTCACCAAGTGCCGTACGCTCAATCCTAAACTCAAACCCTATCAGGAATTGACTTCTGCTTATACCAAGCTTTTCACCAAATTAATCTTCGTCCATGTTCCTCGTGATCATAACATTTTAGCTGATGCTCTCGCTTCTCTCGCATCTTCTTTGGTTTTCCTTCCCGAAAGGGATTTCCATTCAATCATTGTTCACAAGCGACTCACTCCAGCTATTAAAGATCCAGCTTTCCTTAGTGTTAAGGAGGAGGTGCTTAGGAAGGTTAATCAAGGTGGAATCATTGAGAATAAGGAGATCATGCTGTTGGATTTAGAGGAAGAATTGGACGATGTAGAAAAGCCATGGTATTACGAGATTGCTAAATATTGCTAGGATCAATCCTATCCTGAGGAGGCCACGGCTGAAGAAAAGAAAGCCATTCGAAGAGTTGCTCAGCGATACACCCTGATTGGAGGTGTGCTCTACAGAAGAGGTCTCACCTGTGTTTTATTAAGATGCCTAGATGATGTTGAATCTTGAAAAGTCATGGAAGAGGCACATTCAAGAGTGTGTGGTGGTCATGTCAATAGTCAGATGCTTGCTAAGAAAATCCTTAGGCTAGGTTTCTATTGGCCCACTCTAGAAGAGGATTGCTCTATCTATGTCCGAAGGTGTGTCAAGTGCCAACTGCACGCCGACAAAATTCATTCCCCTACTTCCTCACTCCATCCTATATCCTCCCCATGGCCTTTCTCCATGTGGGCTTTCGATATCATTGGACCCCTTGGTGATCCGAACCTCCTCACAAAACCAAAATCATTTATACTCACGGCCACAGAGTACTTCACCAAATGGGCGGAAGCAGAAGCTTACGTGGAGATAAAAGCGTCAACCGTCTGCAAATTTATAATGAAGAACATCATCTCAAGGTTCGGCATCCCGAGTACCATCGTCACCGACAATGGGCCACAATTCATCTCTCAGGAGCTTCAGAACCTCTGCAACAGGTATAACATTGCATTACATCATTCATCTCCTTATTATCCGCAGGGCAATGGCCAAGCAGAGGCAACTAACAAAATTTTGATCAAGATTATTAAGAAAACATGTAAGGCTAATAAATTTGCGGATTGGCCAGAAAACTGGCTGAAGCTCTTTGGGCCTATCGCACTTCTATTCGTACCCCTACTGGGCAAACCCCGTTCGCCCTTACTTATGGAATGGAGACGGTAGTCCCTTACGAGATTCTTATCCCTTCTCTACGAGTACAATTGGACAAGGAGCTCCCTATTGATGAGCGTCGCGAATCTCTCCTTGCTCAGTTGGAACTCCTAGATGAGAAGCGTTTGGCCGCCGCCGAGCATGCACGTATTTATCAAAACAGGCTTTCACGTTTTTACCAAAAGAAAGTAATTGAGAGAAAATTCAAAATCGGTGAAATGGTAATTAAAAGAATCTTCGTAAAACCGGAGGGCCTCGTTCAAAACTTCAACCTAACTGGGAAGGGCCCTTCGTCATAAAAGATATTTATCCTGGCAACGCTTACAAATTAATTAATGCTGAAGGTGAAGAGCTGGCTCACCCCTGGAATGGTCTTTACTTGAAGAAATACTACCCCTAAAAAAGAAAAAAAAAGAAAAGAGAAGAAAAGAAGAAAAAAAGAAAAAAAGAAGAAAGAAGAAGAAAAGAAAAATCAAGAAAAATCAAAAGAAAAAAATATCAAAAATTTGCAGGCTAGTACGGTACATAGGCCGCGAGCCCGAAAAATCAAAATCCTTAATTCATTCTTCAGTCTTGGTGGTTTAACTTTGGGGTCAACTCCCGCACACACTACACGCTTTACTTTTAAACTCGAGTGGCCCGGAATTCGAGGAAAGTCAGACCCAAACTAAGAGTGTACGAACCTTACGTATTCTCTCCTCTTCGGCTCACGAGAGGAAGTACGAGTCAAAGAATACTAACCAAACCTGCCCGCCGCCCTAGTAGGTGGAAGTCAGGGCCCAAAAGGGAACAAAATGCTTAAAGCCCAAGTACAATTAGGTTTCTATCTAAAATAAAAAAAGGAAAGAAAAGAAAGTTACAAAAAAAAAGCATGTCAAGAGGGCAAAGTCCCCGCAAGGAAAACCATGGTCGTAAGCATGTATGAATAAGGGCAAAAAGAGCAACAAAATTTCCCTAAGCCGAAGATCGAATCCCAACGGGCATTAGGGCAGGGGAGGAAAGTTTCCCCGTTCTCGGAAATCTCCCGTGAGTTTCCTCAACTTATTCTTCACTTCCACCTCCATGGTAGGTTATAAGCTCAAAGCATGGCAAAGACCGACTAAGAAGGATGGGCCGTGAGAGAACATGAGTAAAAGCATAAGTCTTTAAGCACGTTGACCCCTTATTAAATCTTTTAAAGAAGATTAATGAATTCAAGACGGTGATTGTGTAAGGTTTAAGGCACTGTGCTCTACTCAGTCTCAAACAAAAGGCAAAAAAATGTTTTTATAATTAATGCCCCTTTTTTGGGCGTCATTTAGGAAATTAGCGACAGTTCATAAGTCGTCATTTTCAAATAAAACAATAAAAAATCAAAAAATGATTTTCTAATGAACGCCTCACACATCGGCGTCAATTTCACAATCAGCGCCTATTTGCGAGGGCGTCATTTTTTAAAATATAATAAAAAAATAAAAAAATATATAAGAAAATCAAGCATGTTGCTGCTTCCCATCTCATATGCTTAATTGCATCTTTGTGTGGACATCTTTTATTTTAAGTTGACATCTGCTTGCTTGCATGTTGCATTTCTTATATATTTTTATTATCTTCTTTATTAATTAGAGGCTTGGCCCCTTGACCCGTCAACAAGGTCAAAGAAGAGACAACCCCTTGCTTATTGAGCAAGGGGCCAAGCCGGACAGATGGATTAATCTGTTTGTTTAAGTATGAACTACAGGCACAGGGCAAGAACAAACAAGAACGAAAAGAAAAGTGAAAGCAAAGACAAGTACACAAGTCCACAAGTGCTCAAAGTAACTCAGGTAACAAAAATTTCAATTTCATATATATGTCAATGTATATCTGAGTACAAGTGTGAGGGTGGAGGGGTACAAGTAAGTCTCTCTCAACTCTCGCCTCTACCCTCCTCTCTCCTACTCTCTACCTCACTATCGTCGTCCCGACGAGGCGCTCGTGGAGGGGGCATGGACCCCCGGGAAGTAGCTGGAGCTCGAACCTGCTCCTCTGCCTCGCTCCTCTGCCGAAGAGAGGAACCCGCTACAAAGGTAGAACTGGTAAACGCGTACCCCGCAGCTCTCGCTCGGTCCCGACCTCGCTGTAACCGCTCCTCGGTCGACCGTAACCGCTCCTGAGTGACGGCTAGCTGGGTCCTCAAGTCTGCAAGCTCCCGCTCGTGCTGCCTCCTGCTCACGCTCACGAGTCTGCTCTGCCAGGCGCTCCTCTCGCTCCGGGCATGCTCCATGCGCTCCATCTCAAGGGTGACTCTCAGCTCTGCCACGTCCTGAGGTAGCTCCTCTCGCCGCCTCAAGGCCCTCTCGAGGTCCGTGACTCGCTGCTCACGAATGGCCAGCTCCGTCCCAGCTAGTGCAGCCTGGGTAAGTGCCGCCTGTAACTCGGAGGTCTGCAACCAATTAAACGAATCATCAGGTACACATTTAATTCAATAATTCATGAAATAAGCAACTGAAATAAAATCCTTATTAACTCACCCGGGTAGCCATCGCCTGTTGTCCTGCCTCGATACAGGTAAGCGAGGCTCGGAGCTCCTCAGTCTGTAAAAACACAAATTTTCATCAACATATAAGAACTTATAATCAAATGCAAATCCGAGCTTGAGTTAAGTTTACCCGTGTGGCGAGGTCGCGCTCTGCTGCCTCGGCCCGTGCCACCGCTCCAGCCAGCTGCTCTGCTAGTGCAGTCGTCTCTGCACTAGGCCCCCTCGAGCTGGAGGCTCCTCCTGTCTCTCTCATCGCCGCTCCCTGCTGGGCACGCTGCATTCATTGAGATTGTCAGCGGCTAATCATCAATAATTCAGGAAATCATTTGCATATAGATAATTTAAACACTCACCAGGGTCTGTAGATCTGCCCATGTGGTAGCCAGCTGGGCCTCTAAGCTGTGAAGATGGGCTTGCATGTCCATCGCCTCTATGTCCCTTGCATCCTGCATTCATCATACACATCAGTCCCACAATAGATATATAACATTTGCAATTAATTAAAAAGAAAGTGCATGCATACATACCCCTAATACCCTCATCTGGGGTCGGCCAGCGTAAGCCTCCCAGTAGCGTCGGAGGTACTCAGAGCTGTCGACCGCTTGGGAAGTAACTCGGGTCCCGCCACGCTGCCAGTCAGCATACTGGTCAGGATACCAGACTCTCCAGCTGATCGCCTTCGTGCGACCGCGTGTCTTCTTGCCTATCCCTCGGGGCTCTCCTACCTCGACCCACTCCTTGTGTAGGCCGAGGGTCCTCATCACCAGCCTAAGCTGTAACGGCTCAATCTCGTTCAGGCAATGAACCCAAAGCTCATGCCCAAAGCGAGGTCGGCCCGCTACGACCCAGGGCTAGCCCTCATCGGTCATCTCCTCGTAGGGTCTCCACACCACCTGCATTCACAAACATGCATCATCATATCCCATCATCATATCATCATTTCATAAAGCAAAAAAAATAATTTTGCATCATATTTAGCATGCATACCAGTGAGGTAGGGTAGTCACGGAACTCCCTCCGTATAACTCGCAACTCGTAGGCGAGTGGCGCTCCTGTCACGACAGTCATCCAACGCCGTGCTAGAGGGAAGGATCCCTCATCTCCGGGTCGAGGGTTGACACGCCCCATCGACATGTATAGGTGGCTCCATATCTGCATCCATGCATTGCATTAGTAAAGCATTCACATACATTAAAGAAAAAAAAGAAAGAAAAAGAAAGAAAAAATGCATACCTGAAGAAAAGGTGAAAAGCTGCTGACAGTCGTCTCTCGACCTGTCCCTGTGGACAAGTCGGCCATCAAGTGCGCCAGCAACGCTGCTCCCCAAGCGTATCTACCGACGCCCTCTAAGTCCTCGAGGATCCCTAAGAATCGACAGTTGATTATGTCGCCCTTCGTGCAAAGTAATAACCTCTCGAGCATCAGAAATAGAAACCTCCTCAAATCTCGATCTGCTTTCTCTCTCTCTGCTGGGTCCTGGCAATAGGCGACCCTAGCCCCATCAATCAGCCTCTGTGAAAACTGCCCTAGAGAGTCCCTCGACATCTGTCTAGAATCACCCAACCCCATAGCAATGGTAAGATCGGTGCGGTAGATGGTCCTACACTCACTCGGTGTCTCGTAGACTGTCTCTAACCCTAGCAGTCTCTGTGTCAGCTCGCTATAGTCAGGTAGGGTGATCCCGCTTACTGCCTCACCGTCCACCCTCAGTCCGGTGATCCTAGCAACATCCTCTAGGTTAGGAACCATGTGACCCCATGGCATCAGGAATGCCCGGCTAGTCCTATCCCATCTCTCCCTGAGCACCTGGATCAGGGGTAGGTCATGTCTCATAGGCTCTATGCTAAGGAAGGGTCCGAACCCCATGGCATCTACCCTATCCCTCTGAAAGTCTGGAAGCCCGTAGTAAGCTGCTCGAACTTGGACCCAGGAAATCCGAGTCCTCATCAATCCCTGCCAAACAACGAAAAAATATTTTCACTTGAGTATATGTAAGTTTCTTAGAGGGTAGCCATTTGTTGTTACATTTTGTTCTCTGTTTGAATCGACGACCTATCCTAGGTCGTGACTTATTCAATTGACGCCCCTAAGGGAGGCGTTATTTCAAAATGTGTTTCTAGTGATTTTACGCGTAATTTGAATTGACGACCAACCCTGGGTCGCTTTTTGTTTAAGTGACGCCCCTGTCGGGGGCGCTGTTTTGGAGGTAATTTTCTGTCCTGAATAAAAATAATTCTAATTTTTAATTGACGACCACCCCTTGGTCGTTGTTTAATGAATTAACGCCCCGGTGGGGGGCGATTGTTTTCTGAGGTGTTTAAAAAATATAATAACAGTGTGTGAAATAAAAATATAGCAGAGACATATATTTATATATATATAAAATAATAAAAGAAATGGCATGGAAATTAACAGCATGAAGATTTAGCATGATAATTTTGAAATGATGACATCTTGCAGGGCATGGTTTCATGAATTAATCATTTTCAGAAAATAAAAAAAACAATTTAAATTGACGACCCGAAGGGGGTCGTTATTTTAATTGACGGCACCCACTGGGGCGTCATTTGACTGTGCCACTGGTTTTCCATTTTTCCCTTCACCGAGGGCTATGGAAATTGATGGAAAATAAAATCAAAATTAAATAAAACGAGGGTTTGGGGTAGGGAACCTACCTTGCTTCGTTCGGGTGTTAGAAGCCCTCTGAGGAGTGGCTGCCGGGGTTGCCGTGGCCGCCGTGGTTGGCGAGGGGGCACCGCCGCCGCCGCCGGTGGCTCGTCCTCTTCTCCTCCTTCCTCTTCCTCATCGTCTTCTTCCTCCTCCTCATCATCTTCCCCTTCATCATCGTCTTCGCCTTCATCTTCATCTTCACCATCTTCTTCGTTTCCACCTTCTTCCTCGGTTGCACCGCCTTGCTCCACCGCCAGAGCCTCTTCGGCCGGTGGTGCATCTTCGGCCGCCACGGGAGGGACTCCCTCCACGGCGTGCTCGTCGAGGTCCACCACCTCAGGGGCAGTCACCCTCTGCTGTTTCAATGCACCACCCGCCATCGGTTCAGAGTAGAGAGAGAGAGAGTAGAGAGAATAGAGAGAGAGAGAGAGATGGAAGAGAGACGGAGATGGGGGGCTCGGTTAGGGTTTGAGAAAGGGGGGAAAAGGAAAGAAAGAAGGCGAAGGAAGGAGAAGAGAGGAGGGAAATAGGGTTTAACGTTCGAAAAGAATTGACTCCCTGAGGTCTGTCGTCTTTATATTAATTGACGGTCTGGGTTGAGGCGTGATTTCATGATTTGACGACCCGAGACTAGGCGTCATTTATGTTTGCATGGGAACTCGTAACCGTCATCAGGCGCATTAATGGGAAGTTGATTGACGTGATTGGGAGTTATGATTACTGTTTGAGAATTGACGACATCGCTAGCAGGCGTCAGTTTGTTAAGGCACGACATGAATGGAGGCGTTATTTCTATGAAATTGAGGAATTATTTTGAAAATATTTTAAGGAATTTAAAGCAATTAACGCCTTACCTTGGGGCGCGAATTAATAGACGCCTGTCTGAATAAGCGTCAATCATGGTTTATTTATTTTTAAGAAAATTGATTAAAGGAAATGGACGACGTGCGGTAAGGCGTTGGTTGAGGAATTGACGCCACGCCTGGAGGCGCGTCTCATAACAGAGAACCCGAGGCTTCGTTTTGTTAGATAGAATCATTGAATTGGAAGATAAGATCATATAACATGTTGTTTTGGCTCAATTAAAGGAAAAATCCTTTTATTTCATTTGATGAAAATCATTGTTACATTCACTGACCCACCGTGGGCCTTATTTTCCTAAGTGCTATTACATAAGATTTGCATTTGTTCTCTTCTTCTTCAACATGTGTCTTGGACCTATGGAGAAGTCCAACCTTCCATTGAGCCATGATTGTTTTGACTTCTTCTTGATCTCCACTTGAGCCTAATTCTCTCCTCTTAAGTGGTGGAAGATGAGAAGGTTCTTCAAAAGTGTGTCGAGGTAATCCAAGTTGTGGGAAGCACCGGTGAGCATTGTAGAGGAGGAAGTCGCTCCCGCCGATCAATCGAAGCTCTATGCCGGAGGAAAGTCTTGTGCGAAGCTCTTGGGTCTTGAGAAACCCCAGTGTGCAAGTGAAGCCGCTCTTGGGCTTGGTCTTGAAGTAGTTCCTCCATTCGCTTCTTTTCTTGAGGTTTGGCACCCGATTAGTCACCCTCTCACATAGGCCTAGAGAATCCGTCATATACCGAAGAGGGCTTTTAGAGAAGATTTTTGAGGCTGGTTGTGTTTCTTGGCATGGGTCAAATTTTAGGTGGAGGTCCACCCAACAAGAAAGTAGTAGCATTGACCCATAGAGAGGCCACCCCAAGGAAGCCGATGTGAGTCCATTATATAGGTTGGCTAGTACCGCCGGTCCTATTCTTTTGCCTTCCCATATGCTAGCTATGGTGCTTAAGTGGCATTCTTCTAGGTGGTCTTCTATTGAAGGGAAGAGGAGAGCTCCAACCATGCATACAACAAATCCCTTCATCACTCTCTCCAACAAGTCTTCCTCCTCTTGGGCTTTGTCCATGTTCTTGTATACCCATGAAGCTAATTTCAAAAGATTGATTCCTTTGTGGGCTTTGATTTGATTCACTAAGTTTGGGCTTTGTACAAGGCTAGTAAGCATATCATGGGCACTCATTGGTCTAGTCAAGCTAGCCATCTTTGATTCTTCCCCTTGTTTCATCTTTCTTAATCCAAGGAGCATCTCTACTTCCTCTAAGAGTATGGTGGCTTCAAAAGTGGGAAAGAGGAAGGTATGAGTGTTTGGATGCCATAATTCTATTAGTGATCCTATGGAGGCCCAATCTAGGTGGATATCCTCATAGTGGGTAGCATGGGTTACAAGGCCAAGTAGGTGCCATCTACTAAGAAAAGACCTCATATCTAAAGAGAGTTTAGAGAGGAGTAAGGGGAGCCATTTGATCTTTAAGAACCTCCTTGGTCCCGGTACATTTAGGTAGTCCTGAAAAGCATAAAAAGAAGAGAGGAAGAGAAGAGAATGCAATCAGAGTTTTTGAAAAAAGAGAAGAGGAAGAATGAAATAAAAGATTTTTAAATAAATAAAAACTTACCTGGCCCTTAGCAATCCTCCCGCTAATGTGCCCAGCAACTTCAGATATCCTAGGAAAGCTCATCCTAGGCTTCTTTGAAGGGTTCTGTAACATCTTGTTCATCGTTTCTTTTGAAAGCAAGTGGCTGTTGTTCTTCTTTGTTGATCTTCGGTACTCTCGGTTGCAGCTCTCAGGCGTTTGATAGGCAGCAGAAGTTGAGTTCCTTTTATAATGTTCGAACACTTTGGCTAGCCGTTCAGGGCAATCACGGTTTGAGTATAATTCGAACGAGCCACTGGAGTTCTATTTCGAGCAGGAAATAGAGCACAGTTGTTTACTGTTAATTGACGACATATACCTTGGCGTCATTTATTTGATTAACGACATTCTCAGTGTCGTCATTTATTTAGCGCCTCTTGTACGAGCGTCATTTGCAATCCGATTAGAAGACTAATAGTGAATGCAATTAACGCACTCATGTCTGTCGTCATTTATCATTATGACGCACTTTTGAATTGCTTGCAGCATTATGATTATTCATGAACTTAAGTGCTATTATATCTTGATGAAATTGCTTATGTCATGCACTTATGATCATATTTTTGAGCTTTATTGAGCTAACGATCTTTTATGAGCTAATGATTTTTGAGCGCAGAGAAGCGCATGCTAATGATTGGATTTCTTCCGTCACTAACATCATTCCATCTTTGTATTTTCTCCTGTACGCATTGTTACTATATGATATCTACGCTATTATAGCATATCAAGGACCTTGTGGTTCTGATGAACCTGGAATTTGAGTTCCCATCCATAAAAAATAATGATAATTCCAGGGGAGTCTTGATTACATGGATATGCCGTTGAGTCATTTAAGGTTTGGGACGACGGTTCTACTTTCTGAGTTGATACGTGGATAAACGGGCTTCGACTTAGTGTCAGCTTAGAGATCTGGATTCTTGACCAAATCTCGATGGTTTAGCAATATTATCCTTGATTATCTTCTATTTTTTAGTTTGTTTTAATTTTTTTTAGCCCAGCTGCTGGCACCCAAAATATGATCGTCGGTGACCAAGCCACAAAGACGAAGGACCCAGGCCCGCTGAGGCACGTAAGCTGATAAATATCAACATATCAAAGATTTCTCAAGCTGCCAGAGCCTCGAGTCATCCCATAGGGACACGGAGACTTCACCTCAGGAAAGCCAAGATGAATCCACAACCAACCGGCAGTGCGACCAAGCCTGCCCAATGAACCGGCGTCGACTTTATCGTGCCGCATACACTACACCCGTTGTCCGACCAAAGTCAACGGTCTACCCGGTGGCTACCCACCTCATGAAAGGCTCTCTTGAAGATAAAGGAGTCCCCCCTGGCTCTCCGAGACGGAGGACCGAAAGCTCTGACGGTAGAAGATCCCGATCACCCGACACGGGTACGGCTTCCCGACAAGATGGGCCCGTTAGTGGCCGAATGATCGCCCAGCGCAGGCGGAATTATCCCTGGTGTCATCCAACCCCCTAAGGAGCTTGGGTACAAGCCAGACCGAGCCAGCAGCACGAATCACAAAGCCGCAGGCTGTATTAGCGGGAAACCCGCGTAATTAAGCCAAAGCTATCTGGAGTCTCAGGAACAGCCGCACGTCAGCCGAGGGGCTTCACAAAACACCTCATCAAGGTTTCGATGGGCATTGGCGAGATAAATGTTCATGATGACCTCTGGGATCGTCCCCGAATTCATCGGCTAACCTGCAATGCGCGGGAAATGCTAATACGGCGCGCCCTTATACGGCGCGCCCGTTAAACCGGCGCCCTCCAAGACCGGCGCGCTAATTTGCTGAGGCTTCTTCCCGGCGCACTAATCTCACGCCAGATTAAGATTCGAACCTACCCCTTATATAGGTGGCTGCTCCTCGACAAGAGAAGGAGGGAGCGAAGAAAAAAAAAGTAGAAAAAGAGACAGATCGAGACCTGAGAAGAAAAGAAAAAGGAGGGAGAGGGCTTCTCGAGAGGGTTTTCTCCTGAAGTAGAGAGTCTTGGGGTTCCTTCGGAGGAGCTTCGGCCGGTCGTCTTCTTCCTCTACGATACCCTGTTTCAGGAACAGGTGGGCGTGGGTGCTGATTCTTTTCCTGTTTTCCGCATACCTCTCTTCTGAGACTTCCACCCATCTAATGTAAGTGAGGGGGGGGGGGGGAGGAGCGACAATGATATGAGTCGATTCTCCTCCCCCCTCTACGTGATTTCTTTTCTTTGTTCTTCCCCTGTTGTTGCGCTCCGAGCGTCCTTTGCCTATGATATTGTAGAACGGCGACCGAGCAATGGTGCCGGTGCTGTACTCTCACCATGTAAATGCTAAACCATTCCCGTTTATGGGATGGTAATATATATGCGCGTGTGAATGCTCAAATGAATAGATGGAATGAATGATCCTCAGCCCCTCTTTTATCCATGCCAATGCGTGTGTCTGAGCTCTTCTCCGCACAGCTCTAATTCGGTTTTTCGAGGTCTACATCGTGCCCCGAATCATCGTGGGCTACAGAGACACCCCCTCCCCGGGGGCTTTTCTTTCGATCATTCTCACGTTTGATTCAAGGGTTTTCGCATCCCTTTCTCTCCTCGGATGGAGCCGTGCTTCTGCGCGTGCCTCTTTCCGCCATGCATAGGGTCCATCCCCTGAACGTTGCTTTCCAACTGTTCGAGCATATGCCCCTGCAACGAGCCCGTATTGTTTATGCATTTACTGCATCTGTGCATCACGATCATCCAAACTGTTCCGAGGTTTTCTCATCGTCCCGACCACCCGGGGAGGGGGACATTCCCTCTTGCTTTTTGAAATTGCTAGGCGATCGGGGGCTTTACCTCTTGATGGTAGACGTCCTCTCGGAGCCATTGCAGACAATGATAGGGGTCCTGGTTCAACGAACTCAGCCCCAACAAATTAAGACCCGATCGAGACCGGGGGGATGTGTGCTCCTTTTAGGCTAGCCCTCGGAGTCCCATTCTCCCAATGGTCAGTTCCTCCATGGGATGAATCACAGACTATGGGTCCTCCACCCCTCGCAGGCTAGCCCTCGGGGTATGGCTCCCATCATCAATAACCTCGTCCCTCTGTCTCTTCCCCTATGGAATCTTGGTGCCCCTAGCAGGCTAGTCCTCGGGGTATCCTATCCAATGGGGTTTGCTGGCTGCCTTCTTGCATACCGGCGGTTTAGGGGCGTGCTCCATGAGTGCGTACGACCCCGTTTCTCCCCTGCAACTCTTCGTGTTCAGGGGAGATGCTGCCAAATTTTTTGGATAAACTTATAATGAATGAACAATGATGATTTGCCCGTTTTGAACTTAATCAACCCGGTGCTCGAGTATGAACCTCGCACTGACTTGTCACACCATCCCTCAGGGTTCTGGACTTCAATTTAACAAACAATTGGCCTCAAATGGCTTCAAAACCCTCAACATAAACTTAACAAACTCAAATGATTCGAAATTCATCAAAAATAAGCTAAAACGGCACGGCCTTAACCCGGCGCGCCCTAATACGGCGTGGTACCCCCCGCGCCGGATTAACCCTACACTCAAAAAAACAAAAAACTTCCTTGCGCCTTTCTGGCGCGCCATGAGCCGGCGCGCCCCAATCCTTTGCGCGCCGTCTTAACCAGCTATATGGCCGCGCCGTATTAACCGTTTATACCTACGCTTTATCACGCCGTATAAGCTATCCCTCACGTGTCTGCGCCGGTTTTGAACCCCTCTTGTTGTTTTAATCATTCACTCGCCCCCGGAGTGATTCTCGTCTCTCATGGTCAGTGTTAATAAACCACAATTGGTAATAAATTGAATAAAGGAAGGGCCGAGCGAGTCCAAGCTATACTGTTATCATATCTTCGTTACCATGTCCGTTAGCATTGTGCTTTCGCTATCACACTTGTGTTGCCTTCCCTCTTCTCGATGGGGAGTAATAAATGTGGTCGATTACCATTTGCTTCCATGAATTCCATTATCATGCTCAATATAGTCACGAACGCCATGTGCGCATGCATGCATAGATCCTCGGGTATATTAAATGGCGTCGACAGAAAACTGGATTACGTCTGGTCGGAAGTCTTCGCTATGCGCGACGGTGGTCTTCGGACCTATGTCCTCTGCCACGTACCGAGGATCCATAATCCCATGAATTATGCATCTTCTGCACGATAAATGTATGCATCCTGCATGCTTTCGTCACGATCATCATGTAGCTCTTTTTAATTCGGCTTCGACAGCCCACTATCTCGGCAATTAATCAAAGGTGTTCCCTCCTCGTGGGGGATGTAATTAACGCCATAGCCTTTATGGTATGGCGGACTGCTGGTCCCGACCGAACCTCACATTCGCCCGACATGGGTCAGAATGAGCGCATCACAAATTCGTCACTCATGTGACTGGCACGCCCGTGTCGTCAATTGATCATTTGACTACCAGTTGGTCAGTTGGTCGATCGACCCGCGAAAGAAAGAAAAGGTCGCAAACAAGTCTGGCACGCCCGGTGGGACCAGTGTCACCTTTCATCTCTTTGTCGGGATATTTGGGCTTCGAAGCCCTCTCAAGGATACTGATTATTGCTTCGTTTGTCTTTGCAGGTAGATCAATGACGATCAACGGGATAGCTGGCGTTGACTTCGATCTTTCGATTGTCGCTGGACACGCGCAAGGGTACCTGGCGGTACCCATGGAATTCGGCAGCTTCCCTGCCGCTGTGGGCTTCCCCAACTTTTTGGGGTTAGCCTTTGTAGATATGTTGGAGGTCGAAGCCCCAGAACATGTCAAGGAAGCTGTGGAAAAAATGGAGCCTCTGGAGGTTCCCTGTTGCAAAGACTTGTCCGAAAGTCCGGCCCCGACCGCTAGCTGTCTGGTGCACCACGTCATACGTGGGACCCACCCCAATGTCATCAACAAACACCCTGGAGGACGCCAGCGTCGCCAGGCCCGCAAGAATGCCGCTGTAATCACCGGAACTCTGTCTCAGTCCGGGAAATCTATGCTAGTCGGGGGTATGCGCGTCTTCCTCGACGGACGCACTGCACGGGTGACCCCGGACCGAGTCATCCCCAACATTCCTGTCCACAATGCCTATCAGGCCCTCGCCGGAAGGAGGGCAGAAATAGAAGAAGCCGCCCACTGTGGCCAAGGAAGCCCGACACCCAGGCCGAGGAAGTTTAAACAGGTGTGGGTTCCCAAGCGAACCCGACCTGCCCACCAGCTAACACCCATCTGCCGTCGTCTTGTGAACAATGAGGCGAAAAGTGAGAAGAGAAAGGGGCTTGCCCCCGAAGAAGGAAGAAGAGGTGGTTGCGGATCCTCCGCGCCACAGAAGTTTCCGGGCTACGGCCCGTCAAGCCAACGTCCCTGCTGCGGGATGAAGATTCCAACAGCCGGCCGACAGAGCTCGGCTGGCCTGTTTCCCTCCTGCTGGAGGTCGACAATCGCCCCCCGTCCTACATCAAGAGCGGGGTCGAGAAGAGATGACCTGCTTGGTCAGAAATTATTTCCGAGGCTTAGGCAACCCCTCACTCGGACAGCAGCGACTGATGCAGACAGTCGCCACTGAGGAAGATTACTGCCCGTCGGCGGCAGATGAAGGAGATATGGGAGATAGAATGATGGTGTCGTCAGTCGACGACAACGGATATAATGACGGCTTCGAGATCGAAGCCGATGAAGTTTTCCCCGAGCGGGAAGAAAGGAGAAGGATCTCTGTGTTTGAAAGACTGACCTTCCCGCAGCATGCTAGAAGGAGGGTCTATCAACAAAAGAGAAGGATGCAGGTTTTCACCTGCAACATGGCTGGTATATCTAACCAATATGGGGAGCTTCCTGAAGACCCCCAAGAATTGGCTCAATTGGCCGCACGGCCGGGGCCGACTACCCGCAGAACAGAAGCAGCAAGAGAGCTTCTGATGATGGTTAAAGGGAAACAGTCCCAGGTCTATCCCCACTGGGATGACAAGGCCCCCGTCTTGACCGCTAATGTGGTGACGGCGGAAGAAGAAGACGACGTCCTCCTCGACATCCTGCCTGAGGGTACGTCCGGGGAGACAACAGAGGGTATCCCCACCACCATAGACCCATCAGTTCTGATGCTACTACAAAAATATCAACGAGAGATAGACTCTCTGAAGAAGCAGCTGATGGAAAAAACTGAACACTCATCGGCCTCTAAACCACCCGAAGTCCAGGGTGAGTCATCTCGGGGAGCGGCTCGTCGCGACGACCCTCCACCGCTCTATACACTGCCCCAGCCGTCAGAGCCAAGCATGGCGACAGCACAACAGCGGCCGCCACAGCCTCAGCCGCTGCTACCTCCGGTGCTCCCTCAGGTGCACCCGACACCCCCGCTGCTGCGTCCTCCACAGGCGACCACCCTGGTCACCCCATACTTGCAGCCGGCACACTTCTATCCAGAACCGGTTGACCCCACGGTCGTGAACCGGATGATGGTGGAGAGGATGATCGAGCTGAAGCTCGCAGAGAAAAGTGAAGGTGACTATGCCGCATTTGATGCCTATCGGGTGCCCTACCCGTAACACCATGCGGCTAAACGACTTCCCCCGGGGGTCAACAAGCCGCCTAAGTTTGACAAATTCAACGGGAAAGCGTCCCCTAAAGAGCATATTGCATATTACATGACTGTTATGGGTGATCTGGCCACCGACGAGTCATATTTGCTGAAGTTCTTCGGGTCCTCGCTGACAGGGCTCGCATTTGAATGGTACTCTAGCCTTCCGGCCGGGTCAATCAGTGATTGGTCGGATATGCAGAGAAAGTTCAGAGAAAGATTCCATGTCACAGAGAGGGAGGTCACAGTGGCCGAACTCTACTCAACAAAATAAAGGGCAGATGAGACAGCCCTTGATTACATCAAGAGGTGGAGGAACCTCGGAATGAGATGCAAGCGGCCCCCGCATCGGGAGGACGCGGTACAAATATGCAAACAAAACCTCAGGAGGGAGGTCCTGGAGAAGATGATTGGAATGGAAATACGGTCGTTCGACCGGCTGAATAATGTGGTGGCCGAAGTGGAGGCTTTCCTAGCCAAGCCTGTCCCGGCGTCAGCTGCCAGCACAGCCCAGAAAGGCAAGGCTGCGGAACGGCGCCCCACACCTAAAGAAGCGAATGCGCTTGATATCAAGGCGTTCGAACAGCAGAAGGAGAAAGGCAAGAAGGCGGCTCCCCCGCAGCCTGCAAAAGCTCCGGATGACAAAGAAGGTCCTTCGCTGAGGGACAAGATGAAGAAAGCCTACTCCTTTCCAAAGGACAAGACCCGAGTCCTGTTCGACTGGGTAACAGAATACGGCATGGTCACCCTGCCTGAGCCAAGAAGACCGGAGGACCTGAAAAGAAAAGACAGTCCAAGATTCTGCCCCTACCACCAGATGTTGGGACATCCAATCGAAGACTGTTATGTTTTCAAAGACATCATCGAAGGAATGGTAAAGAAGAATGAAATAGAGCTGGGAGAGTACAAAGTAGACCCTCCTCAGCCACATGAAGCTCCTCCCAGGAGAGCAGCAGTCAACATGGTCTCCCTCTACCAGGCATTACCTGAGGAGATCTCTGAAGCAAGCACACGGAGCACCTACGAAATCCATTTCCTGGAGCCCGTGAAAGAACAGCAGGGGTGGCAGCAGATCCCTGTAAAGCACAAGAAGAAGAGGGCACCTCGCCCGAAAGAGGGGGCACATATCCGTGGCGTTACACCCCGGCCTGCTCCGCCAGTGGTAGCACCCGTATGGGTCACTCCACCTACAGCCATCAGAATACATACACCTAACAGGAGGAGACAGACTCCGCTACCAGTAATCAAGGAAACCAATCCTGGGGTCCTTCGACTACAGCACCTGATTGAAGGGCTAGATGAATATGTGCAGCCCGAATTGAAACCTCTGCTGGTACGGGACCACGTCCCATGGCAAGAGCTGGAACAACTCTCACTCAAACAGGTGGAGGAAGCTGAAGCAGCACCCCCTGAAGAGGGCAGCCTGTTCTGGGGGCAGGCACCCGCAGAAACCAAAAAGAAGAGAAGGCAAAAGAAGAAGAAAAGAAAGGCCGCTGGGGCCAATAAAGCACAGGTTGTCTCCTGCAATACCCTATCAGCACTCTTCAACCTACCCGGAGAAGAGGAAGAAGAAGAAATTTGCTTCACACCCCATGCTGGGGGAGGCAAAGCCGAGGCCGCAACTGCTGCACATGCCACTCGGTCGGGCCGAAAATGGGGGCGCCAGCCACCACCCAACCACAACATCATGTTCAGAGGGGAGCAACCCTACAAGACACCTCTGCCGGAGGCTAAGGGAGTTCAAATCCCCCCTCCGTCAGGCCTATACAACAAAAGTGGGGGCAAGGCAGTCCCTTAATTCCTTGAATTTATGAAAATGTCAAAGGGGAAACAACCCTGTCAAGAGGCTAACCCTACACCCGGGGCCATTCACCCGCAGCCAGCGCAATCTACTAAGGATGCAAATGCAGATGGAGCTTGCCCTACAGCAACTAATAAAGAAGACCCGACAGCCGGTGCCAGCCAAGAGGATGCCGAGTCCGAGGAAGATGAAGCAGGTCCGTCTGGACCCACAAATCAAAACCTCCCCAAGCCCAGATGGGCTGAAGAGATGAAGCTCTCCAATGTCCGGGCTGGGAGCCGAATAATGAAGTTGCTCAAAAAGCTCCGCGCTCGATTTACGATATGGGAAATTCTCTCTTTGAGTGAATAAACTCGACAGGCGATCATCACTGCTCTGCAGACGCCTGCTCATTTTGAAGCCTGCATAGCCGAGGCTACACCAGAAGCCAGTATGACCTTCTCTCCAGAAGACATGCTACTACCTACTGTCAGCCACAACAGGCCGCTATATATGAAAGGGCACCTGAATGGAAGGGAGCTGAACAGAATACTGGTTGATCCCGGTGCAGCAGTCAACATCCTGCCATACAGAATATACGAGAGGCACCACTTTAACGTGCATCTCGAGAAAGTTGGGGATATGCGTATCGCTGGCTTCAACCAAAAATGTGAAGTATCTATGGGAGTGGCAGAATTTACGCTGACCCTGGCAGATTTCACTACAACAGTACAGTTTCATGTCATTGACTCTCGCACCTCCTACAAGGCGCTGCTCGGCCGCCCATGGCTGCATGAGAATATGGTGGTGCCCTCCACGCTCCACCAGTGCATCAAATACAGCCTCCAAGGGAAGGAGGAGAGGATATTTGCTGATCTCCACCCGTTCGAGGTATTTGAATGTCACTTGGCAGACGCCAACCTATATACGGGGCCTCCCCGGAAGGTTTCTGAAGCTAAAGCCCCCATAGGGGCCTCGAAGAATAGATCGGGTGACGGTTGGTATCCACCACCGCCACGCGGATATGTCAAGCCGAAGGTGGTCTCCCACATCACAGCTTCTGGAGACGTCGGCAGGGTAACACCCCCAGCATTATATCCCAAAGCTAAGGAAGTGCAGGTCAATCGACAGCACGACCGCATCGGAGTCCCGGCCGGCCTCACCAAGCCAGTCCTCGGCCTCAACGACCCCACTGTCGAACCTTTCAAAGCTTGGGAGGTGACACAGGAAGATGGGCCCAGTAGCTTATTCTATACAGCTGAGGAGCATCCCACTCGGGAAGACACAGACTGCAGCCTCCCTGAAGATCTAGCCAACCCGCGGGTTCCTATCCAAGGTCTGGCGTTCACGACCGATCGGATGGCCAGAATGTTTCAGAAGCAACACCTTCCTCCCGATCAGTCTAAAAAGTGCAAAGAAGCTTTCCAGAAGATGTGGTATCCTGCAAATCTGGATAAGGAAATGAGACGTGTCTCTCAGCATCCAGGGTTGGGCTTCACCCTAGAGGAATATTATTACAGTGGGCGGTACGAGGTGGATACTATCTCCGCCTTCTATCCTACTGAAGATAGCCCTCTGGGGGCAACCTTTGATGAGTATCCGGTGGAAGCCGAATATCTTGAACTGGCTCGGTCTAGGAATCAAGAAGTAGAAACCTCGGCCCCTTGCCGATGCTGGGAGCAAGTTCATCCTGAAGAAGCGGCCTTTCAAGCCGAATTTGATACGGCTAGCAGCAGCGAAGCCGAAGACATTCAAGAAGTAGGAGTCTCTCCCTCCACAGGGGTCCTACTAATGACAACTTCAACACCCTTTCTGCCAATCAGGGAAGCCTTGGTCAACTCCAATCAAGGGGAGCCAGCTACCAGGAAAGAAAAAGCCACTTCTGCGGAAGATACAACTGTCCCAGAAGGCGAGACTTCCTCAGCTTCTGCTATAAAACCAGTATGCTGTCCAAGTCCGGCTGTAAACAGCTACCAGTCCGTTATGGCTGCAACCTCATCCATAAACACCAAGGCTGCTCTCTCATCCTTGGAAGCTGCGACGGCAATGGATTTGCTAATAGAACAATCCACCCAGCCGCTAGCACAAGAAATCAAGAAACCTCAAGAAGCTCTGGTGGTGTCTGATGAGGAAGTCGAAGTACTCAACCCTCAAGATGGTATTCCAGACTTCGTTGACCTCCAACCGGCACCTCCGGAGATAGAAGACGGAGGCCAGGCCACAGTCGATGAACTAATAGAAGTCAACTTGGGAAATGAGGAGGACCCTAGGCCCACCTTCCTCAGCGCCCAACTGTCCCCAGAAGAACGGGAGTTGTACATCCAGCTGCTGCTAGAGTATCGGGATTGCTTCGCCTGGACTTACAAAGAGATGCCAGGTCTAAGCCCCGCTGTCTCACAACATGAGCTAACAATCAGCCCTGAGGCCGAGCCAGTGAAGCAACCACCGTGGCGCATGAGGCCAGAGCTCATCACCCAAATTTGTGCTGAAGTCGACAAGCTCATTGACGTGGGATTTGTTGAAGAAAACTAGTACACTACATGGCTGGCGAATATCGTCCCCGTGAAGAAGAAGAATGGACAGATCCGGATATGTGTCGACTTCCAAGATCTAAATAAAGCCTGCCCCAAAGATGACTTCCCGGTGCCAATAACCGAGGTCATGATTGATGCTACAACCGGCCATGAAGCCCTGTCATTCATGGATGGGTCTTCCGGTTACAATCAGATTTGGATCGCGGAGCCTGACCGAGTCCATACTGCTTTCCGAACTCCTAAAGGCATTTATCATTACAAGAGAATGCCGTTCGGACTGAAAAATGCTGGCGCAACCTATCAGCGCGCAATGACCAAAATCTTTGACGAGTTGCTCTACCACAAGGTCGAATGCTACATAGATGACCTGGTGGTCAAGACCAAAAGAAAAGAAGATCATCTGCAAGACCTCCGGATTGTCTTTCAGAGGCTGAGGCAGCATGAGCTAAAGATGAACCCCATGAAATGTGCGTTCGGAGTGTCGAGCGGAAAATTCCTGGGTTTCATCGTCCGATATCGGGGAATCGAGATAGACCCCGCAAAGATCAAGGCAATTCAGGAGTTACCTCCGCCAAGGAACATCTCCGAGCTGAGATCACTACAGGGCCGCTTAGCTTATATCCGGCGGTTCATTTCCAATTTGTCAGGGCGATGTCAGCCTTTTCACAAGTTGATGATGAAAGAGGTTCCCTTTTATTGGGATGAAGATTGCCAGACGGCCTTTGACAAGCTGAAAGACTATCTGAAAACTCCTCCAGTGCTGGGCGCACCGGTGAAAGGACGACCATTGATACTGTATATAGCAGCTACACATAATTCTCTGGGGGCAATGCTGGCCCAGAATAATGAAGAAGGGAAAGAGCAAGCCCTCTATTACCTCAGTCGGAGACTGGTCAGAACTGAGAGAAATATACTTATATTGAGAAGATCTGTCTGGCGCTGGTCTTCGCAGTTAAGAAGCTCCGACACTATATGTTGTCGCATGAAATCAGCTTGGTGTCCAAAGAGGATCCCCTGAAGTACATCATGTCTCAACCGGCACTCAAAGGCCGCCTGGGCAAATGGGCGGTAATCCTTATGGAGTTTGATATCTCCTACGTGCCGCGCAAGGCCGTCAAGGGCCAAGCTATTGCAGACTTCTTCGCTGAGCACCCAGTGCCCGGGGATTGCCCGTTGGAGCCGGAGCTTCCTGAAGATGAAACCCTAGAAGCCGTGCAAGTACAGCCCTCTCTATGGCAGCTATACTTTGATGGCGCTTCCAGAATTGACACCTCTGCCACCGGATCATCCAGGGTCAGAGCAGGAGCAGGCATAGTCTTGAAATCCCCAGAAGGAGAAGTGGTACATACATCCTGCTCCATAAACAAACAATGCACCAACAATGAAGCGGAATATGAAGCCCTGATAATCGGGTTGCAAATTGCTCTGTCCATGGGAATTCAGATGCTGGAAGCATTCGGAGACTCCATGCTAGTTATAAAACAGCTGGAAGGAGAGTTCGATGTGCGAAAGCAAGAGCTCCTCCCCTATCACCAGTTGGCAACTCGCCTGATGTCAAGATTTTACTTCATCAGCATCAAGCACATCAATCGAGGCCGGAATGCTCAGGCAGACGCCCTCGCTAAGCTGGCCAGTTCATTGGCGGTCCCGCCAGACACAAGCCTGAATATAACAGTGATCAACCGCCGACAGGTCCCCAGCGTAACAGGGGTCCTGGCCGACGAACAAGAAATGGAAGTAGCAGTCATCGAAGGGGTTCAGCGGCCCGATTGGCGAGAGCATCTCCTACACTGGTTTCAACACCAGCAACTTCCAAAAGAAAAGGAACAGAGGATGAAGCTCCTGAGGATCAAGGATTCTTACGAGATGCGAAGCGGGACCTTGTTCCGAATTATGGCAGATGCCCGAAGGAAAGTCCTACTCCGTTGCTTGTCTTCAGCAGAAGCGGGACAGGTGATGCAGGAGGTCCATGCAGGATCAGCTGGAGCACACCAGGCTGGCCCGAAGATGAAAATTGAGATAAAGAAACTGGGTTACTATTGGCCCACTATATTTGATGATTGCTGCAGGTTTGCCAAAGCTTGTCAGAAGTGTCAAGAACACGCTAATGTGGCAAGGAGACCTCCAGTGCCATTGCATCCCACCCTACCAAGCTGGCCGTTTGCTCAGTGGGGCACGGACGTAGTAGGGCCGCTACCAGCATCTTCATCAGGGTGCAGATACATCTTAGCAGCTACAGACTACTTCTCCAGATGGGCGGAGGCAATAGCACTAAGAGATGTGACGGGAGAACTAGTTGCAAGGTTCTTCCGGCAGAATGTAATATTTCGGTTCGGGATCCCCAGCCGAATCATCTCTGATAATGGCAGTCATTTTAGGAACCAGAAGGTTTATCGGCTGGCCGACAAATACAAAATCGACTGGAGGACATCGTCCCCCTACAACCCTCAGGCCAATGGACTCGCAGAAGCCTTTAATAAGACATTATGTACATTGCTGGCAAAGACTGTCAAGTCTAATAAAAAAGATTGGGAAGAAAGGATGTACGAAGCACTTTGGGCCTATCGTACTGTCTACAAGACCCCAACCGGCTGTTCACCTTTCTCCCTCGTCTATGGGTCGGAAGCTGTAGTGCCCATTGAACTTGAAGTTCCTTCATTGCGAGTTGCCATCCAGCACGGACTAGTCAGTGGTGAGCAGACCAATGCAGAAAGAAGATTGGAGGAGCTCGCTGAGCTCGAAGGAAAACGCCTCCGGGCACAGCAAAACATCCAACTCTACCAAGCTCGCATGGCCCGTGCTTTTGACAAGCTAGTCAAGGGTCGAGAATTCAAGAAAGGAGACCTGGTAATGGTCAAAAGAAAAGAAGTGATGGCCTCCAACCCCAAAGGGAAGCTGGTCGAAAACTGGGTCGGGCCGTATATCGTCCGCCGAGTATATGAAGGGGGTGCCTACGTCCTTGTAGACCACAAGGAGTCATTCAGTTCTCTCCCCTCAACGAAAACACATTAAGCTGTATCATGCAGCGTAGCCGACATGTCCCGAGTGATCGGTCGGAGCTAACTTTTCCTTGGTTAGTGGCACTCCGCCCTAATCAAGCTACCTCCCCTTGGTTAGTGGCATTCGCCCTAATCAAGCTACCCTTTCCTTGGTTAGTGGCACTCCACCCTGATCGAGCTACCTCTCCTTGGTTTAGTGGCACTCCGCCCTAACCGAGCTACTCTTCTCCTTGGTTTAGTGGCACTCCGCCCTAACCGAGCTACCTTCTCTTGGTTTAGTGGCACTTCGCCCTAACCAAGCTACCCTTTCCTTGGTTTAGTGGCACTCCTCCCTGATCCGAGCTACCTTCCTTGGTTAGTGGCACTCGCCCTGATCCGAGCTACCTTTCCTTGGTTTAGTGGCACTCCACCCTAAACAAGCTACTCTTCTCCTTGGTTTAGTGGCACTCCGCCCTAACCGAGCTACTCTTCTCCTTGGTTTAGTGGCACTCCACCCTAACCGAACTACATTTCCCCTTGGTTTAGTGGCACTCCGCCCTAACCGAGCTATCTTTTCCTTGGTTTAGTGGCACTCCACCCTAACCGAGCTACCTTTTCCTTGGTTTAGTGGCATTCTTCCCTGATCGAGCTACCTCTCCTTGGTTTAGTGGCACTCCGCCCTAACCGAGCTACTCTTCTCCT
Source organism: Amorphophallus konjac (assembly GCA_022559845.1). Lineage (NCBI taxonomy): Eukaryota > Viridiplantae > Streptophyta > Magnoliopsida > Alismatales > Araceae > Amorphophallus > Amorphophallus konjac. The sequence goes on along the minus strand of CM040126.1, from coordinate 80,394,505 downwards.
TGGTTTAGTGGCACTCCGCCCTAACCGAGCTACCTTTTTCTTGGTTTAGTGGCATCTCGCCCTGATCAAGCTACCCTTTTCTTGGTTTAGTGACATCTCGCCCTGATCAAGCTACCTTCCCTTGGTCTAGTGGCATTCTGCCCTGATCGAGCTACTCTTCTCCTTGGTTTAGTGGCACTCCGCCCTAAACAAGCTACTCTTCTCCTTGGTTTAGTGGCACTCCGCCCTAACCGAGCTACTCTTCTCCTTGGTTTAGTGGCACTCCGCCCTAACCGAGCTACCTTCCTCCTTGGTTTAGTGGCACTCCGCCCTAACCGAAGCTATCTTCTCCTTGTTTAGTGGCACTCCGCCCTAACCGAGCTACCTTTTCCTTGGTTTAGTGGCACTTCGCCCTAACCAAGCTACCCTTTCCTGGGTTTAGTGGCACTCCGCCCTAACCGAGCTACTCTTCTCCTTGGTTTAGTGGCACTCCGCCCTAACCGAGCTACCCTTCTCCTTGGTTTAGTGGCACTTCGCCCTAACCAAGCCACCTTCCATGGTTTAGTGGCACTCCGCCCTAAACAAGCTACTCTTCTCCTTGGTTTAGTGGCGCTCCGCCCTAACCAAGCTACCCTTCTCCTTGGTTTAGTGGCACTCCACCCTAGCCAAGCTGCCTTTCCTTGGTCCAGTGGCATTCCGCCCTGACCGAGCTACCCTTCCCTTTGGTCCAGTGGCATTCCGCCCTGATCAAGCTACCCTCTCCTTGGTCTAGTGGCATTCCGCCCTTGATCAAGCTTCCAAAAGAATACGCCACACCGCCATTACGAGCCTTACGTTCGATTTGGCACGAAAGCCCTTCCTTGCGTTAGCATTATCTTCCCGCTAACGAATAAACCCGAGTCGGCTAAAGGCTTTGTGTTCTAGCTGGCATTCTCACATTGTTGCCACTACGGGCCATCCACTGTCGACCAGGCGTCGAACATTACACTTCGACCTGCCACCCTATATAAATAAAAAAATGGGGTTAAAAATAGAGATACCCCGCCAGACTTGCTCCTATATTAGGACAAGTGCAAAAATGGCTATAACCCAGCTGTGGCGAAAACCCGAAGGGGCGCTGCAGGCAAAATCGGGTACCCCGCCGCGTGAAAACCCGAAAGGGCGCGCGGGCAAAAGCAAGAGGGGGCTGGCTCCGGCGAAAACCCGAAAGGGCGCTTGAGTCAGTAAAGTGGTAATTTCCAAATTCCTCTCCTATTCTCCACCCAATGAAACTCCGAAAGGGACAACCATCAAAGTCCCACCGGAAATCCTTTAACAAACCCACATTCGACCCTCGTCATCATCGGCGAGATCGGTCGATCTCTACCCTTAACTTGGACCTTACGTCCCTGTTGATAATCCCATCTTTGCTTCGGCATGTGACCCATGTTGATGAATAAACCCATGGTCGACCCTCGTCATCATCGGCGAGATCGGTCTATCTCTACCCTTAACTTGGACTTTCCGTCCCCGTTAATAACCCTACCTTTGCCTCGGCATGTGGCCCATGCCGATGAATAAACCCACGTTCGACCCTCGTCATCATCGGCGAGACCGGTCGATCTTTACCCTTAGCTCAGATCTTACATCCTTGTTAATAGACCGTATCCTTAATTTGCTTCAATATCTAACCAGTGTCGACAGACCGAAGCAGGGTCCAATCCTTGTCATCATCGACAAGGCCAGTCAATATTTTCGCGGTCCAGTTCTTCTGCATCCCGAATTCAAGAAAAAAGAAAGAAAGAAAAGAAAATGGGGTTAAAAATAGAGATACCCCGCCAGACTTGTTCCTATATCAGGACAAGTGCAAAAATGGCTATAACCCAGCTGTGGCGAAAACCCGAAAGGGCGTCGCAGGCAAAATCGGGTGCCCCGCCGCGTGAAAACCCGAAAGGGCGCGCGGGCAAAAGCAAGAGGGGGCTGGCCTCGGCGAAAACGCGAAAGGGCGCTTAGGTCAGTAATGTGAATAAAAAATTGAATGATGAATAATGATGATTCATTCTCTGTCCGGAAGACCCCTTACGAGGTCGACGGGGAATTTTCATCCGATATCCCGCCTATATACATCTATTGTCTACCCTTTTCGACCCTTGTCACCATCGGCAAGATCGGTCACTACCCTATCCGGTTTTTGTAACCATCGGCAAGACCGTCTACCCTTTTCGACCCTTGTCACCATCGACAAGATCGGTCGCTACCCTATCCGGTTTTTGTCACCATCGGCAAGACCGTCTACCCTTTTCGACCCTTGTCACCATCGGCAAGATCGGTCGCTACCCTATCCGATTTTTGTTACCATCGGCAAGACCGTCTACCCTTTTCGACCCTTGTCACCATCGGCAAGATCGGTCGCTACCCTATCCGATTTTTGTCACCATCGGCAAGACCGTCTACCCTTTTCGACCCTTGTCACCATCGGCAAGATCGGTCGCTACCCTATCCGGTTTTTGTCACCATCGGCAAGACCGTCTACCCTTTTCGACCCTTGTCACCATCGGAAAGATCGGTCGCTACCCTATCCGATTTTTGTCACCATCGGCAAGACCGTCTACCCTTTTCGACCCTTGTCACCATCGGCAAGATCGGTCGCTACCCTATCCAGTTTTTGTCACCATCGGCAAGACCGTCTACCCTTTTCGACCCTTGTCACCATCGGCAAGATCGGTCGCTACCCTATCCAGTTTTTGTCACCATCGGCAAGACCGTCTACCCTCTTCGACCCTTGTCACCATCGGCAAGATCGGTCGCTACTCTACCCGGTCTTTGTCACCATCGGCAAGACCGTCTACCCTTTTCGACCCTTGTCACTATCGGCAAGATCGGTCGCTACCCTAGTCCGATTTTTGTCACCATCGGCAAGACCGTCTACCCTTTTCGACCCTTGTCACCATCGGCAAGATCGGTCGCTACCCTATCCGGTTTTTGTCACCATCGGCAAGACCATCTACCCTCTTCGACCCTTGTCACCATCGGCAAGATCGGTCACTACTCTACCCGGTCTTTGTCACCATCGGCAAGACCGTCTACCCTTTTCGACCCTTGTCACTATCGGCAAGATCGGTCGCTACCCTATCCGGTTTTTATCACCATCGGCAAGACCGTCTACCCTTTTCGACCCTTGTCACCATCGGCAAGATCGGTCGCTACCCTATCCGGTTTTTGTCACCATCGGCAAGACCGTCTACCCTTTTCGACCCTTGTCACCATCGGCAAGATCAGTCGCTACCCTATCCGGTTTTTGTCACCATCGGCAAGACCGTCTACCCTCTTCGACCCTTGTCACCATCGGCAAGATCGGTCGCTACTCTACCCGGTTTTTGTCACCATCGGCAAGACCGTCTACCCTTTTCGACCCTTGTCACCATCGGCAAGATCGGTCGCTACCCTAGTCCGGTTCTTGTCATCATCGTCAAGACCGTCTACCCTTTTTCGACCTTCGTCATCATCGACAGGACCGGTCACTACCCATTCTCGGGTCTTGCCATCCTCGGCAGGACCGCTTACCCGCCAGTTTTGATATACCCTCTTGAGTCCCCCAGACTCTCGGCTGGCATAGGCCGTTGTTAGTCTCGAGAAAAGTCACGGCGCGGTGGAGCGAACACCTCACCCCTTTGCTGAAGGCGTGAGCGCTCTCCTGCCCTAGTGACTCATACACTCGGATTAGAAACAACGGGCGAATGGAAGAGAAAAGAATAATGACAAGATGGAGTCTTCATTCAAAAAGCACGATGGAGATTTTCCATTACTATGAAGTAAAAGGTACATGTTACACGGGCCATCCCCCGAGTACATGAAGTGCGTCAAAAAGGGAGCAAATAAAGAGAAAAAAAGACTACGGCAGAGGGCGTCGGAAGATGTCCTCCAGCGCAGGAATACCCAGGGAGGGATGACGGGTCAGTTCTTGCAACCTGAACTCGGTGGCCTCCAGCTCAGATAGCTTCTCCCCGAGGGAAGTAGCTTGTCCCTCGGCCATCTCTGCATCCTCCGCCTTCTGGACTCCCAGGCGATCTACTTCTTCAAGTTCGGCCTCTACCCTTGAAAGTTCGGCCTGTAATGCCGCCATCCGGGCCGTCAGGAAGCTTCGATGTTGTAAAGAGGCCTTGGCTTCATCCCTCATCCTAGCTGCAGTCTCTTGCAGAGAAATGAGGGTCGTTCGGCTTTCAGCCCGCTTCAATGATATGGCCGCCAGCTGGTCAGCTGCTTCCCGGCCTAGAAATTCCCTCCTGTTTACATACTTCAGGAGCATGACTACCCGCGGAGTCCAATCGTCCATAGGGCAACCAAAGGCCAACAGCGATCGGGAAAGATGCTCTATCAAGCCCCTCAGCTGAACATAAGTTAAATCCCTGCTAGCCGTTATGGTCTGTTGAAGAGTCCCCAAAAACTGCCACACAAGGTCATTTGAAGATTGAAGACCCAGTGGCGACGTCTCGGGCAGTTCAAATTCCACTCTGCTATCCACAGCAGCCCAGATATCATCGGCCGACCCGGAAGATGACGATGTCATGAGCTGCAGTCCACTGCGGTGGGGAACAACCGCACTGGCAGATACGATGGCTGGAGCCTCAACAACAACAATTTCTTTGCCTGCCCCCTGGGATGGGGGTCCAACAGGAACGTCGAGAGCCGAAGACGTCTGTTCTTTAATAATCTCTCCGGCTTCTATCTCAGCAGGACCACCCTTTTCCAGAATTGACTGCTGTGCAGCCTCCATTGGCGGAGAATCTCCAACTGCCGCCGAACTATCAACTTCCACGAAATGCCCGGGACCGCGCCGGATTAAAAAGCCCAAGGGTCATGTGCGCACCGAGTAAAATGAAAATGGCGCCGGACTAACATCCGTGCCGAATTAAGGGCCCTTCAGAGCTCCTGTCAACCGAAGAGGAGGTCAGGCCTGGTGGAGTACATCCGTCGGCCCTGCTACACTCGTGCCTCGTGCGCAACACCCACGTATGGGGGGCATTTGTTGGCACCCAAAATATGATCGTCGGCGACCAAGCCACAAAGACGAAGGACCCGGCCCGCTGAGGCACGTAAGCCGATAAATATCAACATATCAAAGATTTCTCAAGCTGCCAGAGCCTCGAGTCATCCATAGGGACACGGAGACTTCACCTCAGGAGAGCCGAGATGAATCCACAACCAACCGGCAGTGCGACCAAGCCTGCCCAATGAACCGGCATCGACTCTGTCATGCCGCATACACTACACCCGTTGTCCGATCAAGGACAGCGGTCTACCCGGTGGCTACCCACCTCATGAAAGGCTCTCCTGAAGATAAAGGAGTCCCCCCTGGCTCTCCGAGACGGAGGACCGAAAGCTCTGACGGCAGAAGATCCCGATCACCCGGCACGGGTACGGCTTCCCGACAAGATGGGCCCGTTAGTGGCCGAATGATCGCCCAGCGCAGGCGGAATTATCCCTGGTGTCATCCAACCCCCTAAGGAGCTTGGGTACAAGCCAGACCGAGCCAGCAGCATGAATCACAAAGCCGCAGGCCGTATTAGCGGGAAACCCGCGTAATTAAGCCAAAGCTATCTGGAGTCTCAGGAACGGCCGCACGTCAGCCGAGGGGCTTCACAAAACACCTCGTCAAGGTTTCGATGGGCATTGGCGAGATAAATGTTCACGATGACCTCCGGGATCGTCCCCGGATTCATCGGCTAACCTGCAATGCGCGGGAAATGCTAATACGGCGCGCCCTTATATGGTCCGCCCGTTAAACTGGCGCCCTCCAAGACCGGCGCGCTAATTTGCTGAGGCTTCTTCCCGGCGCGCTAATCTCACGCCAGATGAAGAGCCTCCAACCTGCTTATATAATGGTGAGGTTCGATCTGAAAGAGAACGGAGGAGAGAGGCAAAATCAAGAAGAAAGATCAGAAGATATAGAGAGGAAGAAAAGAAAAAGGAGGGAGAGGGCTTCTCGAGAGGGTTTTCTCCTGAAGTAGAGAGTCTTGGGGTTCCTTCGGAGGAGCTTCGGCCGGTCGTCTTCTTCCTCTACGATACCCTGTTTCAGGAACAGGTGGGCGCGGGTGCTGATTCTTTTCCTGTTTTCCGCAGATCTCTCTTCTGAGACTTCCACCCATCGAATGTAAGCGAGGGGGGGGGAGGAGCGACGATGATATGAGTCGATTCTCCTCCCCCCTCTACGTGATTTCTTTTCTTTGTTCTTCCCCTGTTGTTGCGCTCCGAGCGTCCTCTGCCTATGATATTGTAGAACGGCGACCGAGCAATGGTGCCGGTGCTGTACTCTCACCATGTAAATGCTAAACCATTCCCGTTTCTGGGATGGTAATATATGTGCGCGTGTGAATGCTCAAATGAATAGATCGAATGAATGATCCTCAGCCCCTCTTTTATCCATGCCAATGCGTGTGTCTGAGCTCTTCTCCGCACAGCTCTAATTCCGGTTTTTCCGAGGTCTACATCGTGCCCCGAATCATCGTGGGCTACAGAGACACCCCCTCCCCGGGGGCTTTTCTTTCGATCATTCTCACGTTTGATTCAAGGGTTTTCGCATCCCTTTCTCTCTCGGATGGAGCCGTGCTTCTGCGCGTGCCTCTTTCCGCCATGCATAGGGTCCATCCCCTGAACGTTGCTTTCCAATTGTTCGAGCATATGCCCCTGCAACGAGCCCGTCTCGTTTATGCATTTACTGCATCTGTGCATCACGATCATCCAAACTGTTCCGAGGTTTTCTCATCGTCCGACCACCCGGGGAGGGGACATTCCCTCTTGCTTTTTGAAATTGCTAGGCGATCGGGGGCTTTACCTCTGATGGTAGACGTCCTCTCGGAGCCATAGCAGACAATATAGGGGTCCTAGCTCAACGAACTCAGCCCCAACAATTAGACCCGATCGAGACCGGGGATGTGTGCTCCTCGTAGGCTAGCCCTCGGAGTCCACTCTCCTAATGGTCAGTTCCTCTGCGGGATGAGTCACAAATTGTGGGTTGTCCACCCCTCGCAGGCTAGTCCTCGGGGTGATGCTCCCATCATCAATGGCTTCATCTCTCTGTCTTTTCCCTATGGAACCTTGGTGCCCCTAGCAGGCTAGTCCTCGGGGTATCCTATCCAATGGGGTTTGCTGGCTGCCTTCGTGTAGACCGGCGGTTTAGGGGCTTGTTCCATAGGTGAGCATGACCCCGCTTCTCCCCTGCAACTCTTCAGGTTCAGGGGAGATGCTGTCCAATTTTGGACAGATTAATAATGAATAAACCATAACGAAATACTCATTCTGGACCCAATTATCCCGGTGCTCGAGTAGGAACCTCGCACTGGCTTATCACACCATCCTCAGGGTTCTGGACTTCAATTTAACAAACAATTGGCCTCAAATGGCTTCAAAACCCTCAACATAAACTTAACAAACTCAAATGATTCGAAATTCATCAAAAATAAGCTAAAACGGCGCGGCCTTAACCCGGCGCGCCCTAATACGGCGTGGTACCCCCCGCGCCGGATTAACCCTACACTCAAAAAACAAAAAAACTTCCTTGCGCCTTTCCGGCGCGCCATGAACCGGCGCGCCCCAATCCTTTGCGCGCCGTCTTAACCAGCTATATGGCCGCGCCGTATTAACCGTTTATACCTACGCTTTATCGCGCCGTATAAGCTATCCCTCACGTGTCGCGCCGGTTTTGAACCCTCTTGTTGTTTTAATCATTCACTCGCCCCCGGAGCGATTCTCGTCTCTCACGGTCAGTGTTAATAAACCACAATTGGTAATAAATTGAATAAAGGAAGGGCCGAGCAAGTCCAAGCTATATTGTTATCATACCTTCATCACCATGTCCGTTAGCATTGTGCTTTCGCTATCACACTTGTGCTGCCTTCCCTCTTCTCGATGGGGAGTAATAAATGTGGTCGATTACCATTTGCTTCCATGAATTCCATTATCATGCTTAATATAGTCACGAACGTCATGTGCGCATGCATGCATAGATCCTCGGGTATATTAAATGGCGTCGACAGAAAACCGGATTACGTCTGGTCGGAAGTCTTCGCTATGCGCGACGGTGGTCTTCGGACCTATGTCCTCCGCCACGTACCGAGGATCCATAATCCCATGAATTATGCATCTTCTGCACGATAAATGTATGCATCCTGCATGCTTTCGTCACGATCATCATGTAGCTCTTTTTAATTCGGCTTCGACAGCCCGCTATCTCGGCAATTAATCAAAGGTGTTCCCTCCTCGTGGGGGATGTAATTAACGCCATAGCCTTTATGGTATGGCGGACTGCTGGTCCCGACCGAACCTCACATTCGCCCGACATGGGTCAGAATGAGCACATCACAAATTCGTCACTCATGTGACTGGCACGCCCGCGTCGTCAATTGATCATTTGACTACCAGTTGGTCAGTTGGTCGATCGACCCGCGAAAGAAAGAAAAGGTCGCAAACACCAGCATGCATCATGTAGGTCTTTGAACTCTAATGAATGAAAATCCTCATATTACGCCAATAATGAGGGCCACCTGCTCTTAATGGAGTTGACATGAGATATTCCATTCCAAATCAAGTACTTTATTCTCCTTGAAGCTGCTCAGGGTGGTTCCTTGAAAAGTATTCATTCGCTGGTTCTTTATCTCAATTCACTTTATTTTCTACAAATACACCTTGGTTGTAGCACGTCCACATTGACTGGTAATCACTCTCCAATGGTGTCTTTCCTTCCGTGCCCTCGCGTACATTTTAATCTTTAAGATTAGTCCCTTCATCCAGCTAATCTTTGCTTTCTTGTAAACATCCGAAGTTGTTTCATTTAGAATCCTGGAAAGATTTCCAACGCTTAGTGTCGGAGGCGTGTCACATCACACCTTGGCATCTACTTATCAGTTCATTTTCACTTCAGTCCGCTCGTTACACTTTCGTTTCATTTCGTTTCACTCACTTGCAAAGTAGACGCCAAGGCGGGGCAACTGTAGACACGCCAAAATCGATGCTACATTGAGTAAATCTCATGTCACCATGTGACGCCCCAAAGTGGACTTCAATATTGGCTTAATATGAAGTTTTTCTAATTTCTCCATATTTATTGTAATTTCTTGGTTTTTTTCTTTAATAATTGAAATTAACACCTGGAGGGAGGGCGTCATTTAATTGACGACCTAATGAGGGGCGTTTTTCTTAAATAAATGACTGTTCAAACGGTCGTTGTTTCCTAGATTTAACGAATGCTAATGAAAATAAGACTTAAGGTAATTGACGTCCTAATGAGGGGCGTTGATTATTTAACGCCCGTTCAGACATGCGTCATTTAATAATTTTAAATAAGGAAAGTCCTTTATCTCTATAATTAAATTCAGGAATTAACGACTGTGTGAATGTCATCATTTCAATTGACGCCCCTAGTTAGGTTGTCATTTTCATTTCCGTCTCCCTATCGCCTGCTTCTTTCCAGTAGTGATCCTTTCCCCATTTTGCACCTTGTGTTTGATTGGGAAGAGGGTTCCTTATTAAGGATTCATTACCTTATTTTAATCCTATTAATGCAAGGATTTTTGGCCTATAAATATCTTAATATCTGCTTCTCGCGCGGAGAGAAGGCAGTAACAGGAAAAAGAAACGAAGAGCAATAGAGTTAACAGAGCCGTGAGAAGAGAGTTTGTTATTTTGCAGTTTCTTCTTTCATTGGGCAGTGTTTTTCTTCATCTGTCGTTCTTCATCCCTAACAACCGCTGCGGCTCTTGTTGTTTTCCCTTTACTGCTGCAAACACAGCAGAAGGATTCCCTCCTTTAGCATTTTTTTATTGTCAGTAGTAGTATTTCATGCATCCCTTTCTTCTAGCTATCTTGCTAGAGAAAGTAACGATCTTTGCGCATACTATAATCTTGCCTTGCATATCATAGCATTCACATATTCCCAACCTTGTTACTCCTCTTAAGGGTTTAAAACTAAAACACACAAGGTGTGTTCATGCCCAATTCGTTTGATTTCATATCTTTAGAGCATTGATACTACACACTTGGCTAATCCATATCTTTGTTTATTTTGTGTGTTTGCAAGGGTAATCAAGCTATAAACCCCCTTCATCGGCCGGCCGGTAGAAGGAGGAAGGAAGAACTCTCAATCTCACCCGCTCAACACAAGGTACATGCGATCATCCTTCTTCTTTTGAGGTAACCCCTCTGGCGATCACCTTCCATAGAGCACCTCATGCTCATCCTCTTTTCCTTCTTGTCCCACTTATTTTAGCATAATCATTCATCCTTAATCATCGTTATTTCTCTTTAAAAATGTCTATGTGACACGTTCACAAATTGGCGATCACGGTGGGACACTTTTTATTTTTAGTTTGATTACCCCTCCATTTGACGCCCTCGCGTGCCCCTCCTTTGGCGCCCTCGCGTGCCCCTCCCTTTGGCACCCGCACGTGCCCCTCCTTCGTGCTCCACGTAGCACACTCCCCTTGTGCACCACCTGCACACCTCTCACTGGATTAGCCAATTTGTGTAGTATCCATATCATTTTTATTATAAAAGAAATTGATTTCTGTCTGTCATCAGGGGGTTAACGGTTCTCTGGAACTGAATAATGCCCTTCATACTACCGTCATTTCCATATACAGCGACCGTTCGAATTGGTGCTGTTTCCATTTTTATTGTCAGCATTTTCACCATTTTATAATTAACGCCCCTCACAGAGGCGTCATTTTCCAATATAACGCCTCACACCAAGGCGTCAGTTTCTTTGACTGTTGTTGATTTTCGTTATTAGTTGATTACTGATTACTGCATTTTTACGCCCCTTCCAGAAGCGTCTTTCACTGGTACATCGCCTTACTAAAAGGCCTTATCGTCATTTTAAGTATTGATTACTGCTATCTGACGCCCCTGTGCATAGGCGTCATTTCTACGGACATCGCCTCACTTTAAGGCACTATTTTACTTTGGTTTCTACCTCTTCGCACTATTCACAGTGATTAGCGACTGACACTCAGTCGCTGCTTGTTGATATAGTGACCTTATCTAGGTCGTCATTTTTTGTTCTGTGCCCACAAAACCCTGTGGACGCACCTTTCGTTCACTTATTATGGTGCTCGATTATTCGGGAATGGTCGATTCATCTATTAAGTGCGTGGGCGTGCCAGTCAGAAAGTGACGATTTATTTTACGCTCGATAAGACTAATCAGACGACTATGTGGTTCGTGTCGGGACCGAAACCCGTCGCGCCATAAAGGTCACGGCGTTATTTACATCCCCTCAAAGAGGGGAACACCCTTGATTAATCGCCGAGGATTAGGGCCTCTTGGCCAGAAATTATATTGAGAGAAACAAGATGATAGCGATCTTGAATCGGTTGGAAAGCCCTATAGCTAAGGAAGCAAGCATTCGAAATATATCGGTCACTCAAGGGACCATTTTGATATCCGGACGAGCGTTCGGCTTCAGGAAATCGTAATCGTCATGGGCAAAACCGGAGCGTATGTATGCCGGGGCACGGCAAATTTATTGTTCAGGGGAACGGGAAACGTTCGGCTAAATCCCGATTAGAATGGTTGGAAACCCACGAGATTGTCGGCCCGGTGCAAGATCAAACTGCGACCATGCTGCGATGGGCCCCCCGCGATCGAAGTCAGGCTTGCGTGGGCATCGTTAATATTTCCGGTGCCAAGGGGCAACGGGAGAATGTGCCTTAAATCAGCTGGAAAGCCCTACGTCTAGGGAAGCAAACATTCGAAACGTGTCGGTCGTTCGAGGGACCGTTCAATATTCGGACGGGTGTCCGGCTTGAGAATATCGTAATCGTCGCGGGCAGACCCGGAACATATGTATGCCGGGGTACGACAAATTTATTATTTCGAGGAACTAGAAACATTCAGTTAAATCCCGATTAGTGTAGTAGGAAACCAGTGAATTTATTGGCCTGGTGCGAGATCGAGTCAGGACCATTCCAGGGGCGCCTCCCGTGGTCCAAACGAGGCTTACGTGGGCATCGTTAATATGTCCGGTGTCGAAGAGCAACGAGAAAGAGTCCCGAGACTAGATTCTAAAACGAAGGCATGTACAGAGACAGCTAGCTATAGGCCGAGGATGTGGGTCAGGTAATGACCATGATTAGGGTGAACCCGTGGTCTAAGCATGACCCACGAAGGTCTTATTGATATTCCCATGTGTAGGGCTCGGAGATGACGAGAGCCTTCTCGTTCCATTCGGATTTTGTTGGCCATGCATAGATCACTTTATGTTCGGACAAAGGTCCGTATCGAAGGTACGACATAAACAAAAATAAATCCGTGCGAATGTATGCCGAGTTTACGGCAATTTCAATGAAAGAGCGGAGACGAATCCCAGTGGGAAAGAGTCCAATTTGATGAACTATCAGCCCATAGCAATGTCGGATTACGGCCAAATTGGAATGGCTCCCAAGGTCCGAACCCGACTTGGAGGGGCGGCGTTAATGTTCCCTTTATATCGGGTCTTGAGGAGAATGAGGCTGCGGAGCGGATCTCATCATTTTATTATTATCTAAATTTTTTATCATTATTAACTGTCATTTATTGATTTTGGGTGAGTTTGTTATTATTATTACTTATTCGTTTTATCATTATTCATTTATTTATTATACATATTTTGCGCTTGTTATCATCATCATTATTATTATTTATTACCATCATTCATTTATTATTACTATTATTATTATTTATTATTTCTTTTATTGTTACATTCTCTATCATTATTATTATATAAATTTCCCCTTTTTTGATTATCGGGTGGATTTCCCTTCTTTATTATGAGTCCGTTATTATTATTATTATTATTTGTTGCATTCGGCACGTGTGTGGAGAGGGTGGTGGGGAGTGTACCGCTGAAGGGCTATATGGTGTACTGCTGGAAGCAGATGAGTTGAGGGTGGTGTAGAGTGGGCCGATGAAGGCCAAGGGAGTGTGCCGCTGGAGGCTGGTGGAGAGTGGGCCGTTGAAGGCTAAGGGAGTATGCCGTTGACGGCCAAGGGAGTGTGTCGCTGGAGGCTAGTGGAGAGTGTGCCATTGAAGGCCAAGGGAGTGTGCCACTGGAGGCTAGTGGAGAGTGTGCCGTTGAAGGCCAAGGGAGTGTGCCGCTGAGGGCCAAGGGAGTGTGCCGCTGGAGGCTGGTGGAGAGTGTGCCGTTGAAGGTCAGGGGAGAAGGATGGCTGGTGTGAGGGCTAAAAAAGGGGGAGTGTCCCGCTGGAGGGGTAAGGGTGCAAAAAAGGGATGCACCGCTGGGGGGAGAGGTAGGAATGAAGAATCAAAGTGATCAGGACAGAGATCCGCTGGGTGGAATAGAGTTCAGGAGAGAGAGTCCCTTGTTCATGCGGCTCTGATGAAAAGTCTCAGATGGTTGAGATTCCAATTTTCTTTGCAGGTGATTGAGCCCCAAGTCATATTCAATAGTTCAGTTCTCTGAGAATTGTTCGGTCCAATTCCTTGAGCCTTGAATAATTCCTTTAGTTGATTAGAATGTTTTATTGTTGTTGGTTCCATTTGTTCGTTGCTTCTTTTTGTCTTTTAACTTATTACTATTTCTGACAAAAATTCGGCAGCATCTCCCCTTGACCCGGATGATAAGGGAATAACAAGGGACATGCCCACATGGAGTGACATGAACCAACAACTGAGGTGTGTGCCTAAGTAGCCACCTTTGGGGAAACTTCAGAAAACTCGGAGAAAACGTCGAACGAGAAACCAGTAGACTGATGCAAGCTATGAGTGCACCGAAGGAGTGACAGTCGAGGTGTGTGCCGCCGAGCAGGCCAACAGGGGAGGTGTGCCACTGAGGCAGCCAAGGGTGTACCGCTGGCAGCTGGAGAGGGCGTGCCGCTGGGCAAACAAAGGGAAGTGTACCGCTAGGTAGGCAGATGGAAAGGGTGTGCCGCTGGGCAAACCCAGGGAAGACCGTGCCGCTGGACAGACAAATGGGAAGGGTGTGCCGCTGGCAGACCTAGAAAGGATTGTGCCGCTGGACAGACAAATGGGAAGGGTGTGCCGCTGGCAGACCCAGGGAGGACTGTGCCGCTGGACAGACAAATGGGAAGGGTGTGCCGTTGAAGGGCCTGAGTAGTGTGATGACTGGGGGCTTGAATAGGTGTGTGCATGTCGTGGGTTCCGGAGGAAAGGCTGAAAAGCCTCCTAGCTAGTGGACGAGTCCCAACAGCTGGGCAAGGGTAGTGGGTGCTAACGAACCCATAGAGGGAAGAAGTGAGGTACCGCTCACGCCATAGAAGGCCATCAAAGAGGGGAGGAGCCAATCTCGCACTGGCGAGCCAAGAACACCACACGTTGAGCTGAGCTAACCAATGACACAAGGGGCAATCATAACGAAGCTAGAAAGCCGGGGTGAAAATGCAAACCATAGACGAATGATGAGGAGAAAACAACGGCGGAGGCTAGGCATAACAAACTGACAGAGTGCATTCCATTCACGGAGAACCATGAGCAATACATTGCAAAGGGGAAGGAAAAGACGAACAAAAGAAACAGAGAAATACAATGTGGGGAGGAGAATGGAGCAGAAGGGGGGGCTCCTCCCCTCCCAGACCTCACTCCTCTCTTCTTCTCTTCTCTCTTTCCTCTCTTCTTCTCTTCTTCTCTTCTCTCTTCACGTAGATGGTGGTAGTCGAACAGCACGGGGGGGGGGGGGGGGGAATGAGAGGCAAGAACCTCTTCTCTTCTTCTTTCTTCTCTTCCTCTTCTTCTCCTTCTTCTGCCCTCTCCGGAGAGCCAGCCTGCTAGCCAGAGAGAGGGCCACCCCCCCTTTTTTCTTCGTCGTGAGGGGTTCTTATATGTCCAGCCATGTTGACGGGGGACGCATGATGACCATTTCATCCAAGGTTGACTCCGGTCGTGTCCTTTTCAGGTGGGGGTCTGCCTGCTCTGACCAGGGGGTGACACCGCGGCAGGTGTTAGCTGGCTCCGAGGTGGCCGAGCTGCGCGCCAAGGGTCCCACGGAGTGACCGCTATGTCTTCTGCCAGTTTGTACCACTGAGGGTCATAGCGCTGTGCCGTTGGAGGGGCTAACGCTGCGCCGGGTGGACTGTTTGGCAGGGTGTGCCGCAGAGAGGGATCGAGGAGTGTGCCGCTGGAGGCTGCCCTGGGAGTGTGCCATTGGGCACTTGGAAGTGCACCGCTGGAGGGCTTTTGGGGCTGTGCCGCTGGAGCGCCAAAGGGTGTGCCGCTGGAGGCTGTCCTGGGAGTGTGCCACTGGAGGCTTCTCAAGGCGTGCCACTGGAGGCGTTTGACTATTGTGTCATTGGAGGGCATTCGACAGCGTGCCGCTGGAGGAGCGCTTGGAAGCGTGCCGCTGGAGGGGCACTTGGAGGGTGTTTCTTTTTCTTCTTTTCTTCTTTTCATCTTCTCTTCTCTTCTTTATTCCCCTGAACGTAAACATGAGGTGAGACTTTTTTAGTGTCCACAAATGCCCCCCAGCCGTAAGCGGCGCGAGAGAGGGATGAGAGAGCGGGGCCTGCGGGTGCAGACCGACTGAGAGATTTATCAACATGACGAGGAGAGCAGGGCAGCGGGAGCCGAAGGATGTTGAAAGGTGTCTACAGAAGCCAAAGTAATTGGAAGGTGGGCCACGAGGGCGGAGAGAAGGGTTTATTCATTCAAAAGGGATCCTCATCACCCGAAGGGACGGAGAGAAGGGTTTATTGATTCATAAGAGGTATTCGCCGCCCGAAGGGACGGAAAGAAGAATTCATTCCTATAATGATATGGACGGCAGGTCCAAACCAAAGAGGTGATGTTCATCGCCGAAAGGGGACGGAGAGATGGTCAAGTCGCTAACACGGGCTAGTGTTAGCGCAAGGAAAAAAGGATGATTCCTTACCCGAACGGCAGGCTCGGACCGGGGTGAAAGGTTGTTTCGTTCTTTAATGCGCCGGGGGTACCAGTTGTATGACGAGTCTTTTATTTCTTTGGCTAGACGAAAGGTTCGAACCAGAGTGGAGAGAATTCTTTTTAGTTCTCTAGCCGGCTGGAAGATCCGATCTAGAGTGGAAGGAATTTTTTGTTTTCTGGCCGGGCAGAAGGTCCAATCTTGATTGGAAGGGTCTTTTTGTTCTCTAGCCAGACAGAAGGTCTGATGTAGAGTGGAAAGTCTTTTTGTTCTTTGGCTGGACGACAGGTCCGAACCACAGTGAAAGGATCTTTTGGTTCTCTAGCCGGACGGACGGTCCGATCTAGAGTGGAGAGAATCTTTTAATTCTCTAGCCGGACAGAAGGTCCGATCTAGAGTGAAAAGTCTTTTTGTTCTCTGGTTGGACGGGAGGTCCAAACCAAAGTGAAAAGTCTTTTGTTCTCTAGTTGGACGGAAGGTCCGAACCAAAGTGAGAGGATGCTTTCGTTCTCTAGTCGGACGGGAGGTCCGATCTAGAGTGAAGAGAATATGATGTTCTTTCAATGCGCCGTGAGTGATAGGATGCTAGGCCCGGATACAGAGGGGGGGGTGAATGTATCCCTCTACCAATAATGCCCAAATTAAAACTCCGATGCTAGACACAGTCTCGGAATAAAACCAATTCACTTGATCATATGAAGAAACACTTGGAGCGCGCCTATGCAATCATCTAGCGGAAGTAAGGAAGGCAATCAAACCACTGCACAGATAATTTTTAGGTGGTTCGGTCCTCCAGACCTACGTCCACCCCTCACTCCCAACCAGAGTGAGGCTTCCACTAGCACAAGCTAGAACGCAGACTCAGTCTGCAACAGGTGCTGCCAAACAGCTTGACCAGGGGAACAACCTCCCCTCTTCCTCCAGACCGGAGGGACACCCCAAGTGACTCCCAACCACTTGGAACCAGAGACTAGGTCTCTCTTCCTCCAGACCAGGAGGGAACCCACCAGTGACTCCCCGTCACCCGCAAACCAGAGGTCACATACCTCTCTTCCTCCAGACCAGGAGGGAACCACTAGTGACACATAGTCACCAGCAACTAGAGATCAGATCTCCCTTCTCCTGAGTCCACAGGAGGAACCCGACCTCACTACCGAGTATCGGAAGAACAAAAGTAATCAGAGTAACAAAAGAAAAATAAGAAATGAAAATAACACAACAAACAGAAAGCTGGAAACTCAAATGCACAATGTGGCTCTCAACGGAGCTGACTGGCCTGGATCTGATCCACGGTCCAGTAGGAACTTCTTCTGCTATTTCTCTTCTTCTTCTTCTCAACTCATGCTCTCTCTTTCTCTTCTCTGCTCTCCTTTTCTCTCTCACTGTCTTTCTCTTTCTCGATCTCTCTTCTGCTCTCTCTATTCTTCTGCTCAGGCTCACTCTTCTTCTTTCTTCTTCTTCTTCTGCTCTCTGCTGCTCTCTTCTTCTATCACTCTCTGCTGCTCTCTTTTTCTTCTTGCTGGATCGTGCAGACACTCTTTCTTTTATCAGCACTCGATCAGTCTTCTTCTGAAGAAGAAGTCTTCTATATATAGTAGCAGCTCAGGGCGTGTGTCTTCCATATCTCCCGCCCAATTGACTCCACCACGTGTCAGCATCTCAGCTCCTTGGATCACGTGCTAGGTGCCAACCTCGGATCACGTGCCCAGACACCTGCAAGATTAATGAAGAGTTCAGTCGATGAACAATATCAGCTGGAGACAGTGTACAGACTTTATTCAGCAGGCAAGACAATGGATGTATAGAGTTAGTCGTGTGAAGGATGACGAGTGTATAAACTTGATAACACATGCTGTAGAATGCATATGATGCAGTGTATAGGCTTGATGAAAGCAATGCATGCACAATGATGTAATGTTTAGACTTTGCTGAAGACTGCCAGTCGATGTATAGACTTGGCTGAAGCCAACGCTGAAGCAATGTTCAGACTTTGCTGTAGGCTGCCAGTTGATGTTTAGACTTGCTGCGAGCAGGCTGGCAGAGGATGTATATACTTGCTGTGCAGGCTGCCTGACCATGTATGGACTTTGCTGAAGGTAATGCATGAGGCAATGTTCAGACTTTGTGTATGTAATGCAGTGGCGTGTACACACTTTGTGAATGCGAAGCTATAGCATGTATAGACTTCACATATGCAATGCAGAGGCATGTACAGGCTTTGATTTCGTGCATGAGAAAAATAATGTCCAGACTTGCTATAATGCATGCATGATAAAGGAGCAAACAGATGTATAGACTTTAAGAAAAGATGCATGAGCAATGTATAGACTTAGCATCTAACTAAGTATGCACAACGACAAGGGATGCTCAGGCATGCAGTCAAGGGATGTACAGACATAGTAGCTAGATGCACACAATGTATAGACATGATCAATCTTCAACAGATGGATGTATAGACTTAGAAGATATGTGTGTGAAGCTCAACAATGTATAGACTATGCATATGCTTTCGCTAAGTCTGTATAGACTTGATCATGAATGAACGCATGGACTTCACAGAGTGTATGGACTTGAAGTGCAATGCAACAAGGCAATGTGTAGACTTTGTGATGCACAACCATATGCAATGTATGGACTTCAATGCAAAAGCTGGAGTTAAACAAACAATGTATAGACTTCGAAAGATGCAGACTAGGCAATGTACAGACTTCACTTCGTGCAAGCTACATGACAGTGTATAGACTTCAATGTATGTGCAATGCAAAGGCTATATAGACTTCAAATGTAAAGGCTTTGGCTGTATAGACTTTGATGTGTATGCAGGGCGAGGCAGGGCAGACCCTGTACAGACTTTGAAACATAAAGAGGCACACGGAGTGTACAGACTTGGTCTGCGACAACAGACTGTACAGACTTGCATGAGACGATGCCAATGACTATGCCAACGCTGTACAGACTTATGTTAGCGCCAAGACCATGTACAGACTTAGTGACTCATGCAACCTAGGGCGATGTATAGACATGATCTGAATGCATGGACTATGCCCTTGAAGAATGTACAGACTTGGTGGCTTGCATGCTGTGCGATGTATAGACTTGAAGTCTCGCATGCAATGCAATGTGTAGACTTGGAGTTGCTGCATGCTGTGCAATGTGTAGACTTGAGGTCTCGCATGCAATGCAGTGTGTAGACTTGTCATGCCTACACAAGGCGATGTACATACTTGCTGCGTGATGCTACTGTGCAGACTATGTAAATACATGCAGTGTATAGGCTACACTTATCTGGGGAGTCGACCCATCTAGAAAGGGGGTCGACCCACTTCTGTCCAAACTATGCTGAGTGTGATGATGCATGGATGTTTAGCCTGTACTGACTTCCACAAGCAGAGTAAAGCAACTGATGTATATGTATATGAATACTTTATGCAGCAGATAACATGACTGAACATCAAATGCAATGTTTTAGATCTGATAAACTGACTGAACAACAATGCAATGCTTTATGCTCTGATAAACTGACTGAACATCAGAATGGCTAAAATGACTGAATATCACATGGTGACTCACAGTGCTTAACTCACATCAAAACCAATCATCAAAACCATAGGGGCACAACAGTGAGTACTGGCTACGAAATCTGAACCCGGGAAAGTGGACCGCAAGGGCCAGAATCGGTGTTGCAGAAGTAGGCCGTGAAGGCCGGAATCGGGGAAGCGGGCTACAAGAGCCGCAATTGGGAAGTTGGCTACAAAATTCAAAATTGGGAAAGCAGAATTCAGAGCCGAAGGGCAGCGGGCTGCAAAGAGCCGAGGTTGAGAAGAAGGCTGCGAGAGCCGAGATTAAGGAAAGTAGGCTACGAGAGCCAAAGATGAGAAGTGGGCTGCAAAGAGCCGAAGTTGAGAAGCAGGCTGCAAGAGCCGAAGTTGGGAAGCAGGATACAAGAGCCAAAGTTAGGAAGCAGGCTACAAGAGCCAATATTGGGGAAGCAGGCTGCAAGAGCCAAAGTTGAGAAAGCGAGCTATAAGGGCCGGAGTTGGGGAGCGGGCCGCAAGGGCCGAAATTAGGAAGCGGGCTACGAGAGCCGAAGGTTGGGAGATTAGCAAGCCGCAAGGGTAGGAAGTAGGCCATGGGGGCCAAGATTGGGCTCCACGAGCCAAAACTGGGAAGACAGACTGCAATAGCCAAAATTGAGTTTATTTATTATTATTATTTATTATTATTATTATTTATTTCTTTATTCAAGCATGCATGCATTCGTCAATAGGCATAACATAAGTATGAATAAGGCAGCTCCCTCTATAGGGGATGGGATAGGGACATCACCCATAATTCGCAGACACGGTGCGGGCCAAAAGGCACAGCTAAGGGGTGGTGCACCCGTCAAGAGGATCTCGCTTGTATTGCATGCATAGCTTAAATTCACGCATTTCACCCAAGGCAGCCTTTTGTGGAGTGGAGGAGCAGACGTGTGAGCAAAAGGCCCTAAACATAAGGATATGCAGGTTTTCTAAGCAACACTCGAGGGTTACTCTAGCGCCTACACATGGGTTTCGGGCTCTCGATTTCGATAGCTTCGCACAGCCCCCATCTGTTTATTTTGGTAGCGGATTTCACCGTTCGGTGTGAGTCTCCTCATGTGTCTCAATAGGGATTCTCGGCTACTAGGATTCCTCCTTATTATAGTTCTATCGCGGATTCCACCGTCTGACGCGAGTTTCCTCATGTGTCTCAATGGGGATTCCCGGCTACTGGACTTCTTCCTTATTGAAATTCGCTTCACCATTTCGCGCGAGTCTCCTCATGTGTCTCAATGGGGATTCCAGGCTACTCAGATTCACGTTTCTCTTTTCTTTTTTGCATCATTTTTCTCTTTGTATTTTTTTTTACAGTGGGGGCAGGCAGCTTTTTTCCTCACGATTACCTTTCACGCGAGTGTAGGAATTCAAGCATCCGTAGAGTGCTAAGAAGAAAGTCGGGCAATCCCTATGGTTGAAGACCATTGAACACATTGAGTGCGGAGCGGGGAGTGTTGCCTCAAGTTTATTTTGTGAGTTGGGCTTAGTAATTTAGCCATGACTCTTCCCCTTGACGTGTGCACCCGCCATAATTGGGTTCCCTTCGAGTGCATGCCGTGACGCACATGCATCTGGAATCGGGGCGATATTATTTAGCAAGGAAGTACGGTCCTAGAAAATTCCAAGGAGGTGTATTATTCTATATTAAGCAAACATGCAAGCAGGGCAGCCAAGCAAATATTTTTTGTCTCTTTTGTTTTGCTCTCTTTTTTTTCTCTCTCTCTCATTTTTGCGTAAGAACATACTGTCGTTATGTATATGTATCTTGTATGTGCGTATAGAATCAAAGCAGCACCCAAGGTGCTGAGGAAG
The DNA here is from genome assembly GCA_022559845.1 of Amorphophallus konjac. Classification (NCBI taxonomy): domain Eukaryota; kingdom Viridiplantae; phylum Streptophyta; class Magnoliopsida; order Alismatales; family Araceae; genus Amorphophallus; species Amorphophallus konjac. The sequence continues at coordinate 80,373,274 of CM040126.1, read as the reverse complement.
GAGACCGCGAAGGGCCGAAAGAACGTTGGGGAAGCGGGCTATAAAAGCTGAAGTTGATATTGGAAGTGGGCTACAATAGCCAAAAATTGAGGAGAGCGGGCTACGGGAGCCGAAGTTATGGGAAGCAGGCTGCAAGAGCTGAAGTTGGGAAGCGGGCTGCAGGAGCCAAAGTTATGAGAAGCAGACTGCAGGAGCCGAAGTTGGGAAGCGGGCTGCAGAAGCTGAAGTTACGGGAAGCGGGCCGTGAAGGCCGAATTCTGGGAAGCAGACCGTGAAGGCCGATGATATTGAGAAGCGGGCTGCAAGAGCCGAAATTATGGGAAGTGGGCCGTGAAGGCCGAATTCTGGGAAGCAGGCCGTGAAGGCCGAAGATATTGGGAAGCGGGCTGTAAAGAGCCGAAGTGGGGAAAGCGGGCTGCAAGAGCTGAAGAGAAGGGTTTTTTTTTTATTCTCTGGCCGGGGAAGGATCTGAACCAAAGTGAAAGGTCTTTTCTTTTGTGCTCCGGTCAGGAAAGGGTCCGAGCCAAAGTGAAAGGGTATATTCTTTTGTTCTCTGGTCGGGGAAGGATCCGAACCAAAGTGAAAGGTCTCTTCTTTGATTCTTTGGCCGGAGGAGGGTCCGAGCCAAAGTGGAAGGTTTATTCTTTGATTCTCTGGCCGGAGAAGGATCCAAGCCAAAGTGGAAGGCTTATTCTTTGATTCTCTGGCCGGAGAAGGATCCGAGCCAAAGTGGAAGGTTGATTCTTTAATTCTCTAGTCGGGAAGGGATTCGAACCAAAGTGAAGGGTTGATTCTTCAATTCTCTGGTCGGGAAAGGATCCGAACCAAAGTAAAAGGGTTGATTCTTTAATTCTCTGATCGGGGGAGGATCCGAACCAGAGTGAAGGGTCGATTCTTTAATTCTCTGGTCGGGAAAGGATCCGAACCAAAGTGAAGGGTCGATTATTTAATTCTCAGTCAGGAAAGGATCCGAACCAAAGTGAAGGGTTGATTTTTTAATTCTCTGGCGGGAAAGGATCCGAGCCAAAGTGAAGGGTTGATTCTTTGATTCTCTGGCTGGGGAAGGACACAAACCGGAGTGAGAAGTTGATTCTTTGATTCTCTGTCCGGGGAAGGATCCGAACCAGAGTGAAGGGTTCATTCTGTTGGGTGGCCAAAGGCCACAGGTGGAGTTGCTTGTTGGCTTGACATTGGTCGGCTTAACGCCCCGTCGGCGGAATGCTTTGTTGGTTTAATGCCCCATTGGCGGAATGCTGTCGGTTTAACGCCCCGTTGGCGGGATGCTGTCGGTTTAACGCCCCATTGGCGGAATGTTGTGGATTCGGACGAAAGGTCGTGACGCCGACCCCATGAGAGGTCTATTCATTGGATGGCTGGAGGTAGAGGGTGAAAGATCATGTCTGCCTCAAGGATCACTTTCTTTTCTTCTCTTCTTCTTTTATGTGGAAGGGCGAGTGGAAAGACCACGTCTGCCTAATGACTATTCTTTTCCCTCTTTCCTTCTCTTCTTCCTTTGTGTGAAGAGGCGGGTTCGAAGACCACGTCTGCCTCATGTCTTTTTTTTCTCTTCTTCTTTTGTGCGAAGAGGCGGGTTCGAAGACCACGTTTGCCCCATGACTGTTCTTTTGTTATGCTCTTCTTTTCTCATTAGCTCCCCCGGACTGGGGTGTATTTCTCTTGATGTGCCCCCAGCTTGGGGTGTAACTTTTCTTCTATGCCCCCAGGCGGGGTGTATCTTCTACTTCTTATGCCCCGGAGCGGGGTATGTCTCTCTTTGAATTCCATTAAGCCGGGGAGTATCTTTGTTTCTTATGCCCCCATAGCGGGGTAGAGCCCTGACTTCTTATGCCCCCAAGCGGGGTGTATTCTTTACGACTTCTATGCCCCCATGGCGGGGTGTGGCTTTATTTCATGTGCCCCTAGGAGAGGGGTGTGTCTTCTGCTTCTTATGCCCCCGGGCTGGGTATGTTTCTCTTCAAATGCCCGTAAGCCAGGGTGTATTCTTCGCTGCTTGTTGTGCCCTCGGACGGGGTAGATTCTTCTACTTCTTCTTCTCAGAGTGGGGCATATTTCTCTTCGTATTCCCCTAAGCCGGGGTGTATTCTCTGTGGCTTCTATGCCCCTTGAAGGGATGTAACTTTTCAAATGCCCCTAAGCCGGGGTGTATTCATTTGCTCCCTATGCCCCCATGTCGGGGTGCACTTCTTTGTTAAATGCCCCCAAGCCGGGGTGTAACTTTGCTTTACGTGCCTCCGAGTCGGGGTGGACTCTCTTCATGTGCCCCCCGGGCCGGGGGTATATTCTTTATGGCTTCTATGCCCCTAAGCTGGGGTGTAACTATATTTCTTCTTATGCCCCATGCCGGGGTAGATTCTTGGCTTCTTATGCCCCCAAGCAGGGTGTATCCTTTATGACTTCTCTGCCCCTATGGCGGGGTGTATTCTGCATAGCTCCTATGCCCCCAGACGGGGTGTATCTCTTTATGGCTTCTATGCCCCTAGGTGGTGTGTAAGTTTCTTCTTCAAATACCCCTAAAGCGGGGTAGATTTTTTTTATATGTCCCCTGAGTCGGGGTGTGTTTGGCTTCTGGTGCATCCAAGATAGGATGTGTTGTTGTTGGTTTTTTTTTGTCCCCCTAGCTCGGGGTATAACTTCTTGCTTCTCATGCCCCTAAGCTGGGGTGGATTCTTGCTTCTTATGCCCCCCCATGGCGGGGTATGCTACTTCTTAAAGTGCCCCTAGACCGGGGTAAATTTTTCTTTGAACACCCCTAAGCCGGGGTGGACTCTTTCCTTCTTATGCTCCCAAGGCGGGATTTAGCCTCTTCAAATGCCCCTAAGCCCGGGGGGTGTTCTTTATGGCTTCTATGCCCCCGGAGCGGGGTATGTTTTCCCTTCAAATACCCCTAAGCCGGGGTGGACTTCTCTTCATATGCCCCTGAGCCGGGGTGTATCTTTTACTTCTTATGCCCCCGAGGTGGGGTGTATCTTCTTCAAAAGCCCCTAAGCCAGGGTGTATTCTTTTTTATTTCTCATGATCCCAAGGCGGGATGTAACTTCTTCAGATGCCCCTAGGTCGTGACATATTCTTTAGGGCTTCTATGCCCCGGGAGCGGGGCGCGTTGCTGCTTCTGATGCCCCTAAGGCGGGGTGTAATTCTTGCCTCTTATGCCCCCAAGGTGGGGTGAATTTTTTTTTTGCCTTTTTTTATGCCCCTAGGTCGGGGTATTGTGGACGTCAAAAAATGTCGATGATGATCATACGGCATGCACGTCTCGACACTCGAGAGCAAGCCGAAGATGAAAATGCCAAATAAACCTCATGCCTCGCCCGATCAGGATGAGGACTCGCTTGGTGGTCCGCTAGCCGATGAGGGAGCCCCTCGGGCGGAAGATACGGCCACAACTCTATAGCCGGCCATGTCGAGAGCCGAATCGAAGAAGAGTCGGGAACTCCGACACAGCCCGACGTGCACCGAAAGTCACGCAGAGTCTGGGATCGAGCCCCAAAGGCTACGAACGGAACATTGTAGAGGTCATACATAGCAACCGGAACCTTCCGGGAATGTCGACATTCACGTAAAATGGCCGCGACTTCGAGAAGAATCCATTTAGTGCTTAAAATGACACGAGGGGGCTTTAAAACGGCGCGCCTTAAAATGGCGCGCCCCCCCTTAAAACGATGTGCCCCTTTTTCCTTCTTTGGATACACGGCGCACCCCGAAGGCCCCTTTGATGCTTAAAACGGCGCCCCTTTGAATGTGGCGCCATTTTAACCCCTAAACCTATTCTCTGAAGTGCTTCTCAGGCGTGCAGTGAAGCCATCCCGTCATCAATGCGGTCCCCTGTTTCCTGCGAACAGCACGTCGACGAACTGCTTAAAATGGCTAAATGTCTGCTTCGATCCGTTGGGCATCCAAGCATGTTCTTCAAATGGAAACTCTCGAGCCCTGCACCGTCAAACGCTCACTTCGTCCGTCGGCCGCCCATTCTCCTGCAAATGATGAAAGCGGCGTGTCTCGCGGTGGATATGCCAGCAGAGGAGGAGGCCATGCCTCTGCCCCCCTCCCGGTCACACTGTAGCCTCGGCGGAGGTGACGTCCACGACAACGGCGCTCGACACGGCAGAGGCGTTGCAGGCGAAGTAAGATGGAAAGAAGAAGAAATAAAGAAGAAAAAAAAAGGGAGCCGCTCCCTTGGACAGGGCCACTAGCCCCTATAAAAAGCCCACCACGGGGAACTTTGATCGGTTGGAGAGGAGGGACAACTCTTGGAAGCTTGAAAGGCAGAAGCTTTTCTTCTGAGAGAAACCCCTTGAAGCCCGAAGCCTGTGTGAAGAAGAAGAGAGAAAGAGTGGGAGAGAAAGGGGAGGAAGAGTGAGAGCTAGCCGTGTGAGGGTGGGTCATTGTCTTTCTCCTCTTCCCTTGTATTCTGCTCGGCGACGTCCAGCCCCGATGTAGCTCTTCTGTTCAAATGGAAATGAAGCATGGGACCTTCAACCCCGATCCTCACTTATCTCCCTCATGAAACCCGATTTTGATGCTCGCTCATCCCTTCCCTTTTGCAAGTCCATATGTTTTCGTCGGATCATATATGAATAGATATGTACATATGTATCTGTAGATAGATATATACGTATGCATGCATTCACTTCTCTTTACTGCTATCCCCTGGATCTCCCCTCCGCCATGTTCATGTGTCGGCTTCGGCTCTCACGCTGTGTCCGGCCACGATCGGATGACTCCTGGGTCACCGGAATCCCTTGTAGGCTTGCCCTCAGGACCTCCGGCCCCATACGGGAGAAGTCTACATGATCGCAACAACCCATGGGTCACCGGTTTCCCTTGTAGGCTAGCCCTCGGGATCTCCGGCCCCAAATGGGGTAATTTTACTGGTGTCGTTGCTTATGCACACACCGGGATGTTTCGGGGCCGTCGGAGTTCTCTCCGCATGGCGCGCCCCATTTTTTCCCCGGACCCCTCGGGTCTAGGGGAGGTGCTGCCCGATTTTCGTCAGGGTCAAGAACATACAAGAACACCAAGAACAATGAATAAACGTATCATAGAACTTGCCCACGGGTGAAAGAAAAGAAACACACAGTAAACTCCGTGAACTAAACCCCTCAAACGAACACTTAAGCGTCCACGCTAATCCACCTGAATAAACAATTAAAACACTTAAATCTTCTTTCTGTAAACATAATCCATCCATAAGATGAACAACTAATCAATAGACCGATTTATAGTTTAAAGAAACAAGAAACAGAGCATAAAAAGGGTTGAAATAAAACCTCTTTGAAGCTGTCCCGGCGTGGCCTAATCCGGCGCGGTCACCCCTCACCGTGCCGATTTAACACCATTCTCGTAACCCCATCTCCTTCTTTGGATGCTAAACGACGCGCCCCCCCCCTCCATCTCCTTCTGTGAACACCTTAAAACGGCGCGCCCCCCCATCTCCTTCTGTGAACACCCTAAAACGGCGCGCCCATTCGCTGCCCCCTTGACCCCCGCGACCTGACCGGGCAGGTCGAACCCCGCGACCTGACCGCGCAGGTCGATCCGCGTGCGAGGGCGCACGTTCCCGAGTTCGGGCTTTGCACTTAACAACTCGCTCCCCCAGACTGTGCAATGATGTCACGTGGTACCGGATGTGGACCTCGGGATCCCCGCCATGGTCATGATCCGTGCACCTCTTGGGCCGATAGTTCATCAGCTTGACCCACTTCTTCCGGGATCCGATCCCGCACCCACATGAAACGTGCCGTACCTACGTCAGATATCCGAATGTCTTTGTTGTCACCTTCGATGCTTCGAATATGGACTCTCGACCGAATACTGGATGGTCCGTCAGTGACTGATATATATATATATACCGGGATCTAATCCCGCACTTGCATTAAATTTGCCGCACTCGCAGCAAGTATTCGTATGGTTTTGAACGTCGTTTTGCATACCAATGCGGAGGGTTTAAACCATGTCAACCCAACTCGCATGCTTTAATGAAAAATTGATGTTTAGGCCATGAGGCCCCTTTTCTTGGTGATTAATCAGAGGTCTTCCCCTCTCCGAGGGGATGTAATTAACGTCGCGGCCTTTATGGCGCGGCGGGTCTCCAGTCCCGACCCGATATCCACAATCGTCTGATTAGTCAGATGGAGCGCACCCCGGGCTTCGGACCACTCCAGTCTTGAAGCCCGAACACATTGTCACCTAGGTGACTGGCACGCCCTCGCACTAGATAAATCGATAAACTGATAAAAAGGACATCCCGATATTTTCGTCCAACGAAATCCAGTGCGTTCCACAGGTATGTTGCCTCTTCAAATGCCTCTTGGGCAGGGTATACCTTTCTTCACATGCTCCCAGGTCGGGGTGTATGTCTCTTTGCTTCTGTGCCCCCAGACTGGGGTGTATTCTCCATGACTTCTATGCCCTCAGGCGGGGTATGCTTCTTCTTCGATGCCCCTAAGTCGGGGTGTATTCTCTATGGCTTCTATGCCCCAGGTGGGGTGTATGTTTCTTCTTCAGATGCCCCTAAGCCGGGGTGAGTTTCTCTCTTTATGTGCCCCTAGGCGGGGTATAGTCTTTGCTTCTCGTGCCCCCATGACGGGGGTGTAATTCTTCTTCAAATACCCCCAAACCGGGGTAGATTTTTGAATACCCTAAGCTGGAGTGAATTCTTCACGGCTTCTAGGCCCCCAGGAGAGGTGTGTTTCTTCTTCAAATACCCCGAGCCGGGGTGTATTCTTTATGGCTTCTATGCCCCCAGGCGGGGTGTACGGTTTCTTCTTCCAATCCCCCTAAGCCGGGGTAGATTCTTTGTGGCTTCTATGCACCCAGGCGGGGTGTGTATTTCTTCTTCAAATCCCTCTGAGCCGGGGTAGATTCTTTATAGCTTCTATGCACCCAGGTGGGGTGTACCTTCTTGCTTCTTATTCCCCGGACCGGGGTGGATTCCGCTTCTTTGCTTCTGTGCCCCGAGGCGGGGTATGTTCTTTATGGCTTCAATGCCCCCAGGCGGGGTATGTGTTTCCTCGAATCCCCCTAAGCCGGGGAGCATGCCTCTTTGCTTCTGTGCCCCCGGGCGGGGTGTATTCTTCATGGCTTATATGCCCCCGGACGGGGTGTATGTTTCTTCTTCAGATTCCCCTAAGTCAGGGTGTATTCTTTTGCTCTTTATGCCCCTAGGTCGGGGTGAAACTCTGTTTCTTCTTATGCCCCCGGGACTCGGGGAATGTTGTTCGTCTTGCTTCAGATGCCCCTAGGACGAGGTGTATGTTGCTTCATGTGCCCCCCATGGCGGGGTATGTTTCTTCTTCTTATCCCCCATGGCGGAGTGCGTCTTCTACTTCTTATGCCCCCCAGGATGGAGTGTATTCTCTTCATATGCCCCCGACACGGGGTGTATCTTTTGCTTCTTATGCCCCCCGAGGCCGGGGTGTATATTTTTTTTTTAAAAAAATGCCCCTAAGCCGGGGCTTATTCTCTGTCTCACATGTCCCCCGAGTCGGGGTGTGTTGCTTCTTGTGCCCCCATGGCGGGGGTGTAATTCTTGCTTCTTGTGCCGCCAAGGCGGGGTGAATCCTTCTTCTTATCCTTATGTGTCCCCAAGCGGGGTATATTCTTTTCCTCATACGCCCCTAAGCCGGGGAATGTTGTTTGTCCTGCTTCGGATGCCCCCAGGGGGTGTATCTTTCACTTCCTATGCCCCCAGGCCGGGGTGGTATCCCTTCTTCAAATGCCCCTAGGTCGGGTGTGTTTCTTTTTTTGTGTATCCCCCGGCCGGGGTGTAGTCTTTGCTTCTCATGTCCCCATAGCGGGGTGTAGTTCTGCTTCAAATGCCCCTAAACCGGGGTAAATTTTTGAATATCTCATAAGCTGGGGTGAATTCTTCATGGCTTCCATGCCCCGTGGCGGGGTATGTTGTTTCTTCAACTGCCCCCGGGTGGGGTGTGGCTCTGCTTCTTCTTATGACCCCAGGCCGGGGTAGTTTCTTCCTCTTATGCTTATGTGTCCCCAAGCGGGGTGCATTCCGTTCTTCATGCACCCCTAAGCCGGGGAATGTTGTTTGTTCTGCTTCAGATGCCCCCAGGGGGGTGTACGTTGCTTCATGGACCCCGAGGCTGGGGTATATTCCTCTTCATGTGCCCCGAGGCCGGGGCGTATTTTTCTTCATGTGCCCCCAGGCCAGGGTGCAACTCTTTGTCTTCATGCCCCGAGACCGAGGTATATTTCTTGCCTCTTATGCACCCATATCGGGGTATGCTTCTTCTTCTGATGCCCCTAAGTCGGAGTGGACTCTTTTCTTCTTATGCTCCCAAGGCGGGATGTATCTTCTTCAAATGCCCCTAAGCCGAAGCGTATTCTTTATGACTTCTATGCCCTCAGGCGGGGTATGTTTCCTCTTCAAATGCCCCTAAGCCAGGGTGTATTCTTTTGCTCTTTATGCCTCTAGATCGGGGTGAAACTCTGTCGCTGCTTATGCCCCCATGGCGGGGGTACATTTCTTCGCCGAATGCCCCTAAGCCAGGGTGTAACTTTTGCTTTATGTGCCCCCGAGTCGGGGTGGATTCTCTTCATGTGCCCCCATGGCGGGGTGTATTCTCTTCATGTGCCCCCAGGAGCGGGGTATACCTTTCTTCATATGTTCCCAGGTTGGGACGTATGTTCTTTGCTTCTGTGCCCTCAGACCGGGGCGTATTCTTGGTCTCTCTTTTCTTTTATACGCCCGTATGGCGGGATATATTTCTCTTCATGTGCCCCTGAGCCGGGGTGTATTCTACTTCTAGTGCCCCAAGGGTGGGGTGTATTGCTGTTTCCGATGCCCCCAAGGCGGGGGTATATTCCGCTTCTTCTACCCCTCAAGGCAGGGTGAATTCTACTCTCTTTTTTGCGCCCCCAAGGTGGGGCGTAGTTTTGCTTCTTATGCCCCCCGAGGCGGGGCGGGTTTTGCTTCTTAGGCCCCCAAGGTGGGGGTGTGCTTTGCTTCTTAGGCCCTTAAGGTGGGGTGAATTTCTCTTCAAACACCCCCTAAGCCGGGGTGTATTCTTTAGTTTCTATGCCCCCAGGCGGGGTATGTTTCTTCTTCAAATGCCCCCATGAGGGGTGTGTTTTGCTTCTTTTGCACCCAAGGCAGGATGCGTGCTTCTTTCTTTGTATGCCCCCCAGGTTAGAGTGTATGTTTCTTCTTATGCACCCAAGGCAGGATGTGTGCTTCTTTCTTTTTATGCCCCCCCAGGTGGGGGTGTGTTTCTTTCTTTGTATGCCCCCCAGGTTGGAGTGTAGCTTCTTGTTTTCATACCCCCCATGCGGGGTGTGTTTCTTTTGCTTCATACGCCCCCATGGCGGGGTACATTTCTTCTTCAGATGCCCCTGAGCCGGGGTGCAACTCTGTTTCCTCTTATCCCCCATGGCGGGGTATATTTCTTCTTCTTATCCCCCGTGGCGGGGTATATGCATATTCTCTTCGGGAGTGGCGGCCGTGCTCGGCCTCATTGCTATAAAGCATTCCCCACAACGGGCAACAATTCATCAAGCTATAATTGTGGTTTGTTGGATCTTCTAACAGCCACTCAGGGGGCCGTCTTATGCCGAATAGAGGCAGCAGGAAGGTGGAACGGACCGGGGCATTGCACCACGGACTTGGACCCTCCTAGAGTCGGGCGGGACGTCGGCCTTCTTCTTGTTCTCTTCGTCGGCCAACTCTTCTTCCTCTTTTTTGTCCTTTCTTTTCTTCTCTTCTCTCTTTTCTCTCCTTGTGCATGATAGACCAAGGTGGGCACGCAGGAGAGCGCTCACCCCCTCAGGGAGGGGATGAGTGGTCCGCTCCACCGCATCAATCCCACAGTCATAATCATTATTCAGCACGGGTGTCGACGGATATGGCCGTACAACCCTCTCTCGCCAATTCTTTCTCTTCCTTTTTTTTGCTTCTTTCTTTTCTTTTTTTTTGCTTCTTTCTTTTCTTCTTAGGGAAAGCGGGTTTGATTTCCCCTCTCTTCTTCTTAGCGGCCTTCATGATTCCTGGAAGCTATAGGGGCCTCGGAGTAGCATCTTCGAGGCGACAAAGATAAATTTGCCTAATCTGACTTTTCTCCCCATAGGGCTGGGGAAGAGAGTACCTGCAATTCATCAAAACAGGTAAACAACATTTATCAGGAGGCCATGAGGCCCTGAATCCCCGGCGAAGAGATGAAGGGTGGTTTCCTGTCCCACCGGGCGTGCTAGACTTGTGGACGCACTTTTCGTTCACTTATTATGGTGTTCGGTTATTCGGATGGTCGATTCGTCTATTAAGTGCGTGGGCGTGCCAGTCACAAAGTGACAATTTATTCTGCGCTCAATCTGACTAATCAGACGACTGTGTGGTTCGTGTCGGGACCGAAACCCGCCGCGCCATAAAGGTCACGGCGTTATTTACATCCTCTCAAAGAGGGGAACACCCTTGATTAATCGCCAGGGATCAGGGCCTCATGGCCAAGAAATTATATTGAGAGAAACACGACGATAGCGATCTTGAATCGGTTGGAAAGCCCTATGGCTAGGGAAGCAAGCATTCAAAATATGTCGGTCACTCAAGGGACCATTTTGATATCCGGACAAGCGTCCGGCTTCAGAAAATCGTAATCGTTACGGGCAAAAGCGTATGTATGCCGGGGCACGGCAAATTTATTGTTCAGGGGAACGGGAAACGTTCGGCTAAATCCCGATTAGAATGGTCGGAAACCCGCGAGCTTGTCGGCCCGGTGCAAGATCAAACTGCGACCATGCTACAGTGGGCCCCCCGCGGTCGAAGTCAGGCTTGCGTGGGCATCGTTAATATTTCTGGTGCCAAGGGGCAACGGGAGAATGTGCCTTAAATCAGCTGGAAAGCCCTATGTCTAGGGAAGCAAACATTCGAAACGTGTCGGTCGTTCGAGGGACCGTTCAATATTCGGACGGGTGTCCGGCTTGAGAATATCGTAATCGTCACGGGCAGACCCGGAACATATGTATGCCGGGGTACGGCAAATTTATTATTCCGAGGAACTGGAAACATTCAGTTAAATCTCGGTTAGTGTAGTAGGAAACCAGTGAATTTATTGGCCCGGTGCGAGATCGAGTCAGGACCATTCCGGGGGCGCCTCCCGTGGTCCAAACGAGGCTTGCGTGGGCATCGTTAATATGTCCGGTGCGGAAGAGCAACGGGAAAGAGTCCCGGGACTAGATTCTAAAATGAAGACGTGTACAGAGACAGCTGGCTATAGGCCGAGGATGTGGGTCAGGTAATGACCATGATTAGGGCGAACCCGTGGTCTAAGCGTGAGCCACGAAGGTCTTATTGATATTCCCATGCGTAGGGCTCGGAGATGACGAGAGCCTTCTTGTTCCATTCGGATTTTGTTGGCCATGCATAGACCACTTTATGTTCGGAAAAAGGTCCGTATCGAAGGTACGACGTAAACAGAAATAAATCCGTGTGAATGTATGCCGAGTTTACGGCAATTTCAATGAAAGAGCGGAGACGAATCCCAATGGGAAAGAGTCCGGTTTGATGAACTATCAGCCCATAGCAATGTCGGATTACGGCCATATTGGGATGGCTCCCAAGGTCCGAACCCGACTTGGAGGGGCGGCGTTAATGTTCCCTTTATATCGCGTCTTGAGGAGAATGAGGCTGCGGAGCGGATCTCATCATTTTATTATTATCTGAAATTTTTTATCATTATTAACTGTCATTTTATGTGATTTTGGGTGAGTTTGTTATTATTATTACTTATTCGTTTTATCATTATTCGTTTATTTATTATACATATTTTGCACTTGTTATCATCATTATTATTATTATTATTTATTACCATCATTCATTTATTATTACTGTTATTATTATTTATTATTTCTTTTATTGTTACATTCTCTATCATTATTATTATATAAATTTCCCCTTTTTTGATTATCGGGTGGATTTCCCTTCTTTATTATGAGTCCGTTATTAATATTATTATTATTTGTTGCATTCGGCACGTGTGTGGAGAGGGTGGTGGGGAGTGTACCACTGAAGGGCTATGGGGTGTACCGCTGGAAGCAGATGAGTTGAGGGTGGTGTAGAGTGGGCCGTTGAAGGCCAAGGGAGTGTGCCGCTGGAGGCTGGTGGAGAGTGTGCCGTTGAAGGCTAAGGGAGTATGCCGTTGATGACCAAGGGAGTGAGCCGCTGGAGGCTAGTGGAGAGTGTGCCGTTGAAGGCCAAGGGAGTGTGCCGCTAAGGGCCAAGGGAGTGTGCCGCTGGAGGCTGGTGGAGAGTGTGCCGTTGAAGTCCAGGGGAGAAGGATGGGCGGGTGTGAGGGTTGAAAAAGGGGGAGTGTCCCGCTGGAGGGGTAAGGGTGCAAAAAAGGGATGCACCGCTAGGGGGAGAGGTAGGAATGAAGAATCAAAGTGATCAGGACAGAGATCAGCTGGGTGGAACAGAGTTCAGGCGAGAGAGTCCCTTGTTCATGCGGCTCTGATGAAAAGTCTCAGATGGTTGAGATTCCAATTTTCTTTGCAGGTGATTGAGCCCCAAGTCATATTCAATAGTTCAGTTCTCTGAGAATTGTTCGGTCCAATTCCTTGAGCCTTGAATAATTCCTTTAGTTGATTAGAATGTTTTATTGTTGTTGGTTCCATTTGTTTGTTGCTTCTTTTTATCTTTTAACTTATTACTATTTCTGATAAAAATTCGGCAGCATCTCCCCTTGACCCGGATGATAAGGGAATAAAAAGGGACATGCCCACATGGAGTGACATGAACCAACAACTGAGGTGTGTGCCTAAGCAGCCACCTTTGGGGAAACTTTAGAAAACTCGGAGAAAACGTCGAACGAGAAACCAGTAGACTGATGCAAGCTATGAGTGCACCGAAGGAGTGACAGTCGAGGTGTGTGCCGCCGAGCAAGCCAACAGGGGAGGTGTGCCACTGAGGCAGCCAAGGGTGTACCGCTGGCGGCTGGAGAGGGTGTGCCGCTGGGCAAACAAAGGGAAGTGTACCGCTAGGCAGGCAGATGGAAAGGGTGTGTCGCTGGGCAAACCCAGGGAAGACCGTGCCGCTGGACAGACAGATGGGAAGGGTGTGCCGCTGGTAGACCCATGGAGGACTGTGCCGCTGGACAAACAAATGGGGCAGACCCAGGGAGGACTGTGCCGCTGGACAGACAAATGGGAAGGGTGTGCTGTTGAAGGGCTTGAGTAGTGTGATGACCGGGGGCTTGAATAGGTGTGTGCATGTCGTGGGTTCCGGAGGAAAGGCTGAAAAGCCTCCTAGCCAGTGGACGAGTCCCAACAGCTGGGCAAGGGTAGTGGGTGCTAACGAACCCATAGAGGGAAGAAGTGAGGTACCGCTCACGCCATAGAAGGCCATCAAAAAGGGGAGGAGCCAATCTCGCACTGGCGAGCCAAGAACACCACACGTTGAGCTGAGCTAACCAATGACACAAGGGGCAATCATAACGAAGCTAGAAAGCCGGGGTGAAAATGCAAACCACAGACGAATGATGAGGAGAAAACAACGGCGGAGGCTAGGCATAACAAACTGACAGAGTGCATTCCATTCACGGAGAACCATGACCAATACATTGCAAAGGGGAAGGAAAAGACGAACAAAAGAAACAAGGAAATACAATGTGGGGAGGAGAATGGAGCAGAAGGGGGGGCTCCTCCCCTCCCAGACCTCACTCCTCTCTTCTTCTCTTATCTCTTTCCTCTCTTCTTCTCTTCTTCTCTTCTCTCTTCACGCAGACGGTGGTAGTCGAACAGCACGGGGGGGGGGGGGGGGGGAATGAGAGGCAGGAACCTCTTCTCTTCTTCTTCTTCTCTTCCTCTTCTTCTTCTCTTCTTCTCCTTCTTCTACCCTCTCCGGAGAGCCAGCCTGCCAGCCAGAGAGAGGGCCACCCCCCCTTTTTTCTTCATCGTGAGGGGTTCTTATATGTCCAGCCATGTTGACGGGGGACACATGATGACCATTTCATCCGAGGTTGACTCCGGTCGTGTCCTTGTCAGGTGGGGGTCTGCCTGCTCTAACCAGGAGGCGACACCGCGACAGGTGTTAGCTGGCTCCGAGGTGGCCGAGCTGCGCGCCAAGGGTCCCACGCAGTGACCGCTATGTCTTCTGCTGGTTTGTACCGCTGGGGGTCGTAGCGCTATGCCATTGGAGGGGCTAACACTACGCAGGGTGGACTGTTTGGCAGGGTGTGCCGCAGAGAGGGCTCGAGGAGTGTGCCGCTGGAGGCTGCCCTGGGAGTGTGCCATTGGGCACTTGGAAGTGCGCCGCTGGAGGGCTTTCGGCAGCGTGCTGCTGGAGGGCCAAAGGGTATGCCACTGGAGGCTGCCCTGGGAGTGTGCCACTGGAGGCTTCTCAAGGCGTGCCGCTGGAGGCGTTTGACTGCTGTGCCGTTGGAGGGCTTTCGACAGCATGCCGCTGGAGGAGCGCTTGGAAGCGTGCCGCTAGAGGGGCACTTGGAGGGTGTTTCTTTTTCTTCTTTTCTTCTTTTCATCTTCTCTTCTCTTCTTTATTCCCCTGCACGTAAACATGGGGTGAAATTTTTTAGTGTCCACAAACCCCTGTTTACTGCTGTTCATTCACTTGATTGATTCTGATATTATCTGCTTGATATTGCCTGCATTAGGCTGCATTTAGGGCATTCGGCTTGGGAGACCTCCTCTCCCCACGCTTTTAGGAGTCACACCCTCTCTTGGTGAAGGAAGGACCCTCCTTTGAGCATTCCATCTCATTGGACCGGAAATTTCTAAACTAAGTCTCCGTAAGTCCCCGCACCCGTGGATTCCCTCACGGACGCTGGGCATATTGTACCATTGAAGCACCCGGAGCATAGTTGACCCATACGTTGGTAAGGAGAGAGAAAGAACCTAGATACCCAGAGATTATACCCAAACTTTCAACCAGGACCCACATTCAAAGGAGAGAGCTTATTATAAAACTCACCTTAATGTTCGAAGAAAACCTTAAAACTTTGGGCTCATTACAACTTGAGTGTTTATTTTGTTTGATAAGGTGATATCTCTTGGTTATACTTGCTTGTTGGAAATATCTTTCTCTTTCTTTAAGCATGAAACTTCATTCAAGTAAAATCATCAATATGGCCAACTATGGGTATACTTATGATGGTTATGAGGAGGTTCACTCCGACCCATTTTACGAGGTTCCCTCTCAGGATCTTGTCTACTACGAGGGAAACTACATTCCTTCGCCCACTCAGGTCCACATGGTGGACACCACTTCTATGGAGGTTGAGCCTTCTTCCCAAGCTCAACCTACCACTCAAAATACTTCAGGGGACGCTTCCCCTTCTTTCAACTTCAACGATGTTCTCAAAGTTCTTGCTCAACTGGATGATTCCCAGCGCCAGGCGGCCCAAGCCGCTTTAAAGGGAAAGTCTGTACCGTCATCTTCTAACCCTCCTCAGGCCATGGGTGGCCATTCTGTCAGTTCCCCCAACGACCAGGCAGTCGCACCTAGGGTGCTCTCGTGCCCACCAACTCCTGTTATGACTACGTCGGCCCAACCGGCAAGTCACTCTATTGCTAAGCCTCAACAACCTTATGTTCCTCAATTCTTGAGAAGACCTACACCGAACCAATACTCTTTTCATCCGGCACCAGTCGAGTCTGATAACCACACTATACTCCTCCAAAGGATGGCTAGTTTGGAGGAGCAACTCAATAAGGTCACTTCACCCAAGGCCGCGACGGTCCATCGGGGCTGGCAGGGACCGGCGACGGTCCTCCACGGCGAGCCGTGGCCGTCCGGCGTCATCCGGCGGCATGGGAGGCGGTGGAGGAGCCATCGCGGCGCTCTCCGGCGGATGAGGGCCTCTCCTCGTCGCGAGGTCGGTGGCGACCGGTGGATTGCACGGCAACGGCGGCAGGGTGGCCTGCCGGGGCTGGGAAGGACGGGCGGCGCCGGGAGGACGCCTCCGGGGCCTACTAGGGCCGCGGTGGCGACGACGGCGGCTAGGGTAAAACCCTAGCCGCAACCCTTTCGGGCGGGAGAGGAGACCCTGTCGCGGGTCTCTTGTCGGGTCCAGATCCGGACTGTGAAAGATCCGGCCCACCCCAAAACCCGTTAAGCGCCCAATATATATACTTTTTTGAGTTTTTGCATTTTAAAGTGTTTAAAATGCATACAAATCTCAGAAAAATCCCAAAAAGTTCTGAAAAATATTTTAATGAATTCTAAAATAGTTTTAGCAACTTATTACTTTATTTTTCATAATATGGCCCCTAGTTAATTAGTTAATGGGAATTTTAAAATGATTTTAAGTATTTCCTATTTTCTAATTAATTAAAGTTAATTACTATAAGAATGTGATTCTTATGAGGTTAATTAATTGGAAATTATTATTGAGCCCATGTAGTGAATATGAATGACGGTGGTCTAAAGTTGTTTAGACTTATTTATTTTAACTAAATTGTTTAGTTGAATGTTAATTTGCGCGATTTCAAAATAATTATTATATTTTGAAATTATCGTTATATCTCGTTGTAATTATGGGATAATTACTGTAAGATACATGTGATGTATCTTGTGTTTGGATGGATGATCATGGACTTAGATATCATGTGATGATGCTCTTTATGGTGAATGATTTTATGTGATGTGATTAATGGGGCATGCGTGCCTCCTTCTCTCTCTCTTATTAATCTGGGTCGAACATTCTATCTCCCTCCTGCATTGTACTCCCCTTGACTGGTTCAAGATTTCTTATTATTATCTGATGTATATTTGTGGGCCTGCGTGCCCAATTACAAATTTACTTGTAATAATGAGAAGCGGATGGAGACAAAGAAGGAGACCGGATGCAAGGGCCTCGCGAGATTCTTCACATCTAGTGGGAGCATTGGATGCTTCATGTTTTTTCTATTTACCATGATTGTATGCATTACCAACTGGCTCTGGTAATGTTTGTTAGGAGCTGAAGGTCCATGATCATCCATTGGTATTAATACATATATATGATATATGTGGATGTGCTACTTATTACATATATATATATATATATATATATATATATATTTAGAGTATATACGATACCCCAAATTCTTATATGTATGTAGCACCTATATTGATGAGACCAAAATTTAATCAAAACCCCTCGATCTCATATTAGGTTGTAAACGTGAGACATTAAGAATGACCCACGTAGCCTTCCGTTGTTATAGTCTAAGTGAGCTGCTCTTAGACTGTGTGGATTTGTTGTGCTGCCACAAGGCCCTCACAGCAAGGGAGCAGAGACTTAGACTAAGGCTTATACTAAACTTTGGGATGGGTGCCGGCATGGCTTTGTTGTACTGCCACAAGGGTCATGCCTTGAACCCACTCTCATAACGTAACAACGGGTCTAACCTAACCAGACTTTGTGATTTGTTGTGCTGCCACAAGGTCACAAGTGATCTGGAGGCTGAATATACCAGGAGTTGCAAGGAGTTGCAATTGGCAAGAGTTGCCTACCCATTAAGTATGGGGTGGTGGTTTGTTGTGCTGCCACAAGGCCACTACCATAATGTTAATGGGATTCTGGTCCCACTAGGATACAATTGGAGTATCCCGTCTTTGCACAATGAGGGTTGTGCAAATTCGTCGAAAATTAGTGGGAGTTATAAATTAGGATTAAAGACCATATCTTACTTAATGAATATCTGCATGTTATCTTATTATTGCAAATCTTCTCTTGTAGACTTCTATGGCGAACCACCCGTTACGCGGCATACTTGATGCCAACAGGCTTACTAGTCCAAACTATAGTGACTGGCTCAGGAACTTGAGAATTGTTCTCACTGCTGAGAAGATAGCCTATGTTCTTGATCGGCCTGTACCTCCTCTTCCTGCCGATGATGCTGATGAGGGAGAGATCATTGCTTATGAGAAGCATAAGATGATGCCACGCTTGCCCAATGCTATATGCTTGCCTCTATGACAAATGAGTTACAGAGGCAATATGAAAAGATGGATGCCAGATCCATTCTGTTTCACCTTGAGGAGCTCTTTGGAGCTCAAAGTCGAATGGAAAGATATGAGATATCTAAAAGTCTATTCGGGGCAAGAATGTCTGAGGGAACATCTGTGCAGACACATGTTCTCAAAATGATTGAGTGGATAGAAAGGTTGGCAGAATTGGCATTCGACATGAATAAAGATCTTTGTGTTGATCTGATTCTGTAATCTCTCCCTAGTTCTTTTTCCCAGTTCATTGTCAATTTCAACATGAACAAAATAGAATGCTCTCTGGCAGAGCTTCTAAACATGTTGAAGACTACTGAGAGCACTATGAACAATGGGAAAGCTCTTGTGATGCTTGTTGGTAAGACCAACAAGAAGAGGAAATTTCAACAGGCCTTTAAGAAAGGTAAGGCAAAGAAGAAGGGCAAACAGGTAAAGGCTACAAAGAAAGAAGATGCTAACAAGGACAAGGGCCAGTGCTTCCATTGCCATAAGGATGGCCATTGGAAGAGAAACTGCAAGTTGTACCTTGCAGAGAAAACAAAGCAGAAGCTTGGAGAAGCTTCAGGTATGTTCATGATTGACCTTAACTTGTCATATAGATCTACATCATCGGTATTAGATACTAGATGTGCATCTCATATTTGCAATGATTTGCAG
This sequence comes from Amorphophallus konjac, assembly GCA_022559845.1. Taxonomy (NCBI): domain Eukaryota; kingdom Viridiplantae; phylum Streptophyta; class Magnoliopsida; order Alismatales; family Araceae; genus Amorphophallus; species Amorphophallus konjac. The sequence continues at coordinate 80,354,649 of CM040126.1, read as the reverse complement.
GTTCTGACAAGTAACATGTGATTGAACAGAGGAGAGGTTGATCTTCGACTGGGAAATGGAGCAAGAGTTGCTGCACTTGCAGTCGGGAGTGTGAACCTCAAGCTTACTTCAGGAGCTACATTGGAATTGACAGACTGTTATTATGTTCCTTCTATAATTAAGAATATTATTTCCATTTCATGCTTGAATAAATGTGGATTTATTGTGAGCTTTGGGAATAAGACATGTTCTTTATTATTAAATGGTGAATTGTTTGCCAGTGGGAGCTTAATTAATGGTTTATTTTTACTAGATGTGGATACTCCTGTTATGTGTGTGGATGGACCTCTTAAAAGGAAGAGGAATGATGTAAATCAAGCATACCTTTGGCATTGTAAGCTTGGTTATATTAGTGAGGAAAGATTGAAAAGGTTGTGCAAAGATGGATATGTTGATCCATTTGATTATGAATCATTTACAACCTGTGAATCTTACCTCATGGGAAAAATGACCAACTCTCCATTTACTGAACATGGAGAGAGAGCTGGTGAGTTATTAGAACTTATACATTCTGATGTATGTGGACCCATGTCCACCCAAGCCAAAGGGGGTTACTCATACTTCATTACTTTCACTGATGATTTCTCTAGGCACGGATATGTGTACTTGATGAAGTACAAATCTGAAGCCTTTGAGAAATTTGTGGAGTTCAAGAATGAAGTAGAGAAACAAACAGGAAAGAGTATTAAAACTCTTCAATCTGATCGAGGAGGGGAATACTTGAGTACGGAATTCACACAATACTTAAAGGATAATGGTATATTATCCCAGTGGACTCCTCCTTACACACCTCAGCTGAATGGTGTGGCTGAAAGGAGAAATCATACCTTATTAGATATGGTACGATCCATGATGTGCTTTGCTGGATTGCCCTTGTCGCTCTGGGGCTATGCTCTAGACACTGCTACTCACTTATTAAACAAAGTTTCTTCCAAATCAATGTCTTCCACTCCATATGAGATATGGAAAGGAAAGAAACCAAACCTTAAGTATGTTAAGGTCTGGGGTTGTCCTGCCCATGTTAAGAAACACAATCCTGATAAACTGGCATCCAAGACTGAAAGATGCAAATTTGTGGGATATCCTAAGGAAACTTATGGATATTATTTCTACCAGCCTAGTGATCAAAGAGTGTTTTTAGCTAAGCGAGCTGTGTTCCTAGAGGAAGAGTATATCCTTGAAGGAAATAGTTGGAGTATGGTAGAACTAGAAGAAGTTCTAGAACCACAAACTGGAGCTACATCGTCTCAGGAACCAGTACAGGATGGCACACAAACTGTGCGTAGGTCTAGCCGTGTACTTGTCCAACCAGATAGATATGTGGGACATATCTCTGATGGTGGGGACAGGACACACTATGATGAGGATGATGATCCTAAGACCTATGAGGAGTTAATAAGTGGTATTGACTCCTGGAGATGGCAAGAGGCCATGAAATCGGAGATAGACTCCATGTACTCCAACCAAGTTTGGTTGGTAGATCCACCTGAGGGTACAGTACCCATCGGATGCAAGTGGATCTTTAAAAGGAAAGTTGGAGCAGATGGAATGGTTGATACCTACAAGGTTAGGTTGGTTGCGAAGGGATATCGTCAAAGACAATGAGTTGACTATGACGAGACCTTCTCACCAGTTGCCATGATTAAGTCCATCAGGATTTTACTTGCTATCGCTGCGTACCATGATTATGAGATCTGGCAGATGGATGTGAAGACTTCTTTCCTCAATGGACATCTTGAGGAAGAGGTGTATATGATACAGCCTGAGAGATTCATATCCAATGAGCACCCAGATAAGGTATGCAAGTTGCTAAGATCCATTTATGGATTGAAGCAAGCATCCCGCAGTTAGAATTTAAGATTTGATGAAGCCATCAAGTCTTATGGCTTCGTTAAGAACGAAGATGAGCCGTGTGTGTATAAGAAAACATGTGGCAGTGCAATCACCTTCCTGGTCCTATATGATGATGACATACTACTCATTGGGAATGATGTAGGTATGTTGTCATCAATTAAAGTCTGGCTGTCTAAACACTTCTCCATGAAGGATTTGGGTGAAGCATCCTATGTATTGGGGATCATGATCTACAGAGATAGATCAAATAGGATGCTAGGCTTGTCCCAATATATGTACATAGATTCCATTGTCAAAAGGTTTGGCATGGAAAACTCCAAGAGAGGTCTCATACCGATGAGATATGGAGTTTACCTCTCTAAGGAAATGTCCCCTAAGACTCCTGAAGAGAGGGGTACCTTATGCTTCTGCCATAGGGTTCATCATGTATGCCATGTTATGTACAAGACCTGATGTAGCATATGCTCTAAGTGTTACGAGCAGGTTTCAGGCGGATCCAGGTGAGCAACACTGGATAGCTGTGAAGTGTATCCTTAAGTACTTGCGAAGGACTAAGGATATGTTTCTGGTTTATGGAGGAGAGGACTTGAAACTTTGAGGTTACACTGACTCAAGCTTTCAGTCCGATAAAGATGATAGCAAGTCAACTTTGGGGTATGTGTTTACCCTGAATGGTGGGGCAGTGAGTTGGAAAGGTTCCAAACAAGAAACCACTGCTGATTCTACGACCGAAGCTGAGTACATTACTGCTGCTAAGGCAGCCAAATAAGCAGTTTAGATGAAGAAGTTCATCGAAGAGCTTGGAGTTGTCCCGAGCATCTCTGATCCGGTCCCCTTATTATGTGATAATAATGGGACGATTGCGCAAGCAAAAGAGCCGAGGTCTCATCAGAAATCGAAGCATATTCTATGGCAGTACCACCTGATCAGAGAGATTATAGCTAGAGGAGATGTTGTAATTGATAGAGTGTCTTCCAGTGATAACATTGCAGATCCACTAACTAAGCCGTTGACTCAAAGTGTTTTTGAGCGTCACCTAGGGCTGATGGGGCTCAAGCATGTGGGTGATTGGCTTTAGTGCAAGTGGGAGATTGATAGAAATGTATGCCCTACAAGCCTATCACATAAGATGTGATGGCGTCATTTCTTGTAATATCTTATTCATATTTATATTAATGACATTTATTCATTGCATTTATTTTGTGTTAATGATTCGAATGTGATGAAGTCCCTGAACTTGTGCGATGATGGCTGGATCATAATGAGATTATGATAATGAGATCAGTGATCCGGATGCACATGTTCCAAATGTTTCCAGTCATAGGATCTTCAAGAAGGGACATTGAAGATCCGGATAGACTGGCACACATGATACTTTCTCATATGATGGGTGTGATTGTTCTCATAGTCATCAATGTGGTGACACTGAAGTATGTGTGTGGGTGCTCATTAGTGGAATGAGTTCACTGAACTGACATGATCTAGAATCCCTGAATGGTAATCATACTGACTGTCAATCAGGGTATTCTATGTCTCAATAGCACAATTGGATCTTAGACCTGAGTCACTAAAGATGTCTTGCATAAGGGATGCTGAGTATTTGATCACTAACTTATGGACTTCTGTTAAGTGGTCTTGTATAGTTAGTTATTCGGACTCAGTGGAACTCGTGTGAAGGCAATTAGTTTGACAACATGGGATCATTCACACTCAGTATGATATATGAGAGAGAATTCCCTACGGATCTATACTCGGGAAATACCTTGGCCAGGGTACGGGAGTTCATTATGAAAAAGGAGTTTTTCTAATGAACATGTTTGGAGTACAAGATTCAGTCGAGCCGGGACTCAATAGGGTTTGACAGTTTGACCATACCCTAATCCTGGTGGGGCATTGGATGAATGAAGATCTATAGCTGTATGGAATCTGTAGACGGAAATGTTTTTGAGTGGGTTGCTTATCCCCAATGTCATTTGGGATCACGAAGCATTGCTTGGTGCTATTCGTGATCGGAAAGCCCACTAATTCCATTAAGAGTTGTTGGGTCCCACAGTGTAGTGACACAGATCTAGAGGGGGGGTGAATAGATCGCTCTCTAAAAATTATAACTAATTAAAATGACTTGAAGGCTTCTCAAACAAACCTCACCAATCGTGCAGGTGACAAAATCACACACGGAGAATTAGCAATTTGCATTAGCCATATACATTGACAAATTTAGCATTGATGTGCAACACAGTTCATAATCCATCATGTGAATGATGGTAGAGAATAAGGAACAAACACACAACCAATCACACATGCACAAGGATTTTTTAGGTGGTTCAGGACCACGACGGGTACCCTACGTCCACCCCTCACCACCTCGATGAGGTTTCACTAGAACGCTACTCGAGGTAGCACACGGGGACAAACCCCAATACACCACACGCTGCACGACGGCAGCAAACCACACACACACGAGCTCGACGCTCAACACGCTGCAGTGCAGCACACACACGAGGGAGAACCCTCAACACGGTGCTCAGCACCACACACACACACCAAGACGGGGACACACCCCAACAATGATTACACACTCGGAGACCCCGCTCCGAACACACACACAATATTCTTCGGTTTAAAAGATGAACTCAGATATACATTTGTAAGCTCAATGGACATAAACAAGCATGGATAACTCTAAACTGTGATGAATATAAAGTTGAGGAAACTCCTAAACATCAAAGATGAAGCTTGGTTCCTTGATGACTTCCGGGGATGAACGGATTGGAGAAGATGTCTTCACGAAGCTCCTTTGGTTCAGATCAGAAGAAAGGACGCAGATGCTTCAATCCCTTTTTCTTTGGTGACTTCATGGCGCATCAAGTCCATGGGTGATGGAGAGATGGTTCAGCCTTCGTTCTTCAACCCAATGGCTTTTGGAAGGTGGAGGACGTTCGTCTTCAACCTTGAATCGAGCTACCACGACATGGGAAGAAGCTTCAACACCACTTCGGCTGCTCTTCCTGCAAAACCCCAAAAACACATCTATCATTTGATGCTTTTTCTCCCTTCACATTTTTTCAAGAAACCCTATCTTATACGATTTATACCACAAGGGAATGGAGGCCCACGTGGAGGATAATATCCCCCCAAGGGCCAATCATAATAGGGCATCAAACGAGTGAATTGGGCTAGGGCTTCGGCCGCTGCACGAACTGGCATATTATCCGGTCGTCGGAAAGTGTCGACCCTCAAGGTCGACACTCGCAATCGAGGAAAACAGAAAAAAGGCCGAAACAGAACCCAACGAAGAAAGTGTCGACACATGGGGTTGACACTTTCCGCCTGTGGCAATAACAAGAGGCCACGACAGAAAGTCCCGGAATAAGTGTCGACCTTATGTCCTGGATTCTGAAAAACAAACCCAGACAGAATCGAGCGATAAAAAGGTCGACCCTTTGGGTCGACTTTTTATCCCCAGGTTCAAAGACATAAGAGGGCCGGCTGAAAACAACATTCCCCTGGACAAAGTGTCGATCCATGGGGTCGACACTTTTCCTGACAAAAACAAGATATAAGAGAACACACAATGGGGTAATTCTAAAAACATGAGACATCAAAGATGACTACATGATGGGAAGAATTAAGTGACTCTACCCCTATTATCACCGATAAACCAAGTAGATATAGATAGGGAGTTACCTTGGGGTCTGTTCATCCAAACAACACAACCATCCTCTTTCAATCATCTAAACAAAATAACTTACCATTTTGTTGGTCCACATGCATGTGAAGATCCACTTGGAAGATATCCAATGTGGTCTATATGTTCATTCCCATTCTATACACTTGTCACATTACGTACTGGAAGTTAGTCTTCCACATCATTTAAATTTCAGAAATTGAAATCTGTCTTTCATAATTCACTCAATTTCACACTTGAGAACCTGCACAACTGTTAAGTGAATTAAATGATTCAACCATAATCTAAATGAACCAAAAGCATAGTAGGGTGATTCCATGAATTGGTTTGAATTACTCCATATCTTCATCTCTCCCTGTGCAAAATCCAAGACAATGTCGATCTAATTCAACACATAATCCATGAATCAAAAAGCATCCCATTGAACAATTGCAAGGATATGGGAATGAGCTTCATTCAACCATGAAGAAATTAAAGCATATCATTCCTCATTCACAAATCACATATGCATTTATTTACATGGAGCACAATCACATGGTATTTAGTTCATCATCAAAATTCCTTAATACATGGTAGTGCACGGGGTTCAACAATCTCCCCCTTTTTGATGATGACAAATACTATGTGCAATTAGACAAAATAGTGTTGACAGATAAAGAGTGTTTCAAAGAATTTGACTCACATCTAGCATTCTAGACAAGAAACCATGCTTAACAAACCAATGATTCCAAGCACACTCATTCTCAAAATGCAGTCAAAATGCACCTTACATTCTTTGAGCACACTAGGCATCCTGTAGACCATTTGATAACACAGTCAAGATATGATACATTCTAACCATGAATTAATATGCCATTGAGCATCTATAATGAATCATCCAACAAACATAACAACCATCAACAAGGCATGTTTTTTAAGCATAAGTGATCATCCCACAAAATAGACACAAGTTCACAAAATATGACATTCACAAAATAACCACAACTACTATCCATACTTGGACAACCATGTCCACAAAATAAACACTAAGTCCAAGTCCTCCACAGAGTTAAACACAAGACAAGACACATGCAACTATAACAACCACATATCAGCCAACCATAACAACCACATATCAGCTCATATCACCCCCCCTTTGTCATCAACAAAAAGGAGTGGGAAAGGGGAAAGGTCAGTCAGCTTGGTCATGAGAGGTAGGGTACTATAGATCAAGGCCTCAAGGAGAGTCAGGAGGCGTGCGAGGACGCCGGAGAAAATCAGAGAGATCGTCAAACTTGGAGTTTTGAATGCCAATAGCTGTATGTAGAGAATCAATAGAGTCAACCATGGTAGGGAACTTCTGAAGATAAGTATCGTGATGAAGCTTGAGTTCTTTGACTTTCCGTGTAAGGGCATCCACTGATTCTTTGACATTGCAAACTTCATCAGCTAATTCGTCAAATTTGGTGGTCATTGATGGAGCAGTCGAAGATGTAGCCTGTGATCCTCTTGTTCTGGCAGTTCTGCTGACGGGTTGTTCTTGATCTTCACCCTCACTTTGCTCAGACCCTATTGCTGGGGCTTTACCTTTCTGTGACGAAAGTGTGCGAACGAGAACACCATTTTTCAATTCATAGCCCATGTTGCTGCAAATGGATGGGATAGTATAGATGTCAGCATCCCTAATTGGATGGCTGACCTGCTTGCTCAAGTCAATATGCAAATATTGGAAGATTGGAGTTAAGGTAGCTCCATAAGGCAAATTCCGGTTCTTGGACTTCCTGCAACTTGTTATGTACTCCATCATCACCTCTGGGAAGTTAACCGGTTCTCCACTCATGATTTGTACAAATAGGAATTTGTGCCTATCAGTTACTTGTTCCCTAGACCCTGATCTAGGCAGTAGAATTGTAGTCATCATGTGATGCAGAATCTTCTGAAGAGGTGGGAATTCATTTGCATTGAGCTTCGGTACACACCCTGGTGTTGCTACCTTATCCGTAATGAGTTCATATGCAAGTTCTTCAGAATAAATGGCTTCTCATAAATCACCCCACTATCCCAAGGTAAATTTAGGGCCTTTCCAATCAGTTGAGCAGTTAAAGGAACAGAGCGCCCATTTATCTCAGTGTACAGTTCATCATTTTTCACCACCATATTTTCGTAGAATTGATGAACTAGGGAATGATAGACACGTCGGTGGTATGACATGAAAGAAATTAAATTTGGCTGCTTCCTAAGAGTTCGACTAACCTTGGCAGATTCTTTTCTATGCTCCTGAAATCAACCGCACGAGGGCGCAACACCTTCCTTTCAGCCAACATCTTCGTCTTAGAGGCTCTTTTCCTTCTTTCAGCATGGGCTTCCTTGTCTTTACGCCTTAGCTCTGTTTGGATGCGGGCTTCCTCTCGTTCCAATACGGATCTCTTCTTAGGCGCCATAGGTACAGTTCGGACAATACTCAAAGCAAGCAAAGGAGGACTGGGATGCAGCTTGTGACCTCTGAATGGCTGGTCTTCACCCCACGAATAGCACCTTCTCCAAGAGAATGAGCTTCCAAGAAGAACCCTGCAACTGCTTCCGGAGGAGAAGGAGGGGGCGACGCCATCGCTCGCCGGAGGAAGCCTTCTGGAAGGGGTGACATTGAAGGAGCTGTGGAGGGCACTGTAATAGCTTCAAGTGGAAGAAGGAGGTGGTGTGGACGGAGAGGAACGAGGGGTGGAGGAAGAGTGTCGATTGCGGGGTTGGAGGTCACGGACGGTCACCCGTGGGAGGTCGCAGAGGAAGGTTAGGGCAGGAGGAATGGGTGGTGAATGGGTTTTAGAGGTGGAGAAAGGGTTTTAGGTTTGATGGGGTTCGACCAAAAGCGAGTCGGCCAATTTGGGTTCGAGCCAAACAAGAAGGTGGCGTGAGAAGTGAGCCCGACGGTGCGGTTCACACACAAAGTTCCGAGACACAAGTGTCGACCTTGTGGGTCGACACAATTTGGAGACGATTCTGTCTCGCAAGAAGAAGAAGAAGGACGGGTAAAGAGTCGACTTTAGAGTCGACACTTCTTCTGCACTCTGAAAAGACAAGTGAAATGATGTGAATTGAAGGGCAATTGAATCAAACTTGATATCCACTGAATGATAAGCACAAATTGGGCAATATGTGGGTAGTTCAACAGAGAGAAGTTGATTTTGGACAAGGGAATTCAACAACCCACACTAGGATGATCAATTCAATTAAACATGCAAGCGTTCATTTCTAATTTCCATTACAACTCATTGAGATTGAAATAAAGCAAGGAATAGCACCATATGTGAGTTAAGTACATTCCATTCTCAAGAATAGCATTCAAGCCAAGATTGCTTACCTTATCTCCTTCATTCTGAGCACTTCAATGAATTCAGGATTAAGCATGTTAGAGTCATCAATTGCAATCTTTTAACTCTGTGCATCAGAAATCATGGTCAGTGAAATATAAGACAAGGTCCAAGTAATGGACACAATGTCAGAAAGTAGCTCATTGCACAAAGCTATTCAGTCAAGGTTTGTATAGCCATTCAGCCATCACAACTTTTGGTTGGTCACATGAGAGTAATTCTGACCAACTCTGTTCAACAATCAAACAGTCATGGTTTTCTCTTCAACAAAAATCCATCTTAGAGGAAATTCATGGAATATGAGTGGGATAGCAGATTCGAAGTGAGTCATGTACTTCAATTTTGGGGGGTTCAACAATTGAGGTCTCATTATGCATTTTAAGCATGCAGGCATACAAACAAGCATACATAGGTATAAAATCAAGCATGAAGGTCCCTTAGGGACGGGTATAGGAAGAATGCAATAGACTTGAGCAATCATGTCCATGAACCATATTAACATGGTTGTGCTTACAATTAGACGTACTACTTGACCATTGATGATCAACTAATTCAGGAAGTACATTCAAACAATCAAGCTCAGATTCAACATGAGAACAATGAATAATGACCTTCAAAGCAATATGGATAGTCATATGTTCTAAGTAACACTAACAAGAATCTCTCCTCCCTACATTTCAATACAAAATGCTCGGCTTTTGGTAGCTTCGCACAGTCCAAACAATTTTATATTTATTAAATAGCAACATGACTAACCTTTTGACACGAGACATGCCCTTTGTCTCAGGGGCAATTCCGGTTACTCGCTATCGTCATTTATGATAATGTGGATAAGACACTTTCCGATGCGAGTTTCCTCCTTTATTTCAGGGGGGATTCCCGATGTACTTGATGTCAAATCACACTTATTCAATTTTTGGAGGGACTGACAGCTTTTTCCTCACGAGTCATTAGACATTAACGTAGGGATTTAAGAATCCTTAAAAGTGTTGAGTGGAATAACAGAGATCCTTATTGAATGAAGTCAGTTATATCAAGGTTCCATATGAAGTGAGTGATTGAACAGATAGTAGTCGATGAATTAGCCTTTTCAAGGTTTCGTCTCCCCTAAGTGTATGCACGGTTGAAAACCAAAATGACCTTGTTAAAATGTGTCATGAAGCATTCATGCCTGAATCAATGCAAGTTTATTTAACAAGGTTGCTCGGTCATAGAAGAGATCAAAAAGAAACGGGTGTATATTATATACATTCAAGCATGTCAAAATGGTGTATTCAAGCAGTTTGATTACCGGTACGTGGCGAGTACGTAGGTCCGAAGACACACTCACGCATAATGAAAGCTTCCAGGTGGACTTAATCTACCTTTCCACTGACACCATTTTATATACCGGTTAATCATGGCATTCATGCACATGAATATGAAATGTATGCGTGTCAGTGCATCAAGATGACAGATGATTAAAATTTGATTTGTATTCACAAGTGTGCAAAGAGATGTGTATGCTCTATGTGTAAAATTCAACTTTTATTCACAAAAAGAGACGAGTGTAGCTAGAAAAAGAACCTTGTGAACAACAGCAAAATTATTGTTATTCACACAAGAAAGCATGAGTGAAAGCCGATAAACTCTATGAACAATAACAAAAGATTGTTATTCACATGTGAAAGTAAAAGTGGAGTGTATTACCATATTGGCTCATCAAATTCTTGCCTTGGAGGAGTTTTATTCTATTGACAGCTTCTTCCATCACAGGCATTCCTGCAAAACAAGATCTTCACTTTGATGTTTTGGGAACCCAAGCCATCTTGGGTCCCTGGGGGTTAGGTGCACCACGATTTGTGGCTTTCCACATTTTCCTTGCATTCATATCGTCAAGGTGCAACAAGAGCAATCATCCATTAGATGTCCCACATAACCACAATAATGACAATACACACTTGTTTCAGTTTCTTTGGTTGAGCATAAGCATTGGACTTTTGTGCATGTCTGGGGACTCTATGATTTTGATTATGAAATTTTGATTTCACATTTAACGACCAACAATTTTTCATAGTGTGGCCCACTTCTCCCACAATGAAAACATTCTACCTTCTTTTCTGATGAACTTGAGATTTACTGTCATGCATCTTACAAGCATTCAAGTCATCTTCTTTCATTAAGCTACAATCATGCATTAAATGTCCAAGCTCACCACAATAGTGACATGAAGTATTGTTGTGTTTTGGAGCTTGGGATTTCACATCAAGTTTCTTTGCATTCATAATGGGCTTTTGTTTGACAGATGAAGAGTATTTGGTGTACTTGAGGAACTAGAAGCATGCACAAACGAAGTTTTTATTTTCAGATTAAATGCTTCCTTTTTACTAGGATTGTATCCTAGTCCTTCCCTTTGGAAGTTCACCTTAGTTCCCAAGAGTTTGTTTAGATTCTCCTCCCCACTCACAAACTTGCCCAATGATTTGTTCAGGTCAACGATTTCACTTTGAAGTGAAGCAATTAGAAGTTCACAAGACAAAATTTCATTTTCACAGGAAGTGACCTTTTCATTTAGAGTGGCATTTATAGTCTTGTAAGATTCTATTTCCTGTTCTAGAATACTTACATTCTCACTCTCTTGAGCGACCATGGACTTGCCTTTTTCAAATGTCAAAAGTCTTTCACACATGGTCGTATTTAATTGTTTTAGATTTTCAATTTCAGATTTCAATGAACCATTTTCTTTTTCAGATTTCTCAAGGTGCTTCAATCTTCCCTCAAGCAAAGAGATTTGAATGAGCAAAACATCATTGTCCCCTTTTAGTTTCTCATTTTTATCCAGAAGGGACTTGGCATCTATTTAGAATCAAGAAGTTTATCAAAGAGTTTATCATCATCTGATAAAGAATCTAACTTGCTTTTTAAACTCTCTTCAGTTTTCTTAAGCAATGAGACTTTGCATGTCAGAAGTTCATTTTCTTTTTCAGTTCTTCAATTTTTGAAATTCGATCAATGCATTTCACACAAGAGAATTATCATGGATATTTTCATTAGACTTTTTCTTCAGGGCTTTGTTTTCATGTTTCACCTTTTGATATTTTTCAGACAATTCTTCATAGGCATCTACTAAATCTTCGAAAGACAATTCATCTTCATCTGATTTAGAGCTTACCTCCTCAGCACTTTCATCACAAGTTTGATAGATATCATCAGCCATTAATCCCTTTAGTCCTTGCTTCTCTTGAGCTAGCATCAATTTGTCCATTAGTTCTTTGGCAGTTCTGCAAGAGGAGACAAACGTGAACCTGTTAGCATTGACAGAATTTTTCATCAACCTCAAAATTGTAGCATTTTCATGACTCTTTAGTCTATCTCGGTTGGACCACTTGGTTCATCCCGAGGCAACTTATGAGGACCATCATTAACTAACTTCCACAAATTTGGATCAATTGAGTTTATGGTCCTACACATTCTTCCCAGCCATGAGTTAAAGTCATCACCATTATAAACAGGTAAAGAAGTCAAAGAAGCAATATCTGAAGAAGCATTCATCATTCAAAACTACACTAGGATCCCTCTGAAGATCGTTTGATCTAATATAACAGAGCCGGGCTCTGATACAATTGTTGGGTCCCACAGTGTAGTGGCACGGATCTAGAGGGGGGTGAATAGATCCCTCTCTAAAAATTATAACCAATTAAAATGACTTGAAGGCTTCTCAATCAACCTCACCAAACGTGCAGGTGACAAGATCACACACGGAGAATTAGCAATTTGAACTAGCCGTATACATTGACAAATTTAGCATCGATGTGCAACACAGTTCATAATCCATCCTGTGAATGGTGGTAGAGATAAGGAACAAACACACAACCAATCACACATGCACAAGGATTTTTTAGGTGGTTCGGGACCACGACGGGTACCCTACGTCCACCCCTCACCACCTCGGTGAGGCTTCACTAGAACGCTACTCGAGGTAGCACACGGGGATGAACCCCAATACACCACACGCTGCACGATGGCAGCAAACCACACACACACGAGCTAGATGCTCAACACGCTGCAGTGCAGCACACACACGAGAGAGAACCCTCAACACGGTGCTCAGCACCACACACACACACACCAAGATGGGGACGCACCCCAACAATGATTACACACTCGGAGACCCCGCTCCGAACACACACACAATATTCTCCGGTTTAAAAGATGAACTCAGGTATACATTTGTAAGCTCAATGGACATAAACAAGCATGGATAACTCTAAACTGTGATGAATATAGAGTTGAGGAAACTCCTGAACATCAAAGATGAGCTTGGTTCCTTGATGACTTCCACGGATGAACGGATTGGAGAAGATGTCTTCACGAAGCTCCTTTGGTTCAGATCAGAAGAAAGGACGCAGATGCTTCAATCCCCTTTTCTTTGGTGACTTCATGGCGCATCAAGTCCATGGGTGATGGAGAGATGGTTCAGCCGTCGTTCTTCAACCCAATGGCTTCTGGAAGGTGGAGGACGATCATCTTCAACCTTGAATCGAGCTACCACGACATGGGAAGAAGCTTCAACACCACTTCGGCTGCTCTTCCTGTAAAACCCCAAAAACACATCTATCATTCGATGCTTTTTCTCCCTTCACATTTTTTCAAGAAACCCTATCTCATACGATTTATACCACAAGGGAATGGAGGCCCACGTAAAGGATAATATCCTCCAAGGGCCAATCATAATAGGGCATCAAACGAGTGAATTGGGCTCGGGCTTCGACCACCGCGCGAACCGGCGTATTATCCGGTCATCGGAAAGTGTCGACCCTCAAGGTCGACACTCGCAATCGAGGAAAACAGAACAAAGGTCGAAACAAAACCCAGCGAAGAAAGTGTCGACACATGGGGTCGACACTTTCCACCTGTGGCAATAACAAGAGGCCACGGCAGAAAGTCCCGGAATAAGTGTCGACCTTGTGGGTCGACACTTATGTCCTAGATTCTGAAAAACAAACCCAAACAGAACTGAGCGATAAAAAGGTCGACCCTTTGGGTCGACTTTTTATCCCCATGTTCGAAGACATAAGAGGGCCGGCTGAAAACAGCATTCCCCTGGACAAAGTGTCGACCCATGGGGTCGACACTTTCCTGACATAAACAAGATATAAGAGAACACACAATGGGGTAGTTCTAAAAACATGAGACATCAAAGATAACTACATGATGGGAAGAATTAAGTGACTCTACCCCTATTATCACCGATAAACCAAGTAGATATAGATAGGGAGTTACCTTGGGGTCTGTTCATCCAAACAACACAACCATCCTCTTTCAATCATCCAAACAAAATAACTTACCATTTTGTTGGTCCACATGCATGTGAAGATCCACTTGGAAGATATCCAATGTGGTCTATATGTTCATTCCCTTTCTATACACTTGTCACATTACGTACTGGAAGTTAGTCTTCCACATCATTCAAGTTTCAGAAATTGAAATCTGTCTTTCATAATTCACTCAATTTCACACTTGAGAACCTACACAACCGTTAAGTGAATTAAATGATTCAACCATAATCTAAATGAACCAAAAGCATAGTAGGGTGATTCCATGAATTGGTTTGAATCACTCCCTGTCTTCATCTCTCCCTGTGCAAAATCCAAGAGAATGTCGATCTAATTCAGCACATAATCCATGAATCAAAAAGCATCCCATTGAACAATTGCAAGAATATGGGAATGAGCTTCATTCAACCATGAAGAAATTAAAGCATATCATTCCTCATCCACAAATCACATATGCATTTATTTACATGGAGCACAATCACATGGTATTTAGTTCATCATCAAAATTCCTTAATACATCAACAAGAGTTAATGGATAGAATTAATTAAGTTACGAATGAGTTCTTTACTTAATGGGCTGAAAAACCAAACAAACTATTGGGCCTAGAGGGTCACACACAATAGAGTATTGGATAGATCGGGATGGGTGGACTTTATAGACTATTATTGGGTTTTTGTGAAAAATGCCAAAGGTCTATAAATATACGATGTTGGGATTAACCTTGGCCAAGCTACAAGGTTGAACCCTGGCCACCCTCTCTCCTCTCTCTCTCTTCAAGGTGTGCCCCTTTCTTCTCTCTCCTTCCACGGTGGATGGTGGTGTTGAGATCGGGTCGGCGCGTGGAGATAGTGGAGGAGATCCCGTCTACTTCCACTGCTCGTGTGGATACGTCTAGAGGTCGGACGCTTGAATGGCTCGTGACTCCAGGATCTTCCTCTCGTTCATCTTCGAGGTTTTAGGAGATTCTCAACCCCGAAAGGTAAAGAATCATTTTTCACACAGCGGGTTTACCGATCTTGTTCGATTTTGAAAAACCGGCAATAATATGCAATCTAAGGTTTCGATGATTTCTGCTGCGCATTCTGGTCAGAACCTTACAAGATTATCTTCCAACTCCAACTTAGGGTTTCTAAACCCCTATAAATACCTTCTCGATCATGGCCTAGGGCTAATCATGCTGCACCAATCTGCTAGGGAAGTCTCAAGCACCACCTCTCCTTCTGGGGTTTTTTTATTATTATTCTCTAATGTTCTCTTCTTCTACTTGCACTCTTTCAATCATATCTTTACATGCATATTGCATTTTTATTATCTCTTTACTACGTTTTCTATATTATAATCACACAAACACACACACCTGCTCTTTTGTTCCCTCAAGCAGGGGTTAAAAACCCACCCCCATGTATTCTTCCCTTCTTTTTGCATGTTCATGTCGTTTGAGGGATAGATGCTACACTTTCACTAGTTCTAATGGGTTTTGCTTCTATTTGCTTTGTTTCGCAGGTATAGGTAGGTATAGTGCGTGAGGCCCTTGCACTTTGGTCGGCTGAAGAGTGAGGAAGAGTTGAACCTTCCATCTCCCAACCTCTATCTAAACACGGTGGTCACAGTGTCCGCATTCACGAAGTTGCGACCTCCATAGAGACTACATTCTCAGCCAGTGCCCAACTAATTCTTTTCTAGCTGGCCCCTCCTTTTCCAAGGTAAGTAGTACGAGTCCCAATAGGTTTTCCTTCTATTTTTTCGTATTATCAATCCTTGGTGGTGATCAGATCCGCTTTTCTTGTTCTTTATCACACACTCATATTGTTTCATTAATTTCGCGGGGCATATTTCGTGCCTACAACTTTTCTGGCAATCACGGTGGGACCTCTAATGCCCATCACGCCTTTCCCTACCTATCTTGCTATTCTGTGTGTGTTTGTGTAATTGTTAGATCAAGTTTTCTATGGTTTTTTCATTTATTTTACTATTTTTCAGTTCTAGCAGTTCAGGTTGAACGCGACATCCACAGTAATCGCGTTCCTATGAACTCGGCACCTGTGGAGACCACATTCAAGTTCCAGGAACCAGGGAGTAGCCCTTCAGGTGAGTCATCTATCTAAACCCCTCTGCCTGGTTTTTTCCAATTTTTCGTCTGTGATTTTCAGTCTTCTTGTATTTGTTGTTCATTCCCTTACTTATTGATTGCATTATTCTATCATCTTACTTTGCTAGTTTTTAGGTTAGTTTTGAATGCACTCCAGTGTGCATAGGATTATGCATATCATTCATACTTAGTTCTTCATATTTTTCCTCCCTTGGTGTGGTGTATTCCTCTCTATCACATACTTCTAATGATTGAGAAGGGGACCCATTGAGAGACCTCCGTAAGCCTTGGCGAGCCATGGATTCTCACACAGACGCTTAGTAGGTTGTACTCATTGCCTCTTAGTGTCTGTATTTGCATTGTGAGCATGATAGTCAAGCCCTAAATCAACTCGGAGTTCGAGACCCTTTTCCTTTTGGGATTCCTATCCTTGAGGGAATTGTGCTTAATTAATCTATTAAGAGGTGAACCAAAACCCATAAAATAATTCTACATCATTCTAACTTGTTTGACTTGGGTGAGACCCTCTTGCATTGCATTTTCTGTGTGTTCCGGGTTCTTTATTAAACACGGCCTGATCAGAGACCGTGTTCTTGAACGCGGCCTCTGTGACAACCGTGTTTAATCCAGACCCTGGTGTTCTGTTTGTTTTGCATCATTGGTCATTTCTTTAGGCTTATGTGCATTGATTCATTTATTATTAAGCATGTTACGTGCATTTTTACCCTACTTGATCAGATCATATCTGCATTGTGCATTAGTTTTGCGTACATAAGTCGGTTGCTCCTCCTGTTTTACAGAGTCTGTACCCGGTCATCTTAGAGACCACATTCAGGAATGCGACATCTCTGGGCACTGCGTTCATCTCCAGAGGAGCACCTTCTGTGCACTGTTTTGTTAGACTTTAGGATAGACTTTCATGCACTCCGATGTGTCTAGGTTCATACATATTTATCATATTTAGTTATTTACATCCCCCTTTGGTGAGTGTATCTCTCTCGGTTGCGTATTCCTCGTGGCCGATATGGGGACTCATCCGAGGACCTCCGTAAGTTTCCTTGACTCGTGGATTCTCACACAGATGTCGAGCCAAGTTGTACTTGGTGCTACCCTTAGTTAGGTCATGCATGCATGAGCATTGAGTGTCTCCTTAGTCCACTTGGAGTTCGGAACCTTATTCCCCTAGGAATCCTACTTCCTGAGGGAACGCTTAATTGATCAATCCATTAAAAGGCTAAGTGAACCTCCTAAAAGTTGAGCATCATTGCAAACTATCTAAATTGGGTGAGAGCATGTTCTATCCATGTTCCTGGTTTGTGTATTATGAGATATTTTTTCTTTGTTTTGAGTAAGGTCTCCTCTTCCCTCTCATGGAGTCCCTGATAGCCACAAACCCGTCGTTGAAAAGCCGTGTCACAATTTTAAAATATTCGCACTCACTCACTTTTAAAGATTGAAAAATCAAGTATATAGTGGTAAGTGGAGTCGATCCCACGAGGAGGAAAAATCCTTATTTGAACAAGTTGAAAAAATACCTTATGCTTTGATAACCAAATTTTGAGTGAGATTAATCTAAGGAAAAGGAAAAAAATATTGCATGAAAATAAACTAAAGAATATGAGAGGGGTAAAGAAGAGAAATTAGAAGAGATAGAAAGAGGAAAATATTAAAATTTGCAAAGATGACTTTTATTTCTATGAAAGTGAAAGAGTACAATCTATGAAAAATGAAAATTACAACTTTCAAATAAAAAGAGAAAAGGGAAGAAAATTGTAGCCAAGAGATGGATGAAGGACGCCGTCGTCTCCGCCGTGCCGAGCCTTGGAATTTCACCCCGCCTTGGAATATGGGAAGAAAATAGGGGAGAGAGAAAAAGATAGAAGGAGAAAGCTACTGTGAAAACATAGTGTGTGTGAGTGTGAGATTTGAAAAGAGAGCAGAGGAAGAGAAGGGGATTCGGTGGAAGAAGAAAAACACAGTGGAAAAACTAAGTTGAAAATAGAGAGAGATTGGAGGAAGTATCACTTTAAAACCGAAGAGAATTAGAAGAAGTGGAAGAATAAAAAGTTGGAGATCAAAGAAAGAGGAAGAAGATTGTTGAAGAGTGTAGGGAGAGAAAATAAGATGGAGAGGGTGAAAAATGAGGAAGAATAGGGATTACCCGCGCAGATGAATAGTGAAAAATCTAAAAAACTAAACTTTATAAAACAGATTAGAACTTGAAAACGGTAGAGAATTGAAGGAAGAGGAAGAAGAAGAAAATTTAGATCTAAAAAAGATAAAGAACTTTGCAGAAGAAAGAAGGATGAAAAGAGGAGTGGAAGAGGGAGAAAAATTACAAATAATGAAGTGTAGTAAAATCGGATAAACAGTAAAATGGTAAAATAGAAGTTTAAAAAACTAGAAATATTTGGAAAACGAGGAAGAATCAAAGGAAAAGGAAGAATAAGAAGTTGTAGAAAATTAAAAAATAAAGAACTTTGAAGAAGAAAGCAAGTTAAAAGGATGAACAGAAGTGCATGAAACTTAAGCTAGAAGTAAGGTGAATCCCCTCCCACGGTCGCACACAACACCTATTTATAATGGTTAATGGCTTTCCACGATCGTGACTCTTCAAAAACCATCCAAATCCGAGTTTCCAGCAATGTAGCTTGATCAAATTAGACTCCTTGCCAGCATTAGAATCCTCCTTTCCTCAAAACAGGAGAAGATAAGCTCAAAACATAGCAATCGGGATCTTCCGTTCCGTTTCTGGTTCTTCTAGAAATAGCGACTTGGGTGATGGCACTTTTTCATGAATCAGCGTCTGTTCGCACGGGCGTAAAATCTTTATTTTCTCTTTTTGATATTTTTCTTTTTCCCATAAAATCTGAAATTAATTGATCAAACAGCGACCGAATCTTGGTCGCTAATTCCTCCAAATAGCGGCCGAATCTTGGTCGCTGATTCCAAATAGCGACCGAACGTTGGTCGCTAATCCCTGAAAATTCACAAAATATAAAAATATTTAATATTCCTCGTCAGAAAATAAATTACAATAATTGTGCATTTTTCTAACTATTTCTCACATTGCCATTTTGACTCAAAATTGATGATAAAATCATGCAAACTTAGAAAAATGGTGAGAATGAGATTTTGGCCTTATTAATGCACAACTATGCTTATTAAATGCTTAAAAATGTTGAATGTGATACAAATTATAATATAAAATATAACACTTATCACACCCCCCAACTTACTCATTACTAGTCCCTTAGCAATGCAAATAACTTAAAATTTAAGACCAACAAGAGTTTGCAAAGTTCACACTTTAATATCTAGCTCTTCCTTTACAGAATCAACTAAAGATTATGAATCCGGAATTATTAATACACACTAGCCTTATGTAGGAAATTAGAATTATATGATCAAGAATTCAAATCAAAGCTCAATAGCACTTGTGCATGTATAATACTAAATCCACAGCTTAGACAATTACGTCCCCCATTTGCTATTCCAAGTAAATATCTTTCAACCCTACACCTCTTAGATCACAGCATTAAGTATACTATCTTTTTGGTCTGCCTTATTACTTTGTCCCTCTTGTGATCTTTTTATATATTTTTCTACACACATGATGCTGTACTATCCTTCACTGTTAAACATGAACCTCGACTCTTGCCTTAGGAGAAGCAGGCCCAGTTTCACAGATCAAGGTTCCATTTTCCGTTTTACGCGAACCTCAATACGTCTTAGGTGAAGTAGGCCCGGTTACTAAGATTCAGGACATTTTTCATGGTGTTCTTTTTTCTTTTTCTCTTTTTTTCTCTTTCTTTTTCATAGTGCCATTGCACTTATTTGATAGACAATTTGACAGAAAGCTTTGTAAAAAGATCTCTTTTCTGTAGAATATCAAACAACATACCCAAAATAGCAGAGGACTTGCCTTGCTTGTTTCATTAGTGTGCAAAGTGATTTTCATTCTTTCTAAAGTACACATGAACTTTAAAGGGATTCTTATATCAGTTTTCCATGGCTAGATTAACTAAAATTTCCTTCATCATTTTCTCTAATCTTATCTACTCCAGAATTACTTTTAATAAAAGCATGACTCATGAAACTCAATTGGGGATGTTGGGTCCCGTAGTGCAGGAACACGGATCTAGAGGGGGGGGGGGTGAATAGATCCTACTACTGAAAACTATGTCCAATTAAAAACACAACAACCACACAGCGGAATATACAAGATTTATAGGATTGAGGAAATTAATCTAAACAAGTTTAAACTTGATTCACTCAATCTCACCGAGCTCACACGATGGCACAAACAGATAGGATAGTGAACACACAATCACAATAATCAAACCATAAGACACGGGGATTTTTAAGGTGGTTCGGGACCACGACGAGCTCCCTACGTCCACCCCTCACCAAACCGGTGAGGCTTCACTACACGCTACAAAAGTAGCAACACGGGGACGAACCCCAACACACACACGCTGCTTTCGCAGTAAACCACACACACGAGGCCTTGCCTCAACCTGCTGCCACAGCAGCACACACACACACACACACACTAGGGAACACACCCCAAACAAATTCCTCACACGGAGTCACAATTCCGTCCACACACACGTAGGACAATGCCTACTCAACCACACGGGAGAAAGCTCCCAACAACAACACACATGCGGATATACTCCGCACAATCAGCACACATATAACAACACACACACTCGGAGATCCCCTTCTCCGAACACCCACACAAGATATTATCTCAAATGTATATGAATCAAAACATATATATGCTATGACCTCCCAACGAATTCTATAGATGAAAACTAGAAGTATGCATCAAGTATAAGGCTCCCCCTTCTTCAGCACAATCTGATTCTCCTTGCTCGTTAACGATGATCATGATTTAGACATCATCTTCTTCGTCTCCTCGAGATGCACTTCTTTACCTTCTTCTAATTTCTTCTTCACCTGAAAGAACAGATAGAAATGATAAGCTCCAAATCAAGCCTGTTACATCATAGAATTAATTAGCCTCATAAACCCCTCTACTCTCATCCTTGTGGTACCACTCTTCCTTCTTCTTCTGCAAGAGAAAAGAAAGCATTAGTTCATCTTGTTGCTTAGGATGAAAAACATAGCACTAATAAGATAGCAATCAATAGATGAACAAATGAACATATATATATATATATATATATATTGCACCTCATAGATAATCATTCAAGACCTTGAGCAATCTCAAACAAAAACACAGAAGTGAAAGATCAAGACAACTCCCTCAGATTTTCGATGAAAAGCTTCTGCAGGATGAGGAACCGTTCTTGAAGAAAGATGATCGATTCTTGTATGGATGATGCTTGTATCTTGATTCTCCACGTTACTTCCAGTAGAGGATCGATTAGGGACTTGAATCCACGTTCTTCCCTTCACATATAAGCTCAAAACAAGGTGGAAGAGGGCTTGGGAGCTTCAACTCCGAACCTGCATATACAAGGGTTAGCAAAACATCCAAAAATCGGATCTCACCTCTCTCCTTAGGGTTTGTAACCCAAAGAGAAGTATATATATGATTAGAATGGTCAAGAGACAACCCTTGGACAAGACCCACAAGTTATGGAGTGATTAGGAGAAGTTGGACTCGGATTGGAAGACTTTTGGGGCAAGAAAATGGCGGTCAAAAAGGGTGGCTGGAGGTCGGAACTGAAGGGGTCGACCCTTGGGGTCGACCCTTGGGCATACAGAGGCCAAACAGAACGGAATTTGTGTTCTGTTTTACATGGGTCGACCCTTGGGGTCGACCCTCGGGTTTCCAGAATACAAGGGGTCGACCCTTGGGTTTCCAGAACCCAAACAGAACACACTTTGGTTCTGGTTTACAGGGGTCGACCCCAAGGGTCGACCCTTTCTTGAGGGGTCGACCCTAAGGGTCGACCCTTTCAGGCAGCTTCACAAAAATGGCTCTGCGCGCTTCGGCGACAGGAATTAATTCTCCTAGCTCCGAACTCCGATCGAAGCAAGACTAGAGGCGTTGGAAAGAGGACTCCCAGAGCTACAACATATAATTTTTAGAGGGGAGATCCAACGGTTGGATTGAAAATGGTGAAGACTGTAAGACAGTTTGAGTTTGAAAAATAACTAAAACCTCCATCAAACAAAAGGGAAACAATTGATTAAATGTTACAATAATCCCATGAAGATCAACAATGATTTTGCATCCTAAAAAACATGATAAACCAAGAGGTTAGATCAAGATCAAAATTTATGGGTCATGCATTAACATGTGAAGCTAGTTTTGAGACCGAGACCCAAAAGTCATGAAATGTGATTTCGAAATCATTAGCATGAGGCATATGAGCATTCCCATGAAAGATCTGTATGAAAGCACTAGAGAACCCGATTTTCTAACTCAAGATTATAAGAATATCACCATATATTCCAATATAAATTCTTACCATTGCATGATGAACAACTTGGGAATCAAGGCACACAAACCATTATTGAGTCACATTCCATTTGTTCAATCTCCACCCACACATCACAAAGCAATCTCACCAAGTGTAGAGATAATGTATATGCAATGTTAAAGCACGTATGAGCCTTATAGAATCACAATGCATCCACATGATGATATCCCAATAGAAGCAGTGTATGATCATTTTCTCAACCATTTCAACCTCCATACACATGACGACATGAACAACCATTCTCGCACACGACCAAGCAACAAAGGTATTTTGTAATCATCAAAATCACATGCACAACAATCTCCCCCATTTTGATGATGACAAAATATTTATGCTATAATGCTCTCTCATAAAACTCTCTCTCCGCCTTTGACATAATCAGAAATGGGGATCATGTGGGGGGATGCAAGATGGCATGAACTAATATGCACAATATGCATGATATGCATGAACTAATTGTAAAACTGATGGAATAACAATTGTTGAAATTGGAAATGCAAATGTGGACAATATGGTCATGTAGTATGCAAGATGACAATACGATATGCAAATGCTCACAAGTTGCAGCAATTGGAAATGGTGTATGGCATGACAATGATGAGCAAGTAAACAAACACTCAAACACCCATAAAAAGGCATTGACTCATGCAAGTCCTGATGATTTGGGCAGATAAGATCACATGTAATGCTCCCCCTTTGACATTGATACAATAGATGACTGACTTTGATTTTTAAATTTTTGATTTTTAGTTTTCTTTGGAAATGCATGAAACAGGATGTATGAAAGTGATGAGACATGAAATGCATACAATGTAATCAAGCAGATATCTATAGATACATGTAACAAAACTCCTTCACAAGAAGTGATACCAAGTGATTTACAGTGAGGGGATAGGTGTAAGAAAAGTGTAAGTGAGTCATTAAGTTCAGAATGCTCATGATTACACCAAGAGGATTGTGCAAATAAATAGGAGAAGACTTACAGCAGGTCAAGCAGTTAATCAAATTTTCAAAATACATATCAAATCAAATTACCATGTGTAAGTGAATAACACGAGTATGAATCTTAGCCATATGGATAACCAGATTTTCAAGTAAACACAATAGTAACGGCACAGACTGCATTTCAAGCTAGAGAACAGCGTATTGGAGACTTCGCTTTACCTCATCAAATTATCATCAATAATTTTCACACTGACAATCTGAATTTTTCTAAGAAGGATCAGGTTCAAATAATTCCTTTTTACACGAGAAGACACATGGAGCTCATGCCAGAATCCCCGGTTACTCAGAATACTGAACCTTGTCACCTCATTTGAACAGAGATACTTTAGTCAACACTTTTCAGAAATGAACCACATCACATCTCAGGTGACATGTGCCCAGTTTACTCAGTGAGACTTAGCATTGCTCTGCCTTTCATATCAACCATTTTTTTTTGTATGTGGAGGCAGTCAGTTTTTTCCTCAACTGTCTCTTATCATCCATGCAGCAAGTTGAATTACTTTAGAGTGTTGAAATAAATTCCTATATCCATATGAACAACACTCAATTCCACATTAAAGTGCATGAAGTGTACGAATTTGATTTAACATGTATAGAGAAAATTTAACTTAGTACAGGATAGTGTAGCTCCCCCTATGTAAATGCAATAAGCATGAAATGCTCCCCCTTAGAGTTTTACACGAAGCACACTTGTTAAGACTCAGATGCAACATTATTTATCAATGAAGTATATGGTCTTAGAAGTTTCAAGGAAGGGGTTGAATAGCATATAATAACATGCAAGCATACAATAGAGATATGCATATGCAATGCAAAATAAAAAGATATGCAATCTCAGTTCTAGAAATGTTGACTCCAAGGATATGAGACCAATTGTTGGAAGTATTCATTTTGGCATTTATGCAACATGAAATGTGTAAAATGATGCATTTCAAAATATGCACTATATGTATGCTGAAAATGCCAACTATGCAACAAGACACACTATATGCACCCAATGCAACTAATGTATGATACACATTACCAATTGTTCAAATGTGAGGACATAATTTTATTCTGAAAAGAGAATTCAGAAAATTCATTCAAATCATCAAAATCATCACATACGAACTTTTCTTGAAAACAGTTGTGCTTTTATCCAAAAAGATGCGTGGCACATTGGTAAAGACCATGGAACATTGATCAGCTTCAGTCCTCAAGATGTGCAGCCACTAACACAATATCATCATGCTGAGAGAATGGAAAAATATCATTTTCAATATTTTCAGCATGCAAATCTCCCCCATAATCAATGCATGATTTTAGAAAATTTATTTAAGTTGGATGCCATATGCATAGATGATTCATGGTACCAGACGGAGGCACATCCTGACGCATGGTGATAGCTTTTAGATAGGCTTGACCTGCCCTTCCATATGTCACCATTTTATATACCATGTTATCATTGAAATGACGATCAGAAACAAATGTATTCTCATTTGACATCGGGGGTTTAGAAAAAGGCATTCAATGGCTACACTCTCATATATACTGCTCAGATGTTTCAATACCATTCAGCCAAGCATTCATTATCCACATTGTCAAGAACAACCAAGGGGTATCCAAACCTTCAAAATCACTGTCTGTCAAGATATGGCATTAACATCAAGACCATAGAACTTCAGCCAAACACTTTATTTTCTCACCTTTGCCTTGTGTTACCTTTATTGACATCTTCAATTTCTTTGCTTTATTTTGGTTGAGTAATCTTCATCAACATGCTCCAAATCTCAATAGAAGTAGAACAACTTTGACATTGAAGTCTTCTTAAGCTCCTTTCTTTCTCTCCTGCAAGAAATAGAATGATATTAGCCAAAAGAAATGGAAGCAGATCAAATCTTGCATTGAAGTCCTCTTGAGCTCCTTTCTTTCTCTCCATGATTTCAAATGTTGATGGTCATTATCAAACCTGCACTGTAAAGAGCTCAATTCATGTCAATCTCAATTCAATACAAGTGAGAAAACTAATTTCACTGTTTTATTCCACAAGACAATCTCTTATGAGCTGCAAGTCTGTATGATGAATTGCAAATATCAATACAAGTGATTGACTCAAGCTGTCATGAGTTCAAAACTAATTTCAGAAATTTCAGGCTTAGTCCAACATGTGTAAAGAGTCAAGTCTATGCATATGAGGCATATGAAACACATAAGACTGCCTCTACAATCAAATTAGTATCAATTCAAGGACAAACCCATGTTTACCAAAGCATTGCACCAAAGACTGGCCAAGTCGACTCAGAGCCTTCCCCTTGGCCTCAAGGCAATCCTGCAACAAAGTTCTCATTTGGTTGTTTTGGGTACCCAAACCTTCTTGGGTCTCAGATGGTTAGTTGCACCTCTAGAGGGTGCCTTCCACAGTTTTTGGACATGCATATCATCAAAATCCATTAAAGAGCAATCATACATGGTATGTCCAAACTCACAACAATAATGACAACAACCAAGAGACTTCAGATTTTTCTTGAAGGAATGAGCATGAAATTTTTGTGGGTTTGAAGAGATGTTCTCATTTTTCAAATCAAAGCAATTGTTCATCATGTGACCAAACCTTCCACAATGAAAATAGTTCAATGTAACAAATCTCTCAAATGGTCTTTTTCCATGAGCATGCGAGTTATCAAGAGTTCTTTTTATTTTTAAAAGCTTTCTTGACTTTGTGAAGCCATTCATTTTCTTGCATGCATCTAGATCTTCAGATTTTATCAAAAAGCAATCATGCATCATATGACCAAGTTCACCACAATAAAAACATGAGATTTTCTTTGTGGATGCATGTGTGTGTGTAACATGATTTTTCTTAGCATTCATCGTGACACCAACAACACTTTTAGCCTTTTGATGCAAGTTTTGTTTCTTTTCCAGATTTGCATTTGATTTCTTTGTTGTTTGAGCAGCAGTTTGATTTGGAGACCCATTTGATGTGCTGGCTATGTTTGTATGGACAAAAGATGTATAGACTTTGTTTTCAAAATTCTTTTTGTTCATGGGATTATAGCCCAGCCCCTCTCTTTGGAAATTCACCTTAGTCCCCAATATCTTGTTCAGATTTTCTTCCCCATTCACAAACTTAGACAAGGATGCATTCAAGTCACCAATTTCAGATTCAAGGGATGCAATGTGTAATTCATAGTTAGCTATTTCTTGTTCAAGCACATGCAACTTATCAGATTCATCAACTATCACAGATTTCTCTTTTTCAAGTTTTTTCAATCTACTTTCAAGTATGGAGATTTGAATTTGCATCGCACTGTTCTCCTTTTTGAGTTCTTCATTTTCATTTGCAAGTTTATCATTCATAATCAATTCATTGCAAATATCATGATCAATAGAGTTTGATTCCATTTTGTTTCTTAGATCTTTTTCAATTTTCTCCAATTGATCAATTATGTTCTTGAGGGTAACATTTTCATTTCTCAAACAAGTAATGGTTTCTTTGTGACATTCAACATCATGATCTAAAAGTTCATTGAAGTTAACAAGCTCAGAACATTTATCACAAGAACCATTTTCATGGACCAAGTTTTCAGATTTCTTTTTCAATTTTCTATTTTCTGACTTGACTTTCTTATATTATTTTTCCAACTCATCATAAGCTTCAACAAGATCATCAAGAGTAAATTCTTCAGAATCAGATTTTACATGTTCTGCATTTTCATCACTTTGTTGATCAGCATCATCGGCCATGAGATATTTTTACCTTTCCTTTTCTTGAGCTTTGATCAACCGGTCCATAAGCTCCTTTGCCGTCCTACATGAAGACACAAATGGATACTTGTTAGTACTTAAATAAGCTTTCAATAAACTCAAAGCAGTAACATTGTCATGGTGCATCATTTTATCCTGATTAGACCACTTGGTCTCATCTAGAGGTAATGTGTGTGGACCATGATAAATCAATTTCCAAAGACTAGGATTAGTAGAATTGATCACCACACACAATTTACCTAGCCATGAATCAAAATCCGAACCAGTGAAGATTGACAGACAATTCATTGAGATATGTTCAGAAAAATTCATGATTGTAGAATGCACTAGGATCACTCTGTAGATCGCAAGATCTAGGAATAACAGAGCCTCGCTCTGATACCAATTGTTGGGTCCCGTAGTGCAGGAACACAGATCTAGAGGGGGGGGGTGAATAGATCCTACTACTGAAAACTATGTCCAATTAAAAACACAACAACCACACAGCGGAATATACAAGATTGATAGGATTGAGAAATTAATCTAAACAAGTTTAAACTTGATTCACTCAATCTCGCCGAGCTCACACGATGGCACAAACAGATAGGATAGTGAACACACAATCACAATAATCAAACCACAAGACACGGGGATTTTTAAGGTGGTTCGGGACCACGACGGGCTCCCTACGTCCACCCCTCACCAAACCGGTGAGGCTTCACTACACGCTACAAAAGTAGCAACACGGGGACGAACCCCAACACACACACGCTGCTTTCGCAGTAAACCACACACACGAGGCCTTGCCTCAACCTGCTGCCATAGCAGCACACACACACACACTAGGGAACACACCCCAAACAAATTCCTCACACGGAGTCACAACTCCGTCCACACACACGTAGGACAATGCCTACTCAACCACACGGGAGAAAGCTCCCAACAACAACACACATGCGGATATACTCCGCACAATCAGCACACATATAACAACACACACACTCGGAGATCCCCTTCTCCGAACACCCACACAAGATATTATCTCAAATGTATATGAATCAAAACATATATATGCTATGACCTCCCAACGAATTCTATAGATGAAAACTAGAAGTATGCATCAAGTATAAGGCTCCCCCTTCTTCAGCACAATCTGATTCTCCTTGCTCGTTAACGGATGATTATGATTTAGACATCATCTTCTTCGTCTCCTCGAGATGCACTTCTTTACCTTCTTCTAATTTCTTCTTCACCTGAAAGAACAGATAGAAATGATAAGCTCCAAATCAAGCCTGTTACATCATAGAATTAATTAGCCTCATAAACCCCTCTACTCTCATCCTTGTGGTACCACTCTTCCTTCTTCTTCTGCAAGAGAAAAGAAAGCATTAGTTCATATTGTTGCTTAGGATGAAAAACATAGCACTAATAAGATAGCAATCAATAGATGAACAAATGAACATGTATATATATATATATATTGCACCTCATAGATAATCATTCAAGACCTTGAGCAATCTCAAACAAAAACACAGAAGTGAAAGATCAAGACAACTCCCTCAGATTTTCGATGAAAAGCTTCTGCGGGATGAGAACCGTTCTTGAAGAAAGATGATCGATTCTTGTATGGATGATGCTTGTATCTTGATTCTCCACGTTGCTTCCAGTAGAGGATCGATTAGGGACTTGAATCCACGTTCTTCCCTTCACATATAAGCTCAAAACAAGGTGGAAGAGGGCTTGGGAGCTTCAACTCCGAACCTGCATATACAAGGGTTAGCAAAACACCCAAAAATCGGATCTCACCTCTCTCCTTAGGGTTTGTGACCCAAAGAGAAGTATATATATGATTAGAATGGTCAAGAGATAACCCTTGGACAAGACCCACAAGTTATGGAGTGATTAGGAGAAGTTGGACTCGGATTGGAAGACTTTTGGGGCAAGAAAACGGTGGTCAAAAAGGGTGGCTGGAGGTCGGAACTGAAGGGGTCGACCCTTGTGGTCGACCCTCGGGCATACAGAGGCCAAACAGAACGGAATTTGTGTTTTGTTTTACATGGGTCGACCCTTGGGGTCGACCCTCGGGTTTCCAGAATACAAGGGGTCGACCCCAGGGGTCGACCCTTGGGTTTCCAGAACCCAAACAGAACACACTTTGGTTCTGGTTTACAGGGGTCGACCCCAAGGGTCGACCCTTTCTTGAGGGGTCGACCCTAAGGGTCGACCCTTTCAGGCAGCTTCACAAAAATGGCTCTGCGCGCTTCGGCGACAGGAATTAATTCTCCTAGCTCCGAACTCCGATCGAAGCAAGACTGGAGGCGTTGGAAAGAGGACTCCCAGAGCTACAACATATAATTTTTAGAGGGGAGATCCAACGGTTGGATTGAAAATGGTGAAGACTGTAAGACAGTTTGAGTTTAAAAAATAACTAAAACCTCCATCAAACAAAAGGGAAACAATTGATTAAATGTTACCATAATCCCATGAAGATCAACAATGATTTTGCATCCTGAAAAACATGATAAACCAAGAGGTTAGATCAAGATCAAAATATATGGGTCATGCATTAACATATGAAGCTAGTTTTGAGACCGAGACCCAAAAGTCATGAAATGTGATTGCGAAATCATTAGCATGAGGCATATGAGCATTCCCATGAAAGATCTGTATGAAAGCACTAGAGAACCCAATTTTCCAACTCAAGATTATAAGAATATCCCCATATATTCCAATATAAATTCTTACCATTGCATGATGAACAACTTGGGAATCAAGGCACGCAAACCATTATTGAGTCACATTCTATTTGTTCAATCTCCACCCACACATCACAAAATAATCTCACCAAGTGTAGAGACAATGTATATGCAATGTTAAAGCACATATGAGCCTTATAGAATCACAATGCATCCACATGATGATATCCCAATAGAAGCAATGTATGATCATTTCCTCAACCATTTCAACCTCCATACACATGACGACATGAACAACCATTCTCGCACACGACCAAGCAACAAAGGCATTTTGTAATCATCAAAATCACATGCACAACATGGGATTTTATCTTTCCATTTTTATGCTATGCAAAACATCAATGCAAGTCATTATGCAAGAATTCCTACCAGGTTGTACTATATGCATCATGAAAATTTTCTCTCCCCCCCAACTTGAATGACATTATCCTCAATGGCATGTAGAGTTGAAAGTAATAGAATAATGTAAATAAACACTGCTGAGTAGGAAAGAGACAACCTGATGTGTGGGATGAAAACTCCTTTGTTGATATTGGTGACGGCTTCCCCACCTGGGCTCGAACCTGACGACTAAAACACACTAAAACAAAAGCATTAAATAACAAAAACCTTGGATTGCCTCTCAGAAGTGCTAAGTTTTCCGTCTTCAGCCAGACGCATGCATAGAAGGTGCTTCATCAGGCTATAACCAATAAGTTGAGTTAAGAATGAGCCACCAGGTTATCTTATCTACTTTTAATTTCCAGCATTTGTGCCACGAGAAGACAAGATTTTTCATGTACGTGCATAGGCTGAAAGTATGTTGGTTTCGTACATTATTGAGTTGAACATTAGAAGCATATGTGAACCAATTTTCTTCCTTAGGGAGCATATGCAAATCAATGGCCATTAACCTAGTAAGATCTGGGTGGAACCTTTGCCCACTATCTACCCATTTATTGGCTACTTCCTCCATGACAACTTGTTCATGTGCCGGTGGCTTTTGAATGAGATTGACATTACTTAAACTATGATGCATGCCTGTCGGCGAACTAATATCTGTCAAATCTGCCACACTCCCCTTAATGATAGCCTCTGGTGCATTGAGCACTAATCAACTGTTCCTCCTGATGGAGAGTTAAATCAAAGGTGAATATAGCTGGCATATCCCCCTCAGGTCTTAGAATGTCATACTAGATAGGCTTAATTTTCAGGGGAATCAAATTGGCAGGAAGTATGAGCCCAGAATCAGGGGTGAGATCAAATGTGAAACTCTTTAATACGGCCCTTTCATCAAATTTATCAATCAACTTAAGATTATCCATCCAATTATCCAATAATGGGGTGGGTATATTAAATGTAAACTTTTCTAACCAGGCCCCTTCATCACATTTTTCAAAAGAAGGAGGATGTTCAGAGTTCGTCTCCATTAAATCGTCACAATTATTAACCACAAAGTAATCCTCCTCTTCATGTATATCCTTAAATGAGTTCTTTGGGCCATTATTCTTTATGATGATACTCTCAGCCTCAAAACATTCATAGGATGGGGTGATGATATCAATATGATCATCATTATCATTCAATCCACCCCCTAATGCCTTCCCTTCCTTCATCACGGTGTTGTTAGTGCACTCCCCCTCACTCTTACTATTGACGTCTTGGGCCAAAATGACAGGCATAAGATCATCATCATCATCATTCACGTGTTGAGGAGGTTGGTGTAATATGGAAGGAGGGTCATGATAAGTAAATCAAGAATACACAATCTGAGGTTCAGAGTAGTGGCCTAGTGAATCTCCCCTACAATTGATATTGCTGTTGAAGTTAGGGTGAGATGAGTTGGGCTGAAGTTGATGACACATTGGTTCCTCATGGACTTCTTGGGGTGAAAGTTTAGATGAATGGACTTGGAATGTTCGATCCATCCAAAGAAAATTTGGGTGATTGCTCAAGCCAAGATTATAGTCATTAGAGAAGTTATCATACTCGAGCTGAGATAACCCTAAGGCATATTGAACTTGAGCTTGGATGACTGGTGGGAGTCGGGCTATAGTAGGACACTCACTCACATGGTGAGTAAGACTAGCACAGAAATCGTAGGTTTCCTTAGAAGTTTGGGATGGACTTTCGTATATACTTGATGAGGATAGGACAATGGCATTATCGACTATCTTAGAGTCAAGTCCTACCCATTTTTCTATCTCACGATGCCTAGCATGCATGAAAGGTCATACATATTGTTTATGAGATGAGATTGAGGCAAGATTTATCGAATTTTCACTCAAAGTTTCAAACAGATCATAAACCTCATCTTCACTCTTGTTTATGAATACCCTTCCACAATATGTGTCCACCATTTGTCTATCATAATCAGATAACCCCTCATAAAATACGTACATAACTTGCCATTTGGGAAACCCATGATGTGGACATTGATGTAACAAATCCTTCAGCCTTTCCCAAGATTCATTAATATGCTCTCCCAGAAGCCGAGTAAAGCCTACAATCGCCCTTCTCATGATGTTGGTCCGGACTATGGGGTAAAATCTTTTCAAAATTCTAATTGCATAACTTCCCAAGTCCTAATGATTTTTTCAAAACTCCTTAACCAATATTTTGCTTTATCTTTCAATGAGAATGGAAATAAGATCAACCTAAGGGAATCATCACTAAGGTTTTGGATTTTGACTAGGGAGCAAATTTATAAAAAGTCATCTAGATGCTTATAAGGATTTTCATTGGGATTCTCATTAAAAGATGGGAGCATCTGTATGATACTAGGGCGAATCTCATACTGATCTACAAGAATTTCAGGCAGTTCAATGCAGGTGGAGGGTTTATAAGTAGAAGGAATAAAGTGTTCCTTCGTAGGCATAGGTTTCATTCCTTGATGTATAGCCATTGATGTTGATTGAAATGAATAAGACCCAAAGGAATATTTTTCTTTCAAGATTTTTTTTTTGATTTTTTTTGTAAATAATGCAATGAGTTAACTACAACAATCAAATACAATGAATGATTAACTATATGAATGCAGAATGAGGATGATTTTTTTCTTTTTGAAAGGAAGAATTGGTACCCACTACTAAAGTGGCCAATTAGCCAAGTAAGAGGTGGAGTTGTGGGAGGCTCCCCCTACTTTCGTAGGGTCCTAATTAAATAACCACAATCTCACTTAGGCATTTGCCTTTTAACTTCTAGCCTTAGACACCAATATTCCAAAATAGCAACAAATTCCAAACTCCCTTTTTTTATGTGAAACCTTCTAAGGGCAGTCTGGCAATCTACCTCCAAGGTGCTTCTTGGTACAACTAGTCCAGCGTCCATGAGGGAATCCACGGGTGCGAGGACTTATGGAGGTCTTAGAAATGGAATTTCTAATCTAAAGAGATGGAATGCTCAATGGAGGGTCCTTCCAAATCCAAGAAAGGTGTAAAGATCCTAATGCCCTTAAGAAGGGGAATAGATAAGAAGAGAAGTTTTTTTTTCAAAAACAAGTGAAAATGAAAAACAAGTGATATGAATGCAAGATAAATAATCAACTAAATGCACAATGCATGAAAAGCGATGCAACTAAGATGAACGCATGCTAACATGGAACACATTTTTTCTATTTTTTTTCTCTATTTTTCTGAGTTTATTTTTTTGAGATTTATTTTTCAACAAGAAATGAATGAGAGAAATTTGGAACTAAAAATAACAACTAACGCGCAATTCTACTAAAAAAATGAAGCCTAAAACATGTTTTTTTGCAGTTTTCTGGTTTTTTAGATTTTTTTTTCAAAAGTTTGTAAATTTTTTTTTGAAAATTTTCAGAAATAAACAAAACAGGACTTGTACCTACGTTTCCGACCTTTAGCGACGCTTGATTTTCTTGAAATTTCTAAATTTCTACTTTTTGCTATAGATTTGACTTTTAGAGACGCTTCCTGTGACAGATTTTTTTCTAAAGGTTTCAGGTCCGAATTTCTTATTTTTTTGATTTTTTTGATTTTCTGAGTTTTTGATTTTTTTTCTTTTTCCTGTAAAATAAAAACAGAGAAATTAATATACAACTATATACATCAAACACAAGGAATTTCCCAACATAAAAAATTAATTTCCTCCCCGGCAACGGCGTCAAAAATTGATAGCCACAAATCCGTCGTTGAAAAACCGTGCCACAATTTCAAAATATTCGCACTCACTCACTTTTAAAGATTAGAAAATCAAGTATATAGTGGTAAGTGGAGTCGATCCCATGAGGAGAAAAAATCCTTATTTGAACAAGTTGGAAAAATACCTTATGCTTTGATAACCAAAATTTGAGTGAGATTAATCTAAGGAAAAGGAAAAAAATAAATTGTATGAAAATAAACTAAAGAATATGAGAGGGGTAAAGAAGAGAAATTAGAAGAGATAGAAAGAGGAAAATACCAAAATTTGCAAAGATGACTTTTATTTCTATGAAAGTGAAAGAGTACAATCTATGAAAAATAAAAATTACAACTTTCAAATAAAAAGAGAAAAGGGAAGAAAATTGTAGCCAAGAGATGGATGAAGAACGCCGCCGTTTCCGCCATTTCCGCCGTGTCGAGCCTTGGAATTTCACCCCGCATTGGAATATGGGAAGAAAATAGGGGAGAGAGGAAAAGATAGAAGGAGAAAGCTACTGTGAAAACATAGTGTGTGTGAGTATGAGATTTGAAAAGAGAGCAGAGGAAGAGAAGGGCGTTCGGTGGAAGAAGAAAAACACAGTGGAAAAACTAAGTTGAAAATAGAGAGAGATTGGAGGAAGGATCACTTTAAAATCGAAGAGAATTAGAAGAAGTGGAAGAAGAGAAAGTTGGAGATCAGAGAAAGAGGAAGAAAATTACTGAAGAGTGTAGAGAGAGAAAATAAGAGGGAGAGGGTAAAAAATAAGGAAGAACAGGGATTGCCCGCGCAGATGAACAGTGAAAAATCTAAAAAATTGAACTTTAGAAAACAAATTAGAACTTGAAAACGGTAGAGAATTGGAGGAAGAAGAGGAAGAAGAAAATTTAGATCTAAGAAAAATAAAGAACTTTTCAGAAGAAAGTAGGATGAAAAGAGGAGTGGAAGAGGGAGAAAAATTGCAAATAATGAAGTGCAGTAAAATTGTATGAACAGTAAAAAGGCAAGATAGAAGCTTGAAAATTTGGTAATATTTGAAAAATGAGGAAGAATCAGAGGAGGAGGAGGAAGAAGAAGTTGCAGAAAACTAAAAAACAAAGAACTTTGAAGAAGAAAGCAAGTTAAAAATATGAACATAAGTGCATGAAAATTAAGCTAGAAGTAAGGTGAATCCCCTCCCACGGTCGCACACAGCACCTATTTATAATGGTTAATGGCTTTCCATGATCGTGACTCTTCAAAAACCATCCAAATCCGAGTTTCCAGTAATGTAGCTTGATCAAATTAGACTCCCTTGCCAGCATTAGAATCCTCCTTTCCTCAAAACAGGTGAAGATAAGCTCAAAACATAGCAATCGGGAGCTTCCGTTCCGTTTCTGGTTCTTCTAGAAATAGCGACTTGGGTGATGGCACTTTTTCATGAATCAGCGTCTGTTCGCACGGGCGTAAAATCTTCATTTCCTATTTTTGATATTTTTCTTTTTCCCATAAAATTAGAAAATAGCGACTTTGTAGAAAGTCACTAATTATTTTGATATGCATTAAATAGCGACCGAGTTTTTGTCGCTAATTCCAAATAGCGACCATATCTTGGTCGCTAATTCCTCCAAATAGCAACTGAATCGTGGTCGCTAATTCCTCCAAATAACGACCGAATGTTGGTCGCTAATCCTTGAAAATTCACAAAATATAAAAATATTCAATAATCCTCGTCAGAAAATAAATTTCAATAATTATGTATTTTTCTAACTATTTCTCACATTGCCATTTTGACTCAAAATTGATGACAAAATCATGCAAAATTAGAAAAAAGGTGAGAATGAGATTTTGGCCTTATTAATGCACAACTATACTTATTAAATGCTCAAAAATGATAAATGTGATACAAATTATAATATGAAATATAACACTTATCAGTCCCATCTCAGCCCTATCTATCCTCCTTATTCCTCTGCTTCCTAGTCTCGCATGGAATCTTCTTCCCACACGGACCCTTTTTCTAGTGGACCCTCCGACAAACAAGCCAACTCGATGCCCCACATAACACACCTTGTTCGCCAAATGGACCCGAGTCAGTCCCATAAATTCCTTGCCATTTTTTCAAATGGGTCTCCCCATGTTGTTGGTCCAAATGGCTCACATGCCAATGTTCAACCCAGGTCCATGTATCCTTCTACTCCGAGAATGGGCCTTTCATCTTTTCAGCCCAGATCCTCTTATTCGACACCCATTATCATGGTCCTAGTCCATATCCACAATCACATTCTCAAGTTGACCCACATACTCCTCAATCTCTCTCTACCCAAGAAATGTTATCCAAGGCTCAACGCCAGCTTGATGACCTTCAAAAGTAGATTGATCCTAAACCCTCTATCAAGGTCCCTCTTGCATTTCAAAATCTTCATCTTCCATCACCTTCCCACATTCCTGCTTATCGTTGATATGGTGGAATTGGTGATCCTTTTGTTCACTTGAAGGAGTTCATCTTTGAGTCGGCCTAATTTCAACATGACTATTGCTTAATGGCCTATATGTTTGGGTTGTCGTTGAAAGGCCCAGCTCGGGGTTAGTTTTTCTCTCTGCTGCATGAGCATGTTGTGGACTTTCAAAGTTTACAAGACAAATTTATTCAACATTATCAAGGCCAAGTTGGGCCCATATATTCTATTATGGATCTAGCCCAAGAGAAGATGAGGCCCGACGAGGAGTTCACAACCTATGCCGACCGTTGGGGTCGGATGGTTGCGCAAGTCTTGGGCATCTCCCGGAGAAGGAGCAAATCAAAATGATCATATCTAATGCAACGCCACAGTATCGCTTCATCTTAGCCATGAATGATATCATTTCCATGCAACAACTATAACCGAGCCCGCTTCATTCACACACAACTCCAAGATTCCCTTGATTCCTCCACGTCCAAATCCCATCACCCCTCCGCTTCCTATAGCCAACCATCCACCTTCCAAGGCCAACCACCTTCTATTCCCTATAGTCAACCCGCCTTCTATAATCAACCCTCCGCATATCAACCTTCCACAATTCAGCCTTTCGCATATCCACATCCGCCTCAACCACCAATAAAGGGAACCTAAGAGCAAGTGGATGCCGTCCACATCCTACCTACCCATCCCGTTCACCATGCCTCTCCGCCTAGTCACCCCGCTAGTCGCCAAGCACCTCCCCTACCTTCATAACCTTCACTTTCCTCTTATTTACATTGTTAAATCTCTTCAACCCTTCATACACCTCGGCATCAACCTAACATGAAGCGAGCTCACTATCCTTCATTGCTGGAATCTTTATCTGATGTCTTCAAGGCTTTGATGGCCGCCAATGCATTGCAGCTCCCTTCGGTAGAGCCTTGCCAACCCACAGTCAAGAATCAGCTTGAATATTGTGCATATCACCGCCAGCCAGAGCACATGGTTGCGAACTACACTGAGTTTCGAAACTTGGTTTATGATTTGGAAGACAAACGAAGAATAAATTGGGATGAAATGCATAAGATCATCCTGAACTTGCGTAGCAAAGAGCAACTTCAATAACAACACAAACAAGAGCCACCCAGGCCGTAGCCATCTCTGTCTCCAATGCAAGATCAGGGGCACACCCTTGCTTCCTCTTCAAGTGTTGCACCTGCTTCATTGTCTACCCCATCACCATCGCCACAACAACAATCACAAACCCAAACCTTCTCTCAGGCTAGTGCCTCCACTACCACCTCAACTCCCAACACCACTCGGCCCATTATGTCGGTACATCATCGGTGGTTGCCTCAAGCCTCCCCTTCATCATTCTCTCCATTACCACCTCCACCACCCTCACCACCATTCGATAATCCATATGCTATCTCCATTTCCACGTCACCCTCATCACCATCTCTCTTGCCACAACCATCTAGCCCATCATCTTCGTCTCCGCCTGCGCACGAGCCTGAGCCATCACCTCTATCTACGCCCGAGCCTGAGCAAGCTCCGTCCCCATCGCCATCGCCCAAGCCTATCTTCACCATTACTTATTCACCACATGCCATACCCTTTAAATTCTCCATGCCTGCCAATCCCACCACCTCCATATCACAATCCACCCAACGGAGTAGGTGTGCACTGCCTATGGTAACTCTTGTGTCTGATTCCCAGGAATAAATCAAGCTGACTAAGGATAATTCAGTGTCGGCTATACATTTCAAGCCTCATGATTTTATTTGCCGTACGCCAGTCTAAGTTCTTGTCTCGAGCACTTTTGCGGAAACTGAGCTTCCACTTCTGAAGATGGCTGTCCAAGAGAGTTCCCATAGACTTGTTGTAGATACTTCAAAAGCGAGACCGGTAGCAATCACATTGCTCGTCGAAAAGTCTACCATCAACACCATTATTACTTCTCACTCTATTACACTTCAAATGATTGGTCAAGATGGGTTCTCTATTAGGATTGTGCTAATACATGTGGCTGCCAAGAAGATGATGGATTTCATGTCCAACAAGCAATTTGCCATGTTTTCCAAAGATATTCTGAAGGTTTTATGCAATCTCTCTCGATTTATCATTCAGTTGGCCATGTCAATGCCGTACATTACCCTCCCAAAGATTCATCTCCCTCATTCATCAAGGGAGTTATGCTTTATGTATGATTACCAAGTGGAATTGCCGAACCTCAAGCTCCTCATGTCAAGTGAAATTTTTTTATGGATAGACAATGTCTATTTGCCAAAGGAGTCTTCTGTTCATGAATATCCAAGGGATACTAGTAGTGAAAATTCATCAATCAAGAGCATGGGGGCAACTGTCCCAATCAAGCTATATTATCACAAGAGGGCTAGACCATTTGCCAGATGGGCCCGTTACTTGAGGAGACGTGAGAAATCAAGAGGTCCAAGGGTCAATATGAAGATCAAATATTTGCAACAAAAAGAAATATCCGCCAAGAAAAGAAGGAGGCGGAGGTACAAGTTCAAAGGCCACTGGTCCTGCACTCAAGGGTTCACCCATAATTCTCATTCTAGTTCTCCTCCTTCATCTTTCTTTTTGCTCAGCTCTTACCCGTGATTCATCTACCTTCCTACTTCTATCCCCATGTCATCAATCTTCTCCTCTCTTCCTGGGTCCATGAACCCTCGTTTCCCTCATCTGCATCCGGAACCTCCGGGTCTTCTTCATAATTTCTATTCTAAATCTTCATTTGTTTTTTACTCTCTTGATCTGGAGACTCCAGGTCTTTTTAGCTTCAAATCTCCATTACATTCTCTTCCTTCGGAACCTCCGGACTTTGCCCAATTGCCTAATTTTTCTGCACTTCCTTCTGATCATTCTCGTTCTTTTCCTTTGCAACATTCAAATCATTATTTTTTTGTTCCTTCTCTATCACCCTCTCAGGGATTCCGCCCTTTCTCGTGTTGCTTTTGAGGCTTTAGCCCTCCATATCCTCATTTTCTTTCTATTTATTATGTAGACCATTCCATGTTATCAGGGTCTCTACACCCTCGCGAGGGAGTTCTAGCCCTCACATCTTTTTCTTTTATCCCTCTTCGTCTAATCTCGTCCACTGCTCCATTTTGTTAAAGAACCTCAAACCTTTGCCGTCATTTCTCTTATCCTGTCAAGTGAGGAACATGATGCTCATGCTGATCAAGATCACTATAGGCTGCTTCTTTCACACCGATGGATCACAAGGTACTTTTAATTGCATAAGAGCATGTTTTCATTTCCTTTATTTCATTTATCTATACTCATGTGCACAATTGAGACATATTTAACATGGTGGAGTGATATAAGAGTCATGTCTTAGGTTAAGTCAACCCAGTTCACTTCTGCAGCACCTAGGCTGGTGATAACTCTACGTTGGGAGTCCGAAATTCCCTCCTTGATCATTAAGGGTGACTTTGAGCATGGCCCTCACACACTACATGGCAAGCTATAGCCGACTCCTCTGAGCAACACCATCAATGCTTTGGCCATATCCTAGGTATGCACAAAGGTCTTTTCTCTACTCCGCTCAGCCAAGTATAG
Organism: Amorphophallus konjac; assembly: GCA_022559845.1. Classification (NCBI taxonomy): domain Eukaryota; kingdom Viridiplantae; phylum Streptophyta; class Magnoliopsida; order Alismatales; family Araceae; genus Amorphophallus; species Amorphophallus konjac. The sequence continues at coordinate 80,314,247 of CM040126.1, read as the reverse complement.
GTGCAAGAGATGAAATGGGTAAGATGACCAACCTAAGCACTCCTCGATGAGAGGAGGCCTCATATAGGGACAGTCCCTATGTCCTACCAAAATATGTAAAAAAATCATACAAAATCATTCAAGAATCAAAAGAAAAATGAGAAAGAAAAGGCATGGCAAGAGTGGCAGTATAGTTTCCCCATGGGACGTCATGAGCTAGGTCGTATGCGTGCCTTCAATAAAGTGGTTCAAAAAATAAAGACTAAAAGTCCCTGCACAATAGACCAAATCTCCAGGGATGATGCTATGGGAGGAAGTTGAACTTTGATATCTCTCAACATATATCAGACTTATCTCCAAATTTTCTTTTACTTCTCCCTCATAGGCTGGGTTGTATCCCGAGTATGGCCTTGGTAGGGGCATCATTCTTTAGGGATAGTTAGTTGTAGTACGCCACCCTTAAATGCACGCTATGCTCCGAGAAATCTTTAGTGAAAGGAGAAGGAACAAGGACCCCTAGCTAGTGGTTTGAACTCACTTGGGTGTTGCAGGTAGCTAGTCCAACTTTGGTCTATATAAAAAAATAAAATTTCAAAAAATAGATATTTTAAAGTTCCAAAAAATTAGATATTTTAAAAAATCAAAAACAAAAAATTTAAAATCACAAAAAATAAAAAACATTGTCAAAAATCAAAAAAATATATTTTTATTTTTCTGACTATTTTCTTTCAAGAACATGTATTATCTATTTGTTAAGTGTACAGGTTACAGGTTCTCAGCATCCCTTGCTTAAATCCTTGCTATCTCCTGATTGTTCTACTCACATCATTTTGATCTGTCTTGATTCTTCAGTCTCTGCTCTTGATCTGATTCTGAAGCTCGTTATCTTCATGTGTCCTCCTCAATTCTTGCTCATTCTTTCCTTATCACATGACTCCACGAGAGGGCTCTTCGTAATGCTTGTCAACCTGGCAGTTCTATCCTTGCGTCGTTTCATTTCATTGGGTTTTGGTTGAAGTATGTGTGTGTGTTATGTTCTGCGTTCTTCTTCTGATTGTTCCCCATTGTTTTCCATCTTGTTCGTGTTCTTTGCCTAGTCATCCATTTTATCTTCCACCGTGTTCTTTTCACAGTGCCATCGTGTTCCATCGTGTTCTGTTTACAGTCCCATCGTGTTTTTACAGTCCTACCATGTTCTTATAATCCCACCACACTTGTTGTTCTGCTTATGTCTATTGTTTTCTTAGTTTATGTTTTATAAAAAATTCATAAAAATTAGAAAATCCAAAAAAGATACTGTCTCACCTGCACAGGTAAGTCTGGTAAGTATCCCATCCTCATCTCTCTATGCATTACTATATGCTATTCTACTCTTATTATATTATCCTAAGGACTAGCTAGTTCTCCATATAGTCTAGGATCTGATGTTCCCCTTTACTAAAAACCATGATGATGTAGGAGCATACGGTTAATTGCTGGATAGACTGTTAGGTTGAATCGGTTGGGGGACGATGGACTCTGTCTCGCACGCCATGGTTGCAGAAGACTCTTGACCCCAATTTGTTAAGTCTAGCAATATTATCTTTGAGTATTTTCTATTTTTTCATTTATTTGTATTCATTTTGATGATTTCTTTTACTTTAGCCCAACATGCATTATGCCATTCTTTTGAGCATTCATGACTCATAACCCTTCGAAGATTTCTCTTTGGCAATGGCTAATTGCGCTTCAGGTCTTCAATAAGAGATTCCCATTCCACTCTGAATTTGAACATTTTCTCTGAGCTACTTGCTCGGTCTAGTTGGTCAGTGTGACTCCTGTCTGGATTTTTCATTCATCTTACTTTTCAGCATTTTCCTTTCAGTCTACTCATTGCCTGTGGATTGTATGCTTGCAAGAAGTCCACTAATGAGGTTGATCGTGTTTTTCTTTTCCTTTCGATAGTTAGTTATCTTCCAGATATGTGCCATCCATGCTAGTTGTTCTTTGTGGTTAGTTCGGTGTTTACCAGATAATTCTCATCGCTTGTTGGTTATGACGAGTGTCTTTTACCTTGATGCCCACTTTTCAGTTCACTCCACTTCATCTTCGCCTCATTTCCATTTCATGTCACTTCATCTTCGCTTCATATCCACTTGTCACCTTCACTTCATCTCCGCTTGCTCTCTTGCAAAGCGGACATCAAGGAGAGGCATCTGCTGACACCCCTTTTTAGACTTCAAGTTCAGTCATTCTCTTATTCATCGTAATGGCGTCTTGAATTGGCCACCACTTTTGAGCTATTCTTTGACCTGTTATGAGCCCACTTTGCCCATTTTTCTAGCCTGTTAAGCTCTGGAAGTCAATTTTCACGAATTTCCTATATTTTGGCCAACCTTTCCTAACCGCGGTCAGTCGACCGACCGTGTTCATGCTAGTCGTGGTCGCCCGACTAACCGCGTTCTCAGAGAGTTTCCTGTCTAGCCAGAACACGTCTCTTCCAGTTGGGGGCACCCTAGAGTCCTTGTTTAGGGTTCTTCTCTAAGGTTATCGATCCAGATCACATCCTACCTACCTTAGGGAGGTTATCCTACCATTTTCTCATGGATTTATCAACTTAGGACTCTTTTTTTCCTGAGATTTTCTTCCAACTCCGACCTAGGGTTTCTAAACCCCTATAAATACCTTCTCATGGCCTAAGGCTCGAAGGGAGGGTGACTTTGGATGTGGGGTGAAGCCATGCTGCCCTGGACACCCTCTACTTCAACCCCAATCTACCAGGGAAGTCTCAAGCACCCCCTCTCTTTCTAGGGTTTTCTTATTATTCTCTATTGTTCTCTTCTTCTACTTGCACTCTTTCAATCATATCTTTGCATGCATATTGCATTTTTATTATCTCTTTACTGCATTTTCTACATTGCAATCACACGAACACACACACCTACTCTTTTTTCCCCGTAAGCAGGGGTTAAAAACCCACCCCCAGGTATTCTTCCCTTCCTTTTGCATGTTCATGTTGTTTGAGGGATAGATGCTACACTTTCACTAGTTCTAATGCGTTTTGCTTCTGTTTGCTTTGTTTTGCAGGTATAAGTAGGTATAGAGCGTGAGGCCCTTGCTCTTTGGCCAGCTGAAGAGAGAGGAAGAGCTGAACCTTCCATCTCCCAACCTCTATCTGAATGCAGTGGTCTCAGTGATCGCGTTCACGAAGTCACGGCCTCCATGGAGACCACGTTCTTAGCCAGTGCCCAACTGATTCTTTTCTGGCTGGCCCCTCCTTTTCCAAGGTAAGTAGTATGAGTCCCAGTACGTTTTTATTATGTCATTTCGTATTATCAATCTTTGGTGGTTGGAGAGGGGAAATCTAACCGCCCGAACGGAGAGGCCAAACGAGGTCCAATTTGACCCAACGAGGCCCAACTCCTTGAAGTGGTAGCCCCCGGGCCCACTAAATATAAGCCTAATAACTCACTTGGATCAAGCACTTCCTAGGCGGCCTTCGAGTTGGGAAGTCCGAGCATCAGTTCGATCGGGAGAGCTCCATCGGAGCCCCGTATTCTCTGCCCAGACGACGCACTCATCGTTCGGGAGGCATCTCCTGGGCCAGTGCCTCATGCTCAGGCCAACTGATGGAAGCTTATCTGTACGGCTGTTATGTGTCCCTTAAAAGTTGGGAGCTCAAGGGAGATCAAGAGTCCGCATGCTATAAAGAGCCCGCAAGGAGGATGTAGCCCGCCCGAAACTCCTCAGCTTACAGAGATCATTCACTCAACGAGCCATTATTTAAACTAGAAGAACCCTCCTGTGAGAAGGTAAGCCAAAAATCCTGAGCAGGAACCACTTCACCTCTTGGTGGAGAGGGATCTTGCGCCCTCATCTTCCTCCTAACTCCTCCATGCGCACCAATGCTCTACTACCTTTGCTGACTTAAGCATCGGAGGGTCTTCCCCGGGGATTCATTCCTGGGCACCTCTAACTTGTTTCCCTTCTTGCAGTTCATACTTCAAGAATACGTGGTCATCTTCCTCCCGCTCAAGAGTAACGCGAGATCACCCCTCTTTATCTGGCGTCATCTGTGGGAAACGAACAAAGAGCCATCATGGTGCGAAGAAGTTCTGGCAGGAGGACTGCCGGCGACAAGGAAAAGGCCCTGGTGACGGAAGAAGGTGCACTGTAAGATCCCAAATTCTTTAGAAATTTATTTAGAAAGTTATTTGTAATTATTTGGAATTTATTTGAAGTTATTCGAATTAATGAGAATTATCCAAATTAATTAGATTAATTAATTAATTAATAGAATAAGTCATTTTTCTACTATTTTCTAAAAATCCCCAAAAATCACATCTTGTAGAATTAATTTTGTTTATCAACTTTGCCTTCTACAATTAAGCCTAATAAAATCGTTTATTAAGCCGAATTAGCGAACTAAGTCTTCCGAACTTAATATTTAATTAATTACGGAATAGTAGAAGTGGAATTTTATCTACCATATATAAATTCATAAAAATAGTAATTAAATAATAGATGCTTCGACTAACACTTTTGTCTTCTTGGAGTAAGCCTAATTAAATCATTATTTAGGCCTAATCAGTGGATTAAGCCTGACTTACAACCCACCTAACCCAAATTCGTATTCACTATTCACCCAAACTTTGAACATCAAATTCGACCTGATTACTCAACCAAATGATCTGAAATCAGGGGCAAATGGAAGGCCACAATGTAAGGAACATTTACCCTCAATCAATTTGAGGTAAACTTAGCCCCAAAACGTGCTGCCGACATAGTTTGGTCAAGTCAAGGATTTCGGCGTCGTTTCTAAACACGTAGCTTGCAGCAGCGAATACTCCCAATTCAGAAGGCTCCAGAAGCTCTATGAGCTATCAAAATGAAGCCCTACGAGTCTTCTTTCATTTGGCTGCTATGGGGTTCGCTGAAATTTCGGATCTGGAGAGATCTAGTTCGATTTGTGGAGGTGGGTCAGCAGGCCGTTGGCTTCCCTTCATCCTTCTTTGATCCATCGATTGAGGTAGGAATTCTCAACCAAATCTTGATCATGAGTATAGCAAATTTTACCTCTCATCGAGCTCTTTCCATTGGTGGCAAAAGCCCCAATTTTCATTAGGTATCCGTGGAGATATCGAGGTTTTAGTGAGGTGCTGTCAAGTTGTTCTTTATTCTAGGTTTCGAGTTCCCTCTTCAATTTGAGGTAGGTTATAACAGCCCAATTTCTAATTAACATACATGAATGTAATCAATAGCATGTTAGCTTTCTTTTGACATCAAAATCCCCAATTTTTATAGATCATGCCTAGAGTATTTCGTGTGTTATTAGAAGCATGCTAGCAAGCTAGACTTTTCTTGTGTTCTTCATAGAATAGGTTGTATTTCATTGGATTCCTATCGAAATTTGTGATTTAAAATTATGTTTCATGACCCTAGGATGCCTATTAATAACCCTAGAGTCCATGGTTAAGATCCCAATACTTTTAGACCCCAAATTCTTGGAGTTTTTCATCACTTTTTGGGTCTGGAAACCCAGGGGTCGACCCGTGGGTCGACCCATTTCCACCCTGCAAGCAGCAGCAATGCTGCCTTGCATGGGTCGACCCAATGGGTCGACCCACGGCCTGCAGGGGTCGACCCATGCACCCAGAAAAGGGGGTCGACCCAATGGGTCGACCCATGAAGCCTGTTTTCGAGGGGGGTCGACCCATGGGTCGACCCATGCAGCCAGATGGCTCCTGGAAAGTCAGGGGTCGACCCAAAGGGTCGACCCATGCCCCGTAAACCCGTTTTAAGTGATGTTTTGACCTGGGGATCAATCCGGATCACCGGGGGATCAATCCATTCAACCTAATCACATTGAAAACTACATTTTTGGGGAACTAATGACCTATTCATGTACCCTTTTTAGTTTCAATTAACATAGGTCCATACATGCAAACTTAGTGTAAAAACACACCGTTGATCATCTTCATTTTCAATGCATACAAGGTTAAATAGAAACCCACATGATTAGTGGTTAATGGTGTAACTAAAATCTCTGTTAATGCATTCTATATCACTCCTGTGGGAGTTGTTCTGTGCTTTATCATCTTGAATCAACTTCTTGGCATTTGTCTTAATGTAAATGATAATGGATAAACTTTGATATGCTAACTTGGTAATTATGATTAAGTTGATCGTTAAGTTGCTGTTTTAGTCTTGCTTACTCCAGTTGAATCGATTGCTTACACACCTGAACGGTATACTGTCGACCGTTCCTTCTTGACCCCGTGGACCGAGTTTGGTCCAGTTCTTGTATTACGGCACCGAGGTGACCGTGTAAACCGAGTTTTTATTTTGAATCCAAGGACATGTTAGTCCTTAAATCTCATACTCTTGACAGAAATTCATCTGATTGATTGGCCATTAAAATTGACTGAGTGTCTAGACGGATGGGACGTTGGGCCCAGTAAATCAATGCCATCGCATCATAAGGGCCCGGTCTGGTCCTGGGGAGAGCGCCCGAAAGTTAGTGAGCCCATGGGATGTTAATGACATGGTGGGGCATTGCACCGAAGTACTTGCTTGAGTGTTGGCGTCTATGACAAAAATATCTTGTTACTTGTTACTTGATCATGCTTGGTTAAATGTTACTTGCTTGTTGGCCAATTCCTCACTTATATCTCATTGTTATATCTCTTGTTATATCTCCTGCAGTAAATTCTTGTATCTGTTATCCTTGATAATCATTATCAATTGTATATTTCTTGACCTTGCAAGATCTTGTTATTACCGTTGTTTATTGCATTATCGTTTGTAGCATGACATTTTGAAAATGTAATTAAACTGTTAATCACTTATACATGTCTGTTATTTCCTACTGAGCGTTAGCTCACACCCCGTTGTTTCTCCCTTTCCAGGCTTCTCAGGTGACGCGCTTACCGACGGGGAAGGGCAGGAGTGATGTCTTGAGTGTATCAGTTCTAGTGTGTTAGCAGTGTGTTTATTGTTGGTTGTGTTTGGAGATCATTTAGTTTCAGTTTGTTGTTGAGTCTTAGTGGTTGTTATTCCATGTTGTATTAAGTTACCTTTGAGATCATTGTATCAGTTTGGTTGTTTAATGATCATTTAGTATTTCCTTTCCATAGCACTTGTGCTTTTAGATTAGTTCTCTCTCTTCCCTGCTTGCCTCTGACTATACATCCCGATATTCCGCGTCGGGGCGTGACAGTTTAGTTGGTATCAGAGCCCTTGGTTTCACATTCCTAGGTTCCCTAAGTTTTAGGTTTTCTTGCATTGCATCCCAATAACCGGTATATCAAAAGGTGTTGTCCGAACGTTAGGCTACGCCTATCGGAAAGGTCGCACACTTGCGCGAGTGGTCTTCGGACCGATTACCTCCGCCAGGTACCGAGTTTTTGGTCGTGTCTAGGTGCATTAGATCCCTAACCTTGTAAAAGTCTAGGACCTGACTTGGTAAGAATGGGTAGAACTTGGGTTAAGTTCATTCCTTAATCGTGCTTTATCTATCTTATTGAACCTAAGTAACCTATTCCTCGTGTAGATGGCAGCTGATCGTGCTGAATGGAGGAACCTGCAGCGTACGGTTCAAGGCCTTACTCAGGCCCTTCAGCAAGTAGCTCAGGCAGGAGCGGCACAGCATGGCACCGGTGATCTATACCGGAACTTCCGCGGAATGAACCCGCCTAGATTCGCTGGTTCGACTGACCCTGACCAAGCCGAGCACTGGCTAGATGAGATGGGGAGAATCTTTGAAGTTATGCAGTGCACCAACCAGGAGCGTGTCCTTTTGTCCACATTCCAATTGGAACATGATGCACGTACTTGGTGGGATTCTATCAAGGCAACTCTTGGTGATCGGCAAATTATGTGGGAAGAGTTCGAGGAATTCTTCAACAACAAGTATTTTTCTGATAGAGTGCAAGAGAAGAAAGCGGCAGAGTTCGCGGCCTTGAAACAGCGAGGCTTGTCCGTGGCTGAGTATGAGGCTCAATTTGCACGGCTTTCTCGATATGCTACACATCTCATTTCCACCGAGAAGATGAAGGCGAAGCGCTTTCTCAATGGTTTGAAGCTTCATTATATCAACCAATTGGCACCGATGGAGATTTCCACTTATTCCGAGATGGTAAGGAAAGCGCAAGTTCTGGAGGATACTCTTGAGATGACGGAGAGAATCCGTGGGAAAGGCACCAAGAAAGAATTACCTACGGGTTCCGGGAGTGTCAAACCCGGGTATACCAAGAAGAGGCCTGTTAGTGGACCTGGTTCGTGGAGCGGGTCCGGATCGTGGAAGGGCAAGATGCCGAGGCATGAAGACAAGAAGCCTGGCCCTATTATTCCATTCAAGAGCATGTGCAACTATTGTGATCGTCCGGGTCACAAGATAGAGGAGTGCTGGCGCAAGCTAGGCGTCTGTTTGCGATGTGGAAGCAAGGAGCACCGTATCCCCAATTGTCCTCTCATATCGGAACAAGCTACACCGGCAAAACCTCTAGTCTTCAAGAAACCACAAGGCAAGCTTCAAGCTTTACATGCAGAGGAAACTGGGATTTCTGATGATGGCGGACTCGTCGAAGGTACCCTTACTATAATCGATAAGCCCGCATTTGCTCTCTTTGATACTGGTGCAACACATTCTTTTATTTCACGGAGATTTGCTAAGTCATTAGCTGTGGAACCTATTTTGATGAATACTCCGTTAGAGATTTCAACCCCTATTGGCACTAGATCAACAATCCAACATTTCTATCCTTCTAGTAAGGTTATGATTGGTGAACAGAACTTTCCAGCAGATTTGGTCTGCATGGATATGAAGGATTATGATGTAATCCTAGGAGCAGATTGGTTGGCCAAGTATGAGGCCAATGTTCACTGTAGTTCTACCTCAGTGACTTTTACTGGACATTCTGGTTTATCTTTTACGGGAGTCAAGTACCATAACTCCGTACCGCTCATCTCGGCTCTTCGAGCTGATAAGCTTTTGAGGCATGGGTGTGAGGCATTTCTAGCCTTTATTTGTGCAACCCCTGAGCAACAGATTGAGATCAAGGACATTCCTGTTGTCCAAGATTTTCCTGATGTCTTTCCAGAGGAATTACCAGGACTTCCGCCTGAACGGGAAGTTATCTTTTCCATTGATCTTATTCCTGGCACAGCTCCTATTTCTAAGGCTCCTTATCGTATGTCTCCTGCGGAACTGAGGGAACTGAAGCAGCAACTGATGGAATTACTCGAGAAGGGTTTTATTCGTCCTAGTACTTCTCCGTGGGGAGCCCCTGTGTTGTTCGTCAGGAAGAAAGATGGTTCGATGAGGTTGTGCATTGATTATCGGCAAATAAACCAGCAAACTGTCAAGAACAAATATCCCTTGCCGAGGATTGACGAGTTATTTGACCAGATAGCGGGAGCTCAATACTTCTCTAAGATCGATCTTCGATCTGGATATCACCAGTTGCGGATTAAGGAAGAGGATATTTATAAAACAGCCTTCCGCAGTAGGTATGGTCATTTTGAATTTGTCGTTATGCCTTTTGGTCTAACGAATGCTCCAGCAGCTTTCATGCAGTTGATGAACAATGCATTTCGGCCCTATCTTGATCAGTGGGTCGTGGTATTTATTGATGACATCCTGATTTATTCTAAGAATGAGGAGGAGCATGCTGAGCATCTGAGAATGGCATTGCAACTGTTGAGAGATCATCAACTATATGCCAAGTTCAGTAAGTGTGAATTTTGGCTGCAAGAAGTGTCCTTTCTAGGACATATAATTACGAAGAACGGTATTTCTGTTGATCCTTCGAAGGTTGAGGTAGTGAAGAATTGGGAACAGCCTACCAGTGTGACAGAAGTTAGAAGTTTTCTAGGCCTGGCAGGTTATTATCGAAGATTTATTCAAGACTTCTCTAAGATTGCGGTACCTCTTACAAGATTAACCCGCAAGGAAAATAAGTTTGATTGGTCAGATGATTGTCAGCGAAGCTTTCAGACTCTGAAGGAGTGTTTGACTACTGCACCTGTTTTGGCTTTACCTTCTGGTGAAGGAGGATTTGTTGTTTATACTGATGCTTCAGGTATTGGCTTAGGCTGTGTACTCATGCAGCATGGGAAGGTGATTGCCTATTCCTCTAGGCAGTTGAGGAAGCACGAAGATAATTATCCTGTTCATGATTTGGAACTTGCTGCAGTCGTGTTTACTTTAAAGATATGGAGGCATTACTTATATGGAGAAACCTTTACAGTGTTTTCAGATCATAAGAGTTTGAAGTATTTATTCTCTCAAAAAGAACTCAACATGAGGCAGCGGAGATGGTTGGAGTACTTGAAAGACTTCGACTTCTTGATTGAGTATCATCCTAGCAAAGGTAATGTTGTGGCGGATGCATTAAGCCGGAAGCCGGTAGCTAGATTGTCAAGTCTCATGTTACAAGAATGGAGATTGTTGGAATAATTATCTAGTCTGGATCTCAATATTGACAATGATCGGATCTTGATTGCTCAGATTCAACTTAAACCTGAATTATTGATAGAGATCAAGTCCTTGCAAGATAATGATCCCGAGTTGGTAGAGATCAAGGGAAGCTTGAGTAGCAGACCTGACTTCATGTTGGCCGATGATGGTAGATTATTATTTAAAGGCAGAACTTGTGTTCCGGATGAGGCTTCAATAAAGAACAAAATTCTTGAGGAAGCTCATAGATCCAGATATACCATTCATCCTGGAGGCATTAAGATGTACCGAGATTTGAAAAGGTCCTTTTGGTGGCCGAATATGAAAAGAGAAGTTACAGATTTTGTGAGCAGATGTTTGGTATGTCAGCAAGTTAAGGCCGAACATTTCAGACCAGCAGGGAAATTGAAACCACTCGACATACCCCAATGGAAGTGGGAAAGTATTGGCATGGATTTCATTATGGGTCTACCTAGGACTCGTGGTGGATTTGATGCGATATGGGTGATTGTTGATCGTTTGACAAAGTCGGCTCATTTCTTACCAATTAAGTCGAAGTGGACGATTGATGTATTGGCTGCTTTGTATATAAAGGAAGTGGTGAGATTGCATGGTATTCCAGTGAATATAGTATCTGATCGAGACCCCAGATTTACTTTACATTTCTGGAAGGGACTGCAAGAGTCTTTGGGTACTCGTCTGAATTTCAGTACTGCTTTTCATCCACAGACAGATGGACAGACTGAAAGAACCAATCAGATAGTGGAAGATATGCTGCGAGCTTGCATGATTGATTTCGGTGGTAATTGGAGTGAGCATTTGGCATTAATTGAATTTGCCTACAATAACAGCTATCAGTCTAGCATTCAGATGGCTCCTTTTGAAGCACTATATGGTAGAAGTTGTCGTTCCCCGTTGTGTTGGGACGAGGTAGGTGTGAAACAGTGGCTTGGACCAGATCTTGTTTCGGAATCATCACAGAACATCCGTGTTATCCGAGACCGGTTACAAGTAGCCCAGTCAAGACAGAAGAGTTATGCCGACAACAGGAGAAGGGCATTGGAATTTCAGGTTGGCGAGCATGTGTTCTTAAAGGTCTCTCCGACGAGAGGGATCCGAAGATTTGGCATTCATGGCAAGCTGAGTCCGAGGTACATTGGTCCATTCGAGATTCTAGATAGAGTGAGAGAGGTGGCATACAGACTGGCTTTACCACCATAATTGTCTGGCATATACAATGTTTTCCATGTGTCTATGTTACGGAAATATGTGTACGATCCCACTCATATCATTCAGCAGGTGGATTTTGAATTGAAGGAAGATTTGACCTATGAGGAAAGACCTGTCAAGATTCTGGACCGGAAGTATCAGCAACTCCGGAATCCTTCGATACCGATGGTCAAGATTCAGTGGAGTCGGCGTGGGACCGAAGAAGCTACATGGGAATCTGAAGAGACTATGCGAAAGCGGTATCCCGATCTATTCTAGGTGAGTGATCTTTTTCCACTCTCAGTTTTAGTGCAGTGAATTTGGAGGACCATGAAGCCTGTTTTCGAGGGGGGTCGACCCATGGGTCGACCCATGCAGCCAGATGGCTCCTGGAAAGTCAGGGGTCGACCCAAAGGGTCGACCCATGCCCCGTAAACCCGTTTTAAGTGATGTTTTGACCTGGGGATCAATCCGGATCACCGGGGGATCAATCCATTCAACCTAATCACATTGAAAACTACATTTTTGGGGAACTAATGACCTATTCATGTACCCTTTTTAGTTTCAATTAACATAGGTCCATACATGCAAACTTAGTGTAAAAACACACCGTTGATCATCTTCATTTTCAATGCATACAAGGTTAAATAGAAACCCACATAATTAGTGGTTAATGGTGTAACTAAAATCTCTGTTAATGCATTCTATATCACTCCTGTGGGAGTTGTTCTGTGCTTTATCATCTTGAATCAACTTCTTGGCATTTGTCTTAATGTAAATGATAATGGATAAACTTTGATATGCTAACTTGGTAATTAGGATTAAGTTGATCGTTAAGTTGCTGTTTTAGTCTTGCTTACTCCAGTTGAATCTATTGCTTACACACCTGAACGGTATACTGTCGACCGTTCCTTCTTGACCCCGTGGACCGAGTTTGGTCCAGTTCTTGTATTACGGCACCGAGGTGACCGTGTAAACCGAGTTTTTGTTTTGAATCCAAGGACATGTTAGTCCTTAAATCTCATACTCTTGACAGAAATTCATCTGATTGATTGGCCATTAAAATTGACTGAGTGTCTAGACGGATGGGACGTTGGGCCCAGTAAATCAATGCCATCGCATCATAAGGGCCCGGTCTGGTCCTGGGGAGAGCGCCCGAAAGTTAGTGAGCCCATGGGATGTTAATGACATGGTGGGGCATTGCACCGAAGTACTTGCTTGAGTGTTGGCGTCTATGACAAAAATATCTTGTTACTTGTTACTTGATCATGCTTGGTTAAATGTTACTTGCTTGTTGGCCAATTCCTCACTTATATCTCATTGTTATATCTCTTGTTATATCTCCTGCAGTAAATTCTTGTATCTGTTATCCTTGATAATCATTATCAATTGTATATTTCTTGACCTTGCAAGATCTTGTTATTACCGTTGTTTATTGCATTATCGTTTGTAGCATGACATTTTGAAAATGTAATTAAACTGTTAATCACTTATACATGTCTGTTATTTCCTACTGAGCGTTAGCTCACACCCCGTTGTTTCCCCCTTTCCAGGCTTTTCAGGTGACGCGCTTACCGACGGGGAAGGGCAGGAGTGATGTCTTGAGTGTATCAGTTCTAGTGTGTTAGCAGTGTGTTTATTGTTGGTTGTGTTTGGAGATCATTTAGTTTCAGTTTGTTGTTGAGTCTTAGTGGTTGTTATTCCATGTTGTATTAAGTTACCTTTGAGATCATTGTATCAGTTTGGTTGTTTAATGATCATTTAGTATTTCCTTTCCATAGCACTTGTGCTTTTAGATTAGTTCTCTCTCTTCCCTGCTTGCCTCTGACTGTACATCCCGATATTCCGCGTCGGGGCGTGACATGCACCTTCCCTCCCCACAGAGAATTCCCCGTCAGGCAACCACGCCAATGAAATACCTCCGTAGGTGGCTGGGGAACAGCTTCCCGGCGGGAGTACCGACGCCCTCCAAACCCTCAACGTAAAACTGGATGTCCTCATGGATCTCATGAGGGCCCAGGCGGCCAGGGAGGAGAAGTTGCATCTCCCCCGGAAGAGCCCTCCCCGCGGAGACGCCTCCCAGCAAACCGCTAGAGGCCGTTTTACCCTTCGGGGGCGGCGACTCATCCGTAACCTGTCAGGAGGACCATCGCATGCCCCTCCCCCATAGCAGGAAGCCTCCTCCACCCCGAGGAGGGAGAAGTCCGGAGCACACCGACGGTTCCCGGAGACCGAGGCCCTGAGGAGGACCGGGACAACATGCAAGTGCGTCCCCCCAGCCCCTCGGGCCAACGGCAACCAGAGCTGTCCCTCCGGCTGCGAGACTTTGAGAGGTGTTTCGCGGAGCAAGAGCGCACCCTCCGCGCCTTGCAGAAGACCTCTCCGGTGGAGGACGAGGAGCGATCCCCGTTCTCCGATTACATCTTGAAGGCCGAGATTTCCCCAAGGATATCACTTCCAGCCTTCAAGTCGTACGACGGCCAGGGAGACCCGGCCGATCATTACGACAGCTTCGACGCTCTAATGACCCTACATGGGGCGTCTGACGTAATCAAGTGCCGAGCGCTTGTGACCACTCTGGTTCAGGGCGCTCAGGCATGGTTCAGGCCCTCGCCCCCGGCAACATCCACAACTTCAAGCAATTTAGGCGAGTGTTCAAGGAAAGCTTCGTCGGCAGCGGTCCACCCCGATCAGTGGCGGGATTACTGGCCCTCAAGCAAGAACAGGGGGAGAAGTTGCGAGCTTATATTAACCGATTCAAATCGGAAGCCCTGCGCATCCCCCACCTGGATGTTGCCTCGACCATCACCGCATTGACCGGGGGTACCCGTGATGAGAACCTACGGCGTGAGCTAGTGCTTCATCCTCCTACCTCCCTCGCCGAGCTAGTGACCCTGGCCCTGCGCCATGCAGTGTGTGAGGAAGTCCTCAGCGCCTACCGAGGCATGACAGGCTCGGGTTGGGAGGGGGACAAGAAGCGACCGTCCGAGCAAGGGACGGGTCGAGGAAAAAGGCGGAACTAGGACGGAGACCGCAAAGAGCCGTCCCAGAAGTATGAGCGGTACACCCCCCCTTACCGCTCTCGTCTACGAAATCTACGAAGACATCAAAGGCTCGGGTCTCCTCCACCAGCCCGAGCATATGAAGGCCAAGCAATGCAATCGCCGCAAGCATTGCCTGTTCTACAGCAATCACGGGCATTACACCAGTGATTGCCATCAACTTCAAGATGAGATCGAGCGCCTCGTCCGCCAAGGACACCTATCCCGATACGTGGCCGGGCAGAAAGAAGACCGAGGCGCCCCCGAAGAAACCGACAATGCCCCCCGTGGAGTCCATATCAATGTCATCGCGGGCAGCGTGGCATCAGTATGAGATAGCAGCCGAGGAAGAAAGCGTCACGTCGAGCGGGCGAGCCGAGCCTCTATTGAGCACCCTAAGGCCCCGCAGGCGAGCGAACCGCAGGCCCTGGTATTCTCCAACCAGGACTTGGAAGGGCTAACCACCCCGCATGATGACGCTCTCATTGTATCAGCTACAATAAACTATTGTAACATAGACATGATCTTAGTTGACAATGGTAGTGCCCCTGATGTATTATCCTATGAATGTTTCCTCAAGATGGGAGAGAATCCATCTAAACTCCGCCCGATCCGAACCCCCCTTTGTTGGTTCAACGGCCAGGCAACTTATCTCGAGGGAGCCCTGTGCCTGCCAGTTACTATCGGCACCCCGCCCAAAACCGTTACGGTTATGGTGGACTTCATCGTTATTAAGGGGATGACGGCATATAATGCCATCTTCGACCGAGGTATCCTTAGCCGAATGAAAGTGGTGCCCTCTACCTTTCACCAAAAAATGAAGTTCCCTACCAAGTATGGCGTGGGGGAGGTCCGGGGTAACCAGGCATTGGCTAGACGGTGCTATATAATCTCGGTTGAAGCCACGAGGCCGGAAGGGAAAAACAAAGGAGTAAAGGGAGCCGAGGAGGGACCAGCAACATCTGAGTCTGGCGGCGAGTTGCTAACGGTCTTCCTTAATGGTGACCCAACTCTAGGAGTCAAGATCGGAGCCGATCTAGCACTTGAGGAACAGAAAAAATATAAAATTTCCTTGCCCAGTATATCCAAGTCTTTGCATGGTCGGACGAGCATCTTCCCGGGATCCTGGGAGTCATGGTGACACACAAGCTCAACCTCAACCCAATGGTGAAGCCTGTCTAGCAACGTAGGAGAAAGTACGCCCCGGAGAAGCAATCGGTCATCAAAGAGCAAGTCATCAAGGGGCAGAAGACTGGCCTCCTTCATCCGGTCCTGTACCCTACGTGGCTCGCCAACGTCATCCTAGTACAGAAGGCTTAGGGAAAGTGGCGAATGTGCGTAGACTTCACCGACCTCAACAAGGCTACTCCGAAAGATTGCTACCCGCTGCCGAGCATCGATCAATTGGTCGACTCAACCTCTGGCAACGAGCTGCTAAGCTTTTTAGATGCCTACTCCGGTTACCATCAGATCGGGATGGACCCGGAGGACATCGAGAAGACCGCCTTCATCACCGACTTTGGCGTACACTGCTACACCCGAATACCGTTCGGGTTGAAGAACGCTGGAGCGACATATCAGAGACTGATCAACCACATCTTCGAGGGACAGCTCGGTCGGAACGTCGAGGCCTACATTGATGACATGCTCGTCAAAATGCCAAAGGTCGAGGACCATCTTGCTGACTTAGCCGAGACCTTCGACACCCTCCTGAGGTGCAACATGAAGCTCAACCCTACTAAATGCGCCTTCGGAGTCAGATCCGGGAAGTTCTTAGGCTTCCTGGTAACTCAGCATGGGATCGAGGCCAACCCCGACAAGGTTCAGGCCATCCTGAACATGCGGCCACCCACCTGTATTAGGACGTCCAACGCCTTACGGGGTGCATTGCTACGCTCAACCGCTTCCTATCCTGTGCGGCCAAACGATGCCTACCCTTCTTCAAATTATTGAGGGGACCCAAAATGGCATCTGCTACGTTCGCCTGGGACGAGGAATGTCAGAAGGCGTTTGTCAAACTCAAGGAATTCTTGGCCTTACCCCCGGTGCTGTCCAAGCCGACACTGGGCGAAGCTCTACACCTGTACCTCTCGACGACCCCTTCCACAGTAAGCTCGGTCCTAGTCAGGAACGACGCGGGGGTCGAGAGACCGGTTTACTATACCAGCAAGGTGCTTAATGAGGCTGAAAGAAGGTACCCCACAACTGAAAAACTCATGCTAGTGTTGGTTACCTCAGCCAAGCGCCTCTGACCCTACTTTCAAGGGCACTCCATCGTCGTATTGACCGGCGAACCCGTGAAGAAGATTCTCTTTCACCCTGAAGCCTCGAGATGCCTCGTCAAATGGGTCATCATGCTCGGGGCCTATGATATCTCGTATTGCCCGCGCTCGGCCATCAAAGGACAGGCCCTCGCGAACTTCATTGCTGAAAGCACGATCCCGATTGAAGAAGCACTTTCACCTGTGCCCGGGCCTAGTTGGGACCTGTTCGTCGACGGGTCCTCCAACTCAGCCGGATGCGACGTTGGTGTCCTTCTCAAGTCCCCCGAAGGAGCAGAGCTGCGGTACGCCTTGAAATTCAACTTCCTGGTATCCAACAACGCCTCCGAGTATGAAGCCCTTATCTCAGGGGCCAGGATGGCTCGACGACTAGGAGCCGAGCGAGTCAGAATCCACACCGACTCCCAATTGGTCGCTAGCCAGGTCAACGGTGACTACGAAGCTCGGAAAGGACAAATGATCAAGTACCTCTAGGTGGTCAAGAGGATGGCCCAACTTTTCGAGAGCTTTGAGGTAGTCCGGATAGCAAGGGAGGAAAACTCCCGAGCGGACGCCCTCTCTCACCTGGCCTCCTCCCTCGACCCCGAAGGTACTCGATAGGTCTTCCTCGAAGAGCTCGAGTGACCGAGCATCGAGTCTGAGCTTATGACCGTTGACCCAGCATCCCCGAGCGACTGGTGGACTCCCTACATATCCTGGCTCCGGGATTCTCAAGAGCCTCCTGACCCCCGGGAAGCTCGAAAACTTAAGTACCAAGCTCGGCATTTCATCATGATGGACGATGCCTTGTATTGCAGCTCTTTCTCCGGTCCCCTCCTCAAGTGCATCAGCGTCGACGAAGCTAGCCGAGCGATTCAGTAAGTACACGAAGGCATCTGCGGCGCGCACCAAGGAGGAAGATCGCTCGCCAAGATCTTGCTTTGATAGGGTTACTGGTGGCCCACTCTCCAGCGCGACTGCATGACCCATGTACAGAAGTGTGACCGATGTCAGCGCTTCGACCATCTGATCCACCAGCCCGCCGCGGAGCTCATCACCCTTGCCGAGCCATACCCTTTCACTCGGTGGGGAATCGATATTCTCGGGCTGTTCCCCACGGCTCCGGCTCAGAAGAAGTACGTCATCGTCGCCATCGACTACTTCACCAAGTAGATCGAGGCCGAGGCCACCACCAGGATCACCGAATCGGTCGTATGGAGTTTCATTTGGAAGTCGATCATTTGTCGTTACGGTGTCCCCCGAGTGATCATAAGCAATAATGGTCGGCAATTTGATTCACATTACTTCAGAGACAGATGTGCCGACCTAAACATTCGCAACCACTTCACTTCGGTAGCCCACCCTCAGGCTAACAGACTAGTCGAGAATGCCAACAAAACTATCTTGAAAGGCATCAAAACCTGGCTCGGCAAGGCCAAGGGAAGCTGGCTCGAGGAATTACCAAGAGTACTATGGTCGCATTGAACTACTCTGAGAATGGCCATCGGTGAAACACCTTTTCAGCTGGTATATGGCACGGAAGCCGTGATTCCATTAGAGGTCGGCAATCCTTCTCTCCGAGTCGTCCACTTCAAACCCGAGGTGAAGGAGCAGAAACTGCTGGAAAACCTTGACTTAGCAGACGAGATCCGAGAGATTGCAAACATCCGAGCAATGGAATACCAACGGCGCATCACTCGATACTACAACTCCAGAGTCCGAGATAGATATTTCCAACTAGGGGACTTTGTCCTGAGAAAGGCCAAAGCCTCTCGACCACTGGAGGCGGCGGGGAAGCTATCCCCTAACTGGGAAGGCCTCTACCGAGTGGTCGAGATGCTCGAGAAAGGGGCGTATCGATTGTCCACCATGGAAGGAACACCCGTTCCTCGGACGTGGAACGTGACAACACTTCGCAAGTTCTACTTTTGATCATCTGGCAAACATGCACATGTAAGCAAAGTAGAATAAACACCATTCTTTTCTTTTCATTAAACTCTGGTGTACATCAAATAGGCCGCAGCCAATACAATATAGAGTTCAACAAAAAATTACATCCACTGGTACTATGACACGAGCAGAACGCTCGACCAACTCGGTAAGCACTCCTACGTCCAGCCACTCACTCTGCCTAGTGCAGAAACTGGCTCGGATAAAGGATAGCCGGCCCCGTTGGTTTGAGAAGCTCGGAGAAAAGGTGCCAGAAGGATTGGAGGAGGAAGAAGAAAAACAAGAGAAGGCCTCCCCTACCAACTCTTTGGAAGGAGGATGGAAGCCGAACAGAAAGCAAGCACCCTCAAGTGGTGCGGGCAAGGATAAAGACATCCTCCAAAGAGTGAAAGAGGAGGGAGAAAAATAAAATGGCGGAGATGGAATGATGGGGACATCACCCAGAATTCCCTTTGGCTCGACACCTCTCTCCCTTCCGGAGACGAGTAGTGTGCGACTGCACGACTTGATGGGCCCACGGCGACACGGGAGTTTATTACTGAGGACATATTGATGTATTTTCTCCTTTCTTGAGTCATTTTGATGTACTTGTCTTTATTTTGAGTCATGTCCCGAGGTCGTCACGTTATTTATCTATGTTTGTTCGGCTAGGGGGTCATATGGGCCCAATTAGATGGGCCTGGCCCATGGGCGCCCTCTTCCTTCCCACACCCCCTTGCTTATTTGCTTTTAGCATATTCTCCAGGGACTTTTTGTAAATGTTGGGATCCCTATAAATAGGACCCCAACCCCCCCTTGAGATGGGTAATGAATATTTGAGTATTTTTGAGCATAAGTGCAATCCTCTCTCTCTCTCTCTCTCTCTCTCTCTCTCTAGGGGGCGAACCCCACTCTCTCTCTTCTCCCCTCCCTTGGGCGAACTTGGCCCTTCACCTCCCCTCCCCTTTGCCACCTCAGCTGCCACCTCACCCCTCCACCCTTTCATCTTCCCAAGGCCCATAACTCCCTTCAATACCTCCTCCACCCTAGGCAACCCTTCCCATTCCCCATACACCTTCTCAACCTCCAAGGCAACCTTCCCTCTCCCCCAAGCAGCCATACCACTTCCCCACACCATTCATTCATATCCCCTGGGCGAATTAACCCCCATCCCCCCCTGCTGGTTGCGCACCCACCTCATCTAGCCCACCCCCATTCCCTTGGCCGACCCCCACCACCCCACCTGATAGCTGCGGCCCCTCCACTCCACCTCCCTCCAAGACTCCTTAATCCCCTGTTCCTCTCCCCTCCACACCCCTAAACACCCCTCTCCCATCAACCATCCACCCCACCATCTCCACCATTGCCAATCCCCACCCCTATCACTAGTTCCACCACCATCCTTTCTCTTTACCTTGACAGTCTGCAGGTGGCAGAAAAAGTTACTACTTGCAGAAGCTTCCCCGGATTCATAAGGCGACATCCAGAGGCGTACCATACATTGCCGGAAAGGTCGTCCAGTCCACTACGCAGGCGAGAAAGAATCGTACCATTCCGAGTTCGGGGCTG
Organism: Amorphophallus konjac; assembly: GCA_022559845.1. Taxonomy (NCBI): domain Eukaryota; kingdom Viridiplantae; phylum Streptophyta; class Magnoliopsida; order Alismatales; family Araceae; genus Amorphophallus; species Amorphophallus konjac. The sequence goes on along the minus strand of CM040126.1, from coordinate 80,293,821 downwards.
CCCGGGAGAGCCATTCTCCCTCGACTGCGCCAAGCTCCATCTGCAGAGCACCAGAGTTCAACCAGAAGCTGAACCACGATTCACAGTGGAGGATTCAGACCGTGGTTCCTTCTTCAAAGTTCTTCCTCCACCTGTCCCCGACCAGGAGCAAGAAGCAGAACTACGTTCGGCGTCCGGGAGCCAAAGTTCTGATTTTTCCCCTTCAGTCGCGCGGATCTGCCTTCCCCAGTCTTCAGCGACCTGCACCCACTCATCGGCGTCCCCCAGGCCATCCCGACCTCAGACGGCCTCCCCACCAGTTTTTCTGTGAAGAGAGTTCATCCACGGTTCCAGCTACTCTGACGGTTCGAGATTCGGAGCTCGGGAGCCAACGGTACAATCTCTGCATCCTGCTGCATCAGATCTGAAGCTGTCAACCCCAGATTCCTTCGTCCTGTTCGAGCCTCCGCCGCAGCCAGCGACGACATCAGAAGAATTCATTAAAATTCAGAGGCGTCCCAGTTCCTGTTACGAAGAATTTCCCTCTGGTCTCGTCGACGGGAAAATTCCTGAGTAAGAACTACGGTTGCAACAGCGGCTGCCTGTCTCCTCTCACAGCAAGTGAGCAGACCCAACGTTGGCTTCCTCTCCTACAACTTCGGCGAGTTTCCCCCTCCCGCCTGGCCGGCTTAGCGCCCCTCCCTGCGTGGAGGTAGTGTTTGGATGTAAGCTTTATTTCCCCACCCTTAGTCCAACCCTCCTGCGTGAGGAGTAGTGTATGTAATAAACAGGTCAAGCTACATCGGCGCAGTGTGCGGGATCCACACTTCCCCGCTCGCCCACGTCTCCGAACGGGGTTGGTTTCTTCAAACCAACCAGGTGAGCTCTAAACTTTGCTCCATTACTCTTTAGTGTCTTTTCATTTAATATCCGTAGACATAGCTCCATTGTGCAAGCGAGAGAGTGTCCGACCCCACGTGCCACACTTACGAGCGGTCATCGTGGGCAGTGAGAGAGTGGGACCTAGTGCCCCAATTGGCACCGGCCAGCCCCATAAGCGTGGGCTACGTACCCTCGGGAGGGCAACCCTAGCCCGGCTGGCACTCTACCAGCAAGGGTCTTGATCCATCACCTCCCCTTAGCATCATTTTGTCACCCCGGGCTCGTGTGTGTGCGACGGCGATTTGGCCCCGATTTATCAACTTAATTGCTATGTGGTTGTGAATGCGGAATAGGTCCTAAGATTCCGTCTGCTTGCTGCATACCCCGTAGTTATGTCACATCAGTTGGTATCAGAGCAAGTTTTAGACTTGTCTCTACAAGCCTAGGTCCAAGGGCAATTGCATTTCTATCCCGTGTCGTCATCTTTGTGCATGTCCACCCGTAGGGGTACCATATACCGGGCTGATCCTTCTAATTCCAATCCACCTATGGATCCCAATTTACAAGGCAATCAAAACAACCCTAGGGAAGCTCCCCAAGCTCCTATGGATCGACTTGAGGCTGCCATTCAAGCCCTCACGGAGCAAATGAATGGTGTTTCCACCCGATTGGAGAGATTAGAAGAAGCTAGGGCCCCACCTAGGAACCATGTCCAAAGGGTTCCTTCCCCGCGGGCTGAACATGAGAGGGAAGACCTAGAGGATGAGTGGTATCGCGAGCAGGAGAGAGCCCCACAACCTCGGTACCATGAGAGGCGACCACGAGAGGATCCGGATGACTTCCTACTAAGAATGATCAAAGTGGAAGCTCCTAATTTTGATGGGTCACATAACCCTAGTGCCTATAAAGAATGGGAGCATGGCATGGACCAATACTTTGATTGGTACCCCATGTCCGAGGAAAGAAAGGTTAGGTTGGCCAAGATGCACCTTCTTAAATTAGCCAAGACCTATTGGCTAAAGGTAGAAAGCCAAAGGAGAATCAGGCGTGAGGAACCCATTGACACTTGGATGGACATGAAAGTCCAGCTTAGGAGCAAATATCTTCCCCACTCCTATAGCCAAATTCTCCTTGATGAATGGCAAAGCCTTACCCAAGAGGGAAAAATCGTGGAAGAATATGTGGAGAAATTTGACTCATACCTCTTAAGGTGTGGTGTTGTCGAAGAACCCGCCGTCACTCTATCCCGGTTTAGGAATGGTCTCCTTCCCCACATCAAACGAGAACTTTTCATGAGGGAAGCCCATAGCCTTGAGGTTGCCTATCAAATAGCCCGTGATGTAGAAAGGTTTTCTAGGAACCCTAGGTTTGCCCCTTCCAAGGGCCCGGGACCACGTCCCAACCTCCCTCCCCTGTTAAGAACACCTCCTCCCAGTGGAGGAACTCCCACTCGGCCCTACCCCCAGCCAACCAACCCTACCCCCACAAAGGTCACTCCACCCAACCCTCCTCCCCGAAGGGAGGAAATTTCCAAAGGGAAGACCCCAGGGAGTAGTACGGTTAAGTGTTTTCAGTGCCATGGTTATGGCCACATAGCTTCCCAATGCCCTTCCAAAGGGTTGTCGAGCCTGGTTATTGAGGGCGGACCTACCACATCCCAGGAAACCCATGAGGATAATGTTGTGGAATACGAGGCTGGTTTAGGGTGGGAAGAGGAGTATGAAGAGCAATTCTTTGAGGAAGGTATAGAAGATAACCCCCATTCCACCCACCTAGGGGTAATAAGGTGCACCCTTACCCAACCTCAGGAGGACGACTGGCGGAGGACTTCCATTTTTCACACCTTCATCAAAATCGGGGATCATGTTAGGAAGGTCATCCTAGACAATGGGAGTTGTGTCAACGCCGTGTCCCCGGACACCGTCAAGCTCCTAGGGCTTACCCCGACACCCCACCCCAAGCCATATCGGGTATCATGGATAAACAATCACTCCCTACCCGTCAACACATGTTGTCTTATCCCCATCACCTTTTCAGCCTACCAAGGACAAGTATGGTGTGACGTCATACCTATGGCTGTAGGAAGCATCCTACTGGGGAGACCTTGGATATATGATGTCAATGCTACCATCTATGGGAAAACGAACACATGCGCTTTTGAACACGAGGGGAAGACTATCCGCCTCAACCCCTCCCCTCCTCGAAAAGAACCACCCGCTAAGGGGATCCTTCCTACACCACCACAAAACCCCAGGGTCTCGCCTGCACCAACCCAACCAACAGCCCAAAACTCCACCCCTGACAATCCCACCGGGCCAGTCAAGGGCCTCCACCTCATCTCTAGGAAAGAACTCGAGGAAGAACTAGCTCAAGGAACACCCTTGTGTGCTGTTGTCCTTTGTCTAGGGGAGGCAACACCCTCCAATCCCCACCCTGTGGAAATACACCCTCTCCTAGAAGAATTCAAGGATGTGTTCCCCGAGGAGCTTCCCGATCAACTGCCACCCATGAGGGATGTCCAACATGCTATTGACCTGGTCCCAGGGGCCACCCTCCCAAACCTTCCCCACTACCGCCTCAACCCCACTGAGCATGCTGAACTGAGGAGGCAAGTGGAGGAACTCATTAGAAAAGGCTTCCTCCGCCTTAGCAAAAGTCCTTGTGCTGTCCCAGCCCTCCTCACACCAAAGAAAGATGGGACATGGCGGATGTGTGTCGACAGTAGGGCCATCAACAAGATCACGGTCAAATATAGGTTTCCCATACCTAGACTTGACGATATGCTTGACATGCTAGCTGGAGCCACCATTTTCTCCAAGATAGACCTCAAAAGTGGCTACCATCAGGTTAGGATAAGGCTCGGGGATGAATGGAAAACTGCCTTTAAAACCAAGGATGGGCTCTATGAATGGCTGGTGATGCCCTTTGGGCTCTCTAATGCCCCAAGCACCTTTATGCGCCTTATGACTGAGGTCCTTAGGCCCTACATTGGAGTCTTCCTGGTAGTCTATTTTGATGATATCCTCATCTACAGCCAGTCCAAAGAAGCCCACCTCAATCATCTAAGGCAAGTCTGCACCACCCTTAGGAAGGAAAGCCTCTTTGCCAATTTTGGAAAATGTCACTTCATGACAAAATCCATTACCTTCCTTGGGTATGTTGTCTCCACCGAAGGGGTATCCATGGACCCTGAAAAGGTCCAAGCCATCCTCGATTGGCCGGAGCCCCGCACTCTCCATGAAGTCCGGAGTTTTCATGGATTAGCCACCTTTTACCGTAGGTTCATCCGTGGGTTCAGCACAATCACAGCCCCTATCACCGACTGCCTTAAAAAGGGGACCTTTGTGTGGACCAAGTCGGCATCTAGGGCCTTCCAAGAGCTCAAGGAAAGGATGACCCAAGCCCCTGTATTATGCCTCCCTGACTTCTCAAAAGTCTTTGAGGTGACTTGTGATGCCTCAGGGGTAGGAATTGGCGGGATCCTCAGCCAGGAAGGGCACCCAGTGGCCTACTTTAGTGAGAAGTTGTGTGATGCCCGGATGAAATACTCCACCTACGACAAGGAATTCTATGCCGTGGTGCAATCCCTCCGGCATTGGAGACACTATCTCTTGCCTAAAGAATTTGTCATATTCTCCGACCATGAGGCCCTGAAATATCTCAACTCCCAGCAGAAACTGAATGCTCGGCATGCCCGATGGGTCGAATACATCCAGGCCTACACATTTGTGATCAAACATAAGGCCGGAAGTGAAAACCGTGCTGCCGATGCCCTCAGTAGGAGAATTTCCTTGCTAGCTACCATTCGGGTGGAAGTCATAGGAAAGACTCAAGGAAGAGTACTCTGATTGCCCGGACTTTGGTCCAATCCATACCACTCTGTCCACCCTCTCACCTAGGGAATACCAAGGATTCATCTTAGAGGACGGGTTCATCTTCAAAGGCCATAGACTTTGCATACCTAGAACCTCTCTACGGGATTTCCTGGTCTGGGAGTTACATGCAGGAGGCCTTCCTGGGCATTTTGGGGTGCATAAGACCATTGCTTTGGTTGAGGGTCAGTTCTACTGGCCAAGTCTCAAAAGGGACGTAGCCAAAATTGTAGGACAGTGCCGGATATGTGCCTCAGCCAAACAGACAAGGCAGAACACTGGCCTATACACCCCACTCCCTGTCCCTGATCATCCCTGGCAGGACTTAAGCATGGACTTCGTCTTAGGCCTACCTAGGACTCAAAAAAGGCATGATTCAATCTTTGTCGTAGTGGATAGGTTTTCAAAGATGGCCCATTTCATCCCCTGCTCTAAAACCTCCGATGCCTCTCATGTGGCCCGCCTATTCTTCGATGAGGTAGTTCGCCTCCATGGCCTACCCAAGACCATCATTTCTGATAGGGATGTCAAATTCACCAGCTATTTCTGGAAAACCCTCTGGCACCTAATGGGGACCCTTCTCAAATTTTCCACGGCCTATCACCCTCAAACCGACGGCCAGACCGAAGTCATTAATAGGAGTCTTGGGAATCTACTCCGGTGTCTTGTTGAGGATCGCCCCGGGAATTGGGATCTCATATTACCCCAAGCAGAGTTTGCATACAACAATTCAGTGAATAGGTCGATAGGGATGAGCCCATTTGAAGCTGTGCATGGGTACAAACCTAGAAAGCCTACAGATCTCATTCCTTTGCCTCCGCATGCTAGAGTGTCTATTAGTGCTGAGTCGTTTGCCCAACACATGAAAGAATTGCATGAGGAGATCCGCAAACACATTAACAAAAGCAATGAGGTGTATAAAAAGACGGCCGATTCCCACCGACGCCACCAGGAATTTCACGTGGGTGACTATGTGATGGTAAGAACTGAGAGGCTTTTCCCTGGAAATGTCTCCAAACTGAGGTCGCGTGGATCAGGCCCCTTCCAGGTTCTGAGGAGGATTGGCACAAACGCTTACGTGTTGGACCTCCCCGAGGAGTACGCAGTAAGTCCCACATTCAATGTGGCTGACTTGGTGCCATATAGGGGTCCCACGGTGACACCTAGTGAGGGAATTGAGCCTGTTCCACCTTCTGAGAGAGCCACCACCCATGAGAGAGTTCCACCAGTCCAGAGGGGCCAACGGGAGCAGATAGAGCGGATATTGGATGAACATGTCACTGTCACCCGGAGCAAAGCATACGAGCGATACTTGGTCAGGTGGAAGGGCCGGCCCCCTTCAGATGATTCATGGGTGAGTAGGGAGGATCTTCAGCAGCTGGACCCCGACCTCCTGGAGCATTACCGCAGTCGAGTGGACCCTTTCTCGACAGAGTCGAGCTCTTCGTAGCCCGGGGGAGTTGATGGGGACATCACCCAGAATTCCCTTTGGCTCGACACCTCTCTCCCTTCCGGAGACGGGTAGTGTGCGACTGCACGACTTGATGGGCCCACGGCGACACGGGAGTTTATTACTGAGGACATATTGATGTATTTTCTCCTTTCTTGAGTCATTTTGATGTACTTGTCTTTATTTTGAGTCATGTCCCGAGGTCGTCACGTTATTTATCTATGTTTGCTCGGCTAGGGGGTCATATGGGCCCAATTAGATGGGCCTGGCCCATGGGCGCCCTCTTCCTTCCCACACCCCCTTGCTTATTTGCTTTTAGCATATTCTCCAGGGACTTTTTGTAAATGTTGGGATCCCTATAAATAGGACCCCAACCCCCCCTTGAGATGGGTAATGAATATTTGAGTATTTTTGAGCATAAGTGCAATCCTCTCTCTCTAGCTTTCTCTCTTCTCTCTCTCTCTCTCTCTCTCTCTCTCTCTCTAGGGGGCGAACCCCACTCTCTCTCTTCTCCCCTCCCTTGGGCGAACTTGGCCCTTCACCTCCCCTCCCCTTTGCCACCTCAGCTGCCACCTCACCCCTCCACCCTTTCATCTTCCCAAGGCCCATAACTCCCTTCAATACCTCCTCCACCCTAGGCAACCCTTCCCATTCCCCATACACCTTCTCAACCTCCAAGGCAACCTTCCCTCTCCCCCAAGCAGCCATACCACTTCCCCACACCATTCATTCATATCCCCTGGGCGAATTAACCCCCATCCCCCCCTGCTGGTTGCGCACCCACCTCATCTAGCCCACCCCCATTCCCTTGGCCGACCCCCACCACCCCACCTGATAGCTGCGGCCCCTCCACTCCACCTCCCTCCAAGACTCCTTAATCCCCTGTTCCTCTCCCCTCCACACCCCTAAACACCCCTCTCCCATCAACCATCCACCCCACCATCTCCACCATTGCCAATCCCCACCCCTATCACTAGTTCCACCACCATCCTTTCTCTTTACCTTGACAGTCTGCAAGTGGCATAAAAAGTTACGACTTGCAGAAGCTTCCCTGGATTCATAAGGTGACATCCAGAGGCGTACCATTCATTTCCGGAAAGGTCGTCCAGTCCACTACTCATGCGAGAAAGAATCGTAGCATTCCGAATTCGGGGCTGCCTGGGAGAGCCATTCTCCCTTGACTGCGCCAAGCTCCATCTGCAGAGCACCAGAGTTCAACCAGAAGCTGAACCACGATTCACAGTGGAAGATTCAGACTGTGGTTCCTTCTTCAAAGTTCTTCCTCCACCTGTCCCCGACCATGAGCAAGAAGCAGAACTACGTTCGGCATTCGGGATCCAAAGTTCTGATTTTTCCCCTTCAGTCGCGCGGATCTGCCTTCCCCAGTCTTCAGCAACCTGCACCCACTCATCGGCGTCCCCCAGGACATCCCAACCTCAGACGGCCTCCCCACCAGTTTTTCTGTGAAGAGAGTTCATCCACGGTTCCAGATACTCAGACGGTTCGAGATTCAGAGCTCGGGAGCCAAGGGTACAATCTCTGCATCCTGCTGCATCAGATCTGAAGCTGTCAACCCCAGATTCCTTCGTCCTGTTCGAGCCTCCGCCGCAGCCAGCGACGACGTCAGAAGAATTCATTAAAATTCAGAGGCGTCCCAGTTCCTGTTACGAAGAATTTCCCCCTGGTCTCGTCGACGGAAAAATTCCTGAGTAAGAACTACGGTTGCAACAGCGGCTGCCTGTCTCCTCTCACAGCAAGTGAGCAGACCCAACGTTGGCTTCCTCTCCTACAACTTCGGCGAGTTTCCCCCTCCCGCCTGGCCGGCTTAGCGCCCCTCCCTGCATGGAGGTAGTGTTTGGATGTAAGCTTTATTTCCCCACCCTTAGTCCAACCCTCCTGCGTGAAGAGTAGTGTATGTAATAAACAGCTCAAGCTACATCGGCGCAGTGTGCGGGATCCACACTTCCCCGCTCGCCCACGTCTCCGAACGGGGTTGGTTTCTTCAAACCAACCAGGTGAGCTCTAAACTTTACTCCATTACTCTTTAGTGTCTGTTCATTTAATATCCGTAGACATAGCTCCGTTGTGCAAGCGAGAGAGTGTCCGACCCCACGTGCCACACTTACGAGCGGTCATCGTGGGCAGTGAGAGAGTGGGACCTAGTGCCCCAATTGGCACCGGCCAGCCCCATAAGCGTAGGCTACGTACCCTCGGGAGGGCAACCCTAGCCCGGCTGGCACTCTACCAGCAAGGGTCTTGATCCATCACCTCCCCTTAGCATCATTTTGTCACCCCGGGCTCGTGTGTGTGCGACGGCGATTTGGCCCCGATTTATCAACTTAATTGCTATGTGGTTGTGAATGCGGAATAGGTCCTAAGATTCCGTCTGCTTGCTGCATACCCCGTAGTTGTGTCACATCATGGAAGAGGAGGGAGGGGGAGGCTTAGGTAAGGAGGGAGCTTGAATAGCCCCCCCTCCCCTCGGGATAGCATCGGCGGGTCAGGGACAGGAAGGCGACATGCTCCAGCATGTCGAACCCTCTCCCAAACCGACCCCTGACTGTCGAACCCTCTTCCAAACTGGAGCAGCAGGAGTTTCCCTCCTACTGTAGTCTGCATCATCGTCTTCTGAAATGATTTCCATGCTCTGCCGAGATCGACAGCACAATGCTTCGTGGAAGGGGATGAAGGAGAAACCGTCAGGGATGTCCTTAAGCGATGGAAGAAAGAGGAGACGCCCCTCGGACCTTTTATAGGCCGAAGGGGAAGCTGATCACCTTAAATGACTCTCCCCTTGAAAACACGCTAAAGGAGCCTTCCTTAAGACGGTTACCTCATTTCCCAACACCCCCCCCAGCGGGACGCGCGAAGCGGCAAGTCATTTACGGCGGCATGGAAAAGCAGAAAGGTGCCAGTGCCATGTCAGTTATCTGACAGATCGGCACACATGATATCTACAGAGAAAATCGATGTCTTCCCAAACGACTACGGATACGATAGTCAAATCACACCAAAAGCGGTAAGAAATAATCAATCCAGCACTTAATATTGCCGCTACTATACTTTCCAAAAAACAAAAAAGGTCTTACACGGCTACAAAAGAGAAAGAAAGAAAGAGCTTGTACATTAGGCCTCGGGCCCATCTTCAGGCTCGGTAGACAAGGCCCCCTCAGCACTAGACGATCTGCCCCCAGCATTCTCGGTGACAGCTGACCTAGGCACTGACCCCACCTGCGTGGGAACTGTCTCGGTCGTGCGCCCTCCCGAGGCTGCTGGAGTTAGTGATCGCTTGGACCAGACCGAGGACTCCCGACTCCCCTCTTCGCTCGATGTATAATGGGAAGAGTCGGTGGAACCCCAGTCCGAGTCATAGCGTTGCCCGGAAGGAAAAAAGAGCCCAGTCACTTGGGCCTCAGCCTCTATGATGGCCCGATTGAAGCCCTGGGAGAAGCCCTTCCGAAGGCCCCGACGGTAGCCTGACTCGTAATAGGGGAAGGCAGTCTGCTGAAGAGCCGCGTGGTAAGCCTCTGAGCATTTATGTTGCTCGAGCGCTTCCACCCCGGCCAGCTCCGCCTTCCTCTCAAGCTCGGCTATCCTCTGTTCTGACTCGAACAGCCTCCTCTCGGCCTCGGCCCGTGCATTCTCGGTCCCCCGGACTCGGTCCTCGAGCCCCTCTCGCTCAGCCTTCCATTGCTCGCCGCGCTCGACCTGAATCCTGCGCTCCGCCTCCAGGAGCTCATTCTTCCGATCGACCATACAACGGGCCTGGGCCAACTACTCCGCCAACGACCGAGCCTTTGCCTGGATCATCGGCACATGTGCCCAGAGCGGGGCCACCTCCCGACGAAGGTCCCCAAGATCGAGGGTCAAACGCTCGACCTTCCGATCAAGCGCACCACGGGCCCATGAAAGAGTCTCCCGCTCCGACTCCGCTCGAGCATACGCATCCATTGCCTCAGCTCCTAGCTGGGCCAAGACCAGGCCGCCTTCCATAAGTTGCTCGAAAATCCTGGAAGGGGGACCCTTCCGGAGTTTCTCTCGCACGGCTCCTGAAGCTATGGAATGGCACCTCCGGTACAGAGAGGCCCGGACGCTGAAGGCACTAGTCGAGGAAGGGGAAATCCTCTCCAGAGCGGCCGGGATTGGGGCACCTCCCCCGAGCGATTCTCCGCTCCTCAGAACTCCTCTCATGGCGCATGAGCCCCCCTCAAATATAAATGCAATAGAAGGCAAAACCCTAAACCCCAGAGATAAAGGGACGCAAACAACGCGCAATGTTTATAACCCTTAGCGGGAAGCGGCGCGGCGTTCTGATCTTCCGTAGAGGGGCCTACTTGCAATAATTTTCAAAATTATCATCAAGACGAGCGTATTTTCAGGAAAAGCCGCATCATGTGGCCCCTACCAGAGAGAGATCTCTACCCAACCAGAGCCACAAAAAGTCTAGCCCAAATGCTACTCGTCCGAGCCTAATTTTGGCTCGGGAGTAGGAGGGGGACAAGTGGAGAGGGGAAATCTAACCGCCTGAATGGAGAGGCCAAACGAGGTCCAATTTGACCCAACGAGGCCCAACTCCTTGAAGTGGTATCCCCCGGGCCCACTAAATATAAGCCTAATAACTCACTCGGATCAAGCACTTCCTAGGCAGCCTTCGGGTTGGGAAGTCCGAGCATCAGTTCGATCGGGAGAGCTCCATCGGAGCCCCGTATTCTCTGCCCAGACGACGCACTCATCGTTCGGGAGGCATCTCCTGGGCCAGTGCCTCATGCTCAGGCCAACTGATGGAAGCTTATCTGTACGGCTGTTACGTGTCCCTTAAAAGCTGGGAGCTCAAGGGGATAGGGGAGATCAAGAGTCCGCATGCTATAAAGAGCCCGCAAGGAGGATGTAGCCCGCCCGAAACTCCTCAGCTTACAGAGATCATTCACTCAACGAGCCATTATTTAAACTAGAAGAACCCTCCTGTGAGAAGGTAAGCCAAAAACCCTGAGCAGGAACCACTTCACCTCTTGGTGGAGAGGGATCTCGCGCCCTCATCTTCCTCCTAACTCCTCCCTGCGCACCAGTGCTCTACTACCTTTGCTGACCTAAGCATCGCAGGGTCTTCCCCGGGGATTCATCCCTGGGCACCTCTGACTTGTTTCCCTTCTTGCAGTTCATACTTCAAGGATACGTAGCGTGAGATCGCCCCTCTTCAGTGGCGATCACAGTCCTATTTTCTTGTTCTTTATCGCACGCTCCTATTTCTCCATTAATTTCATAGGGCATATTTCACGTCTACAACGGGGATCAGGGAACACTTTCTTGCCTCTACAGAAATGATGCATGATTCATAAGTGAAACAATTGGTCAATATTTTTTCAAAACATGCTTATCTATATCTTATTTCATATGCGCAAGACCATATTTGTATGAAACTAAATAGACGACTAGCATGAATCATAGAAAAAAATACTCATTCATGAAAATAAATAGACAACATGCTCACAAGGGCATAAATGCAATCAAACCTTAAGCATGGTTTGCCTATAAAGCATGACTTAATATAAATGGAAATATTATTAAACTGCCACCTCTACCCTCTCAGCATGTTACCAGTGTAAGGCAAAGAGGTGGTGCCTGGAGGAACCCCAGGTTCCTATGCGTGGCCCCCAAATAGACCCCCAGGGCTGCTAGACTCATAAAGTTTGTGCTTAAAACACACACGTGGAATTGGCAAGAGAATAAGATAATTTGTGATTGATGATGTTTTTTTTTGTTGGGAATTTATGTTTGTATAGGTGTATGTTTTTTGTGGGCACGCCAGTCGAGTTTTGACAATTACCGTGAAATTTTATTTCAACTGGGATGTGTCTCTAGGACACAACATGCATGTGTAAATATACGAGTGACACATGGATAAGAGCATGGGTGTGCATGGTAGCTGTTTAGATAGTTGGCGCAGGTTTGGTTCTGCGGGCGAAGATGTATCAAGCGATGTGGGGGTTTGTGTGTTGGACGTCATCCCCACCGACCACAAGCGATCGATGTTTATTTACATCAGATTGAATTTGAACACCTTTGCTCATTCCATCAAGAGGGTCCAGTACCTTAAAAAGCCATGAGGTAAGGGATGGGATTATAATTGTTGATGTGAAGACATGAAATGCCAGTGGCTTGATAATTAAAAGACCATGAAAGTGGGAATCAAATGAATATAATCATTCACATTTCATTGATAGAGGCCATGAAAGGCATTACAGGGATACAATGGGAGCTCTATTAAGTGCAAGCCACGGGACAATTCCATCATGAATGTCGGTCCTCGGGTCATTGCATTAGAAGGAACTCAATTACCCATATGATGGTGTCCCTCGCAGAGGACTATGTGCTGGAAGGTGCCGACCCTAAATGTAGCACTACTGGTGCTCAATTGACTATGCATGGATCTAGTTTCCACTCGAGTCAAGCAGTTGGATACCCCCGAGAGCGCTAGCGTACTGGATTGGGTGCATGCTCAGAATGTCATGTGCTAGAACAACAGATATGCCCACATGTTAGGGCGCGGCTCCATGACATGGCCGAGGCATGCAGAGGGGCAGTGGCATGACCACAACTTCAAAGGAAGTGGCCGAGATGTAACTGACTCGAAGCAAAACTGGTTAATAGGACACAAAGGATGTTTGGATCATAACTGATCTAAAACAAAATTGGGCTTAGGTCAACAATTGGAATATATGAGATAAAATAGACATCAAGAGGGACTACGACCCAAGACATGGTTTGAACTGAGTGCAGTCGATCAACTGATCAATTGGATGAGTCAACTGGAATGACTTGAGAGAGAGTTGGATCAATCGGGGCAATTGAGTCAACTAAGTCAACTGGGGTGAACTGGGGCAACTGGGACAGTTGGGGTAGTTGGATAAATTAGGACAGCTGGATAAATTGGTACAACTGAGTGGGCTGAGATAGTTGAGTCAATTGAGACAGCTGGCTGAACTGAGACAGCTGAGTCAACTGGGATAGCTGGGTAAATGAGGCAGTTGGATAAACTGGGATAGCTAGATTGACTGGGACAATTGAGCCAACCGGGGCAACTTGGTTGATTAAGATCACTAGTCTGGATGAAGAACTGAGGTTGTGAATAGATCGAGTTTCTGGTAGGCGAATCGAGAACCAGTAAGTGAGGAGTCGATTATGCTAGAGGATGTCCATGAACATCTTGGCAAAGCCCTCTAGGGACTGAAACTCCCATTTAATATTACATACACGGTGTGAAAGGGCAACAATAACATCACGAACAGCAACAGCAGGACTCTAACAGAAAGAGACAAGAATAGAAATGTCAAATTCTTCTACTTCTTCCTTCTTTTATCTCTGTATCGTTATGTGTGTCTTACACATGCTTGACTATTGGGCTTCCCCTCACATTTATAGACCACAGAAGAGCTAGGTGATGGGAGAAGGAAAATAGCCATTTGGTAAAGGTAAGGGTGCTGACAGGGGTCTGCTGGTCCAACTGGGGGTGCCATGCCCCGAGCTTTTAATATAGCGGAAGGAATTTCGAGAATGTGGACAGTCAGCTAGTACGTCTCAAGTGAGCAATATGATCAGAACGCTAACACATTCACATATAAGAAATGAATGAACAGAATGATTGATCAAAAATCTAACTTTTATTGATAATGATAATCTATTTACAATGGTATTTGACTCAATTCACTAGACTCAATAAAATAGAAAATTACATAATAGACTCTTGACTATCACTAATGACAATCTAAGGCTTCACTCCTTCTTTAATCACTCTCGGATCCATCACTTGAATAATTTGAATCCGACCCGCTAGAATTTCTTGAAAAAAATGGGAAAAGTAGGGAATGAGCACACATGCCCAGTAGGTATCTTCGTATCAACATGAAGGCACTATTTAAATGATTAATGTTTTAGCTCTAGAAAATAAGATAAAGGAAATACGGTAAAATGCGCGATCTAAACCAAAGTAACACGAGTAACAAGATAAGATCAAGGTAAGAGATATGCGAGCAGAATTGAACAAGTATATAACAAGAATGTAAGTATGGCCTTTCACGAACAAGAACGTAACGAGAATGCACTTTTCATAACCATAAAGGCTATGCACTAGAAAGTCACTTTAACACGCAAGAATGTAATTTCACTAGATTGCATCGTGGTTTTCACTCATTTATAAAAGAAAGTACTCCTGGCGCAATGCGACACTACTATCATCGTACCCCATGGTTTATAGCACATTTTTGACAATCAGCCGAGGGGGTTAGCATAGAGCCCTTGGACACAATCAGTGCTCGATCTGCATCTTCACGTTATAAATCCAGCCTCTTCCACGAGTATAACAATAATTCGGCCAAGAATGTCAATTCCAACAAAGTTTATATGACAATGTAGCTAAGGTATAGAACGCATCGAAACTCGATCGTGGGAATCCAAAGAGGATTTAGAAAGGACATTATGCTACGACGGTATTCCGGCAGCATAACGGTACATTAATTAAATTCCATAACTTAACATTAACTTGTTACATATAGGTTTGGAATCCAGATAATCCTAAGATCATCCAAGAATAGAATTTAAACAACCCTTAGGTCAAACCTTGGGTTAAGAACAAGACAGAAATAAACGGTCATCTACTGGGCCGTTTCAAGAAGAAAACGGTCACACCTAGGCCGCTTAATTGATAACAACGGTCCAGGGAAGGCCGCATTCAAGCTGTGTCAATCAAAATAAAAGAAAGTCGACACTTAATGAATTCTGGATAATAACGGTCGCAAGAGGGCCGTTTTATGAACAAAACGGTCTGAGTAAGACCGCTAAGTAACAGAGACGATCTCCTATAGGCCGTAATTAACCAGAGTACAGAAAATAAAACACCGATCATGTGAGTGCTTTCTAGACAATTTGGTCTTTAAGGGTACAACCAGCTCAGCGTCCTAGTGGGAATCCCAGACTCACGGAGTCTTACGAAGGCCTTAAAACATAATCCCCTAGTCCGACAGAAGGAATATCCAGCGGAGAGGTTCATAAGTCTAAGAGAGTGTGCTATAAGTGCAAAGTGTAACTAATGGTCGCATACCGGAGTAAACGCCATGTACTTATGAAAATAACTCAAGAGGTGAGAGTAGATCGTGTGAAAACAACGATCAAAATAACGTTCTAAAGACCATCATGAATCATGTTTCATAAAAGGAAATATTTAATTACAAAACTATAATAATTTTGGCATAAAATTAGATAATAAGGAAAAATAAAGTTTTAAACATGCTCATGCTGAACAGGGTGTCTACAAGAATTAAAACATGATTGTATGAAAAATATTATAACATTAATAATATGAGAAATTAGCTAGGTTGAATTGGTTCATAGAACCATATAGCGGTCAGGATATGGCCGCATGGGTTATAAACGGTCTCGCGATAGATCGCTGTTTAAATGGGGCGGTCAGGTTATTGACCGTTTCTGTCTGATCGACAGAAGCAATAAAATAGTGAAATAAAACGTTAATTCTAGAACATATTATGCATGGAAAACGATGTAAAATATGTAGTAAAGCATGCTAGAAGAATATTGGGCCAAGAATACGCATAGGAGAATGTGATTTAAGTAAGAATTGTATCTTGTTCATAAAATTGCTAGGCTCATGCATGCAAAATAAACTAGTTTGCGCAATCACAATAAAACATCAAATTCTCTACATATCATGCATGAAAGCGACTAGAAGTAGAGGGCTTTTATTCCTAACTTCAAGTTTAAGCCGTTCATGAGATAACCTACCTCTGGATAGAGCTCTCAACGTCGAAATTAAGGCAGGAACTTGACCCTAATTCCTGTTTGTCCTGAACAGAATCAGTAACTTCGTGGCCTTCTAACTTCTGATCCTTTTCACCTATGACCACGAAATTTAGAGGGTAAGAAGAGGGTATTATAAGGAACAAATAGTTCTAAAGAACCCCTATCTAATTACCTCGTTTAGGGCTTCTAATTTGTAGATCTTCCTGGGTCCGTTGCACAGGTTCCTGGGTTGCTTGCTCGGAGCCAACGACTTTGCAAGCTTCTATCTTCCTGATGGCTTGATCTCCTAAGATGAAACTTTGAGGGCAGTTAGACCTTACTATTTTGAACAAAATATTATAAAGAACCTACCTCAAATAATGCTTCCTTATCTTAGTTCCACACGAGTCAAAAGTAAGGGTCACGCAGGTAAAACTTAACGTCTATTTATAGGGTTAGTTAGGGTTTTGAGGATTTGAACGATCCTAGAGTCCTAATTAGGGTTACAATTCGATCCTCAAGCATTCTAGACTCTTCTAACTAGTAGCTAACATCGATCCCTAGTGATTAGGCTTAAAGGAAATCAAGATTTCCACGTTTCTAAACTATTCGCGATCAGACGGATAATAGCGGTCGAGTGGAGACCGTTTTAGACCTGGGGCGGTCCCTTGATAGATCGTTTTTATCCCTTGGCGTTGAATTTGAACTATTTCAAACTCTTTGTTATTTATTCGTTGATTTATCCGATAATGGGTATATTTATCCCCTAAATTTCAAAAACAGCCTATTTTAAGTTTCTAGAATATGGGCCAAGTCTTGTGGGCTTGGATTTGAGTCATTTGGGCTTATTTAAAAGGGCCTGATCAATCAATAAATGTTGGGTCTTAATATTTTGCTTTATTTAACCCAAGTTCATTTAATAATCTATTTATTTCTAGAAAAATCTTAGAAAATCTGAGAAAAATTCTAAAAAAGTCTAAAATATTATATATATATAATTTTGGGGTATTACAAGGGGTGCTCCCAGCCCTCATCCGGTCTAGGTAGGGGCACTGGCATACAAAATTTCATTGGGGTAAGGGCGCTGGAAGCCCTCACCTTGTCAAGAAGCCAATGGCGTTGGGGGACTGAGTTTGGTCAGGGTGAGGGTGCTGGGAGCCCTCACCTTGTCAGGATGCTACTGCTGGCGCTAGGAGTCAGCTAGGCACTCGAAGAGAACACTTTGTTAGGGTAGGGGCGCTCCCAACCCTTACATTGTCAAAGTGGTAGTTGCTGGGGATGGGATAGGGGCTGGGCACGTGAAGGACCCATCTTGTTAGGGTGGGGGTGCTTCCAGCCCTCACCTTGTCAGGGTGTGGCTCGCTGGCGACAAAGGGGAAAGGGGGAACCCAAATGCCCCATCTAGTTTGGGTGGTGGTGCTCCCAGCCCTCACCCTATCCACATGTGGTCGTTGGTGGGGGAGAGAAGCGTTGAGCACTGGAAGAGCCGTTTGGTCAGGGTGAGGGTGCTTTCCACCCTCACCCTATCAGTATGGCGACTGTTGGCGATGGCGGCACTCAAATGGCCCTCCTGGTCAGGGTGGGGGCACTCCCAGCCCTCACCTAGTCCAGGTGGGGTCGTTGGCAGGTCCCACCCTAACTAATTAGCTGTTGGGGGTGCCTTAATTCAGTGTAGGTAGTGAAGGGAGCACTATATATTGAACTTCTTGAGAGAAAGAAACCTCTACTGTTCACATTTGACCGATTGTTGATTGTTGATTTGACTGGGTGCTATGTTGACTTTATGTTCCGAATGGATCGGTCCCATCTTCTCATAATCTGTCCATATTTAACACAAATTTCATTAATAATAATAATATCAACAAATGCCCCTCATGGGTCGTCTATCGGAGTTGAAGACGATGACAGGCGACCTGTTTATTTTTATCTAACTTTTTGTGTTGTGTTGACGTGAGGTTTCCCTTCTCTGTCTATTTTTGCAGCAATTAGATTTAATGGCTCGGAGTGGAGACGATCGTTGGACTCATGAGGGGCTGAGCATGAAGCCAAACGAGCTTCAATTATGCGGCACATGGGTAGACCCATGATTCTGTTCACTGCTCCCAAGCTTACACTCGAAGTATTCACGGTAATGGACAGAGGGCATTACTGGGTTGCTGAGGGGGCCGTTGCAGAGGTCGCGAAGGGTGAGGGACTGGTAGAGATAGACCGGATCTGACACGTCAGTGGCATGTGGGAATATGACCGATCTGGATCCTATCCTCATCATTTCCCCTTGGATTGACACCTACATGAGTTTATGCTGCAGTTTGTGCCCAGAGGGCATGGAAGCTGACGGCCTGGAAAGTGCTATCCTACGTGGTAGGGACAACATGCTCGGAGTTTGTTAATTCACTTATCCTAGCCTTCCAGAAGGCTTTACACGCCTAGTACAATATCTTAGTGCAGAATGTCTAGGTTTTTTTTGTCAGTATGCCAGCTTCAGGGTGTGGACCGTCTCCTTGTCACCGGCGAGCTGGGATATCCATGGTCATCACAGAGCCTCCCCATGAAGTTATCTCTGGCATGATTTTGGCACCTTCTGTTAGGGAGTATGCCAAGGACAACTATGATCCTCTATGCATTTTGGATGGGTCCTATGGCAGACCGTGCCAAGTTGGTATGACCGGTGGGCTGTGATACCCTCGCATCGCTATCACCAGGGGGCAACTGAGTAGTTGATGGGTATCCTTAACTATTACAGGGTACTGCTAGATGTGGTGGGGATCCGTCATGTAGTGACGATAGTGTTATACGGATACCCCTATAATATGGGGCTATTACAAGCACTGGTTGAGAGGTTTAATAGGTGGTGGAACACCTTCGTTACTGTAGAGGGTGAGACTGCCTTAGATTTATAGTCATTCCACTGGATCTCTGGTCTTCCTTGTAGCACCTCGAAAATTTAAATAGAGAATAAATGATATTAACTAAACAATATTAATCATACAGCAATATGGAAAAATAAAATTTTGATGAAAGATAAAATAAAATGGAAATAGCTAAAATAAATGATGAGCATCAATATCAATTAGTGGGCTCTAATGAATTTTAAAGTATATTTATAGTTACATTGGCAGAGAATGGGCCTAACTAAAAGATTTAAACATTAAACTTATTAATATAGTTAATGGGCTTTTGAATTCTTAAAAATGATAAAGAAATCAATGGGCCTTACGGTTTAGGCTTAAGGGTATGTATATATAAATAAACACATGAAGGGTTAAGGATATATAGAGATATACGCATATGCAAGGGCGTTAAGTAGCAAACCTCTCTCACGTGGATTAAACCCCAACCACACATTCGAAGGTTGCATGGAAACTATAGGGTTTTAAATCTAACCAGGAAAGGCGGCTGTGAACGAGGAAGGGTGAGGTCGATTGTGGGAAGTTTACACCTAATAGAAATATAAATAAGATTCCCGTTAGGAAAAGGATTTTATCCCTATATATATACATGGCCCGACGATCGGCAGAAGCTTATTCATGCTCCTGCGTTCGTGCTGCTGCCATGGGTCATCGTCGTCCTCGTTTTCCTCTTCGTGCTGCTGCCGTAGTTACTGCAATGAAGAAGCAAGAGAGCTTCTTCCGCTGTGGTTTTCTTCCTTCTCCATCCTTCGCACAGACGTTGTTCTGCTGTAGAAGAAGCAAGGCTTTTTCCTCTGCCTTCATCTTTCTCCTCTGCCGCGGTTGCCGTGGGCTGCTACCACTGCAGATACTCTTATTCCTTTGAACGTGTTGCTGCTGCCGTGTGAACGTGTTGCTGCTGCTGTTATCTTCTTCTTCTTCCTGCTACTTTCGTCTTCTTCTTCTTCACGTTAAAGCATCCAAAGGTAGGCAATCTCTCAACCAAAACACTAGATAACTGCCATACTAGATCATCAGAGCATGTAGATTCCTTCATGGGCTTTTCTGCTTGCATATATCGCATATTTAAACGTGAATATTGGACGTCTGGAATCGTTACTACATGAAAAGAAATTAGCAACCATTGCGTGGCCGCTATTCCCAAGAAACTGCGACCGTTCTAATGGGTGCTAATTAATTGGCGACAGTACAACTGCCACTAATTCTTTTAGATAAATAATAATTACAACATGTTCAAAATTTAATAACTATGGGACCATGTACCTAAAAATCATGTAATGCATATTTATGGAATCCATGTAATTTTCTCTATTTTCGTATGCCTTTATATTTCTGAAAATCCTTGTAATCTGAAAGTGAAACTGTTCATCCCCTAATGAACAGTAACAGAAACCCCATTTGTCAACGCCGTCACTTGACGTTGTGTAAAATGAAAAATGTGTAAAATTAAAATGTGCCGTGCAATATAAAAGTGTGGAGAAGATGAGCACGTGGTGCTCAAATGATAGAACGGAGCACGTGGTGCTCGATGAATGTGATCGCCAGAGGAGGGAAACTCCTCAAAATAACAAAAAGAAAAAGGGATCGCGTGTGTAACTGTGAATGGGAGATGGTGGGTTCTTTGCTTCCTCCTTGGTTGCCCGGCCAACTAGAAGGGTTCCTTTGCTTTGATTACCCTGAAAATAAATAAACCAAAAGAACAAACCACCGAATTAGCCAATAGGTAGTGCAGCAATCTGTCCACATAAAAATGCAAAGCATGTAATTGGGAGACCGAACACACCTGGGAGGTGTTTTAAACCCCTTAAGTGTTAAGGGACGGAGAATGCATGCAATGAAAGGTGAAGCCTAGGTGATCTGGCGTGGCCAGATGCAATGTGCTGTGATGATTATTGATGATGAAATGTTGTGACCATGCAAAGACTAAAGATCAAAATGAATAATAGAGGAGAGGAATGAGGGTGATCTCCCTCCACCGGGCTGTGCTGCAGAGAGAGGGGAAGAAATCTTCTGGCAAGGAGAAGTGGAAGAAATCACAACCAACGAAGGTTATAATGTCTCCTTTGACATCCCTTTCTCCTCTCCCTCTACCGTCTCTTTGATTACTCCTCTGGTATATCTCTTCTTCAAACCTTTCTTTTCTCTCTCTTTTTATTATTCCTCTTCTACCGTCGCGAGCGCTCAAAAGAGCCTCAATTTTTAAGGAGGGAATCCCTCCGTCAGGGAAGGATCAAAAGGAGGCAGCGGTTGCCTTTCCCAGAGAATAGTAAGAATAGGAATTGGCAACAAACAACCCGGGGAAGGAGATCTTCAGTGGTAGAAATGGAAAGGGAAATGGCGTCCTTAAAGACGGGCGCTATTTAAAACTGCGTTCAACACAACGAACGCAAATTCTTGGAACCAATTTAGCAATTATCTGACTTTCTAAAACAAATAGCGCATTCCAAGGCATGCGTTAATCAAATGACGTCTTTTTCAAAGGCCACTCCTTTTTAATCAAAATGTAGCAATTTTCAAATTAAAAGACAATTAGCGTCTTCCACTGAAGCCGCCATTTATTAAAATCATCGTTAAATAGATAAATGCCCCAAGAATAAGCATCTGTTGAGGAGGACACTAATAACAAATAGCGTCCGTAACAAAAGACGCCGTTCCAACAAATTATCTAGAAAATAGAAACACTCATCTTATTCAGTTCTATGATGGAATCCGCTTGGGACATTACATGGTGACATGAGATTTGCTAATGCTAATGCCATTTTTAGCGTGTCTACACCGTTGTGTCTATGAACGCATCCATGCGATGCATTGCATCATAAAACGTTAAAAAGAATGGGCGATTAGAACCCAGTCGCCGATTATGAACGTGCGCCCGTGAAAACTGGCGCTATTTTTTGAAATTAATATATATAAAAGAAATTGTTATATGAATAGCGACCATCTAGGAGTCACACATTAAATAACCTGCGCCCCTTTGAGAAGGCGCTATTTCCTGTATTTTCTAAAATGGTATATATGAAAAGAAATAAATAAATGAATTGGCGCCGTATCTCAGGGCGCATATTAAAGATATTGCACCCCTTCGAAGAGTCACAATTTTTGGGAAATTTATTTATATTCTAGAATTTCATGAATGGACACCTGCATAGTGGGCGCTAATTTAAATAGCGACCACTGCCAGGGCGCAGACTTCTTGTGACTGATTTTCACTCGTGTTTTGATCCATTGACCGCTGGATCTTGGCACCACTGTCTCATATCCGAGACTTGGTCCCTGTTTTGATTTTCTATTAATCACACTCAACTCTCGGTGATGATTGGACCCTCCGCGGGATATTCCTTCCTTCGGACCGGTACTTTCTTCATTGGGACCTCCGTAATCCTCCGCTAGCCTTGGATTCCCTCAAGGCAGCCGAGCTGGTTGTACCATAAAAACCATGGAACCCTGTTTGTCATGTCACTCTGAAGAAACATGACGCCCGGCCCTCATAGAGCGCTGTTCTGGCAATTCTGTGAGAAATCTATCTCGGTCTGAATGGGGGACCAGTCCATCGGGCCCCAATTGTATTAGCGACCGTCTGGATGGTCGCTAATTCCTCACGCTTGTCCTGTTCTGTCTGGAATGAGCGACCAGGGCGTGGATGCCAAATGGAATTGGCGGCTAGTTAGTGGGCACGATTTACTGTTCTAGCGACCGTACGCTGGGCGCTAATTATGAATGAGTGACCTCTTGAAGTGTCGCAAATTCTTCGTGTCTGTTCACAGATTTAGCGACCTGACAGTGGGCGCTATTTCTGTAATTGGTGACGACTGAGTGGGTGCCAATTACCCAAATTTTCATGAGTTGTCTCGGTTTTATGTGTCATCGTGCTATACTTGTCAAGGTCTGTTCTTGAATCTCTATTCTATAAATCTACCCTATTGTTCCTACATGTTTGATCCTTGAAATTCTTGGCCATTAACTTTAAGTGGAATTGGTTAGATACAGAAGGGGCTATGGGTCCCAACAAATTGACATTTCAATGCTAGTGTATAAAAAATACGGGGTCCTGATTTGATCCCGTGGGTGAGGCACAGTCCAAACATGTACCGGTATCATGAATGATCGGGTGTTGGCATTGCACCAAAGATAGCAAAAGTTGGTCTATGACACTTCCACAAGTGATTGTCATTACTCAAATATTTGAACTCCTTTATATGGCCAATCCTACAAAGTGATCGTGAATTGCTCTAATGAAAGTGAATGCCTTATTGAAACGACTGATATCTCATCATGAACGTTCTTGAAAACCTTATTGAAAAGCTTGCTATCTCATGAATGTTCTTGTAATTATTGTCCTGGCTATCTATTGCCTTTATAGTACTTGAAAATATATATTGTCATGTCTACATTTCTTTATATTGTCTCCGGATTATTAATCTAGCTCGTGCCATTATAGCTCTCGATTTCGATGGCTTGCATGTTCATGTTAAACTTGTTAATTACTTAAAGTTAGCTTGGAACTTGAGATATTAAGACCTACTGAGCGTTCGCTCACCTAGTGTTTTCCAATATTTTTCAGGTAATGACCATAGCAATGACGAGACCGAACAATATGGGCAAGGGCAAGAGTGAAGAGTGTTCCGGCAACATAGATGAACTGCCTTGTCTTATTACCTTATGTCTATGTCAAGATTAGTCCAGTCATGAGTCTATTGTAAATTTTTCTTTATTGGGTCTTTCTTTCATTTGGGTCCAGCTTGTAATAAACTTATATTTGGAATAAGATTCTATTTTGTATAAATTATATCTTATCGTGACTATGTTCTGATTGACACGACTGTTTAACTATCACGTTCCGAGCAAACGACACGTTCCGCTACTATCGGTTCGAGGCGTGACAGGAGGTGGTATTAGAGCCTAGCCTTTCTAAATCCCTAGGTCATTAAGTCCAAGTTATAGTTTGAGTATCCTTGTCGGTCACCTTATAGGAATCCCGTGAGATTTGGGGTAGAGCTGCGGGCTAACCAACAATAACAACAAAAAATATGTTCCATCTACGATATGAGTAATCATTAATTTAATAAAACTTGTTTTGTAGGCTAAGATGGCTGCCGAGCGTGCCCAATGGAGAGAGATGCAACGTACCGTCCAAGGATTAACACAAGCTTTGCAACAAGTTGCACAAGATAGAGCACAACATGTAGCCGGAGATTTGCATCGGAAGTTCCAAAAGATGAATCCACCTAAGTTTAGTGGGTCTACCGACCCGGATGAGGCGGAAGATTGGGTACAAGAAATAGAGAGAACTTTCAGGGTAATGCAATGTACCGACCAAGAGAAGGTACTATTGGGAACCTATCAACTGGAGAAGGATGCTCGGGCATGGTGGGGTTCCGTAGAAGCGATTTTGCCCAACGATCAAGTGACTTGGGATGACTTCTTAGAACACTTCAATGAGAAGTATTTCTCGAAAAGAATTCATGAGAAGAAGGCTATGGAGTTTGCGGCCTTGAAGCAACATAGTTTATCGGTTGCGGATTACGAAGTGAAGTTTTCTAGATTGGCCTGGTATGCACCACATGTAGTT